>JAESUZ010005299.1:0-504896 GCA_017311185.1 Proteles cristata cristata
AAGCTTCCGACTTTCGCTTGGGTCATGATCTCGCAGTTCGTGGGTTCGAGCCCCGCGTTGGGCTCTGTGCTGACAGCCAGCTCAGAGCCTGAGCCTGTTTCAGTCTGTGACTCCCTCTCTCTCTGACCCTCCCCTGTTCACGCTGTCTCTCTCTCTCTCCTAGAAATAAATAAAAAAATAATAAAATAATAAAAAATAATAAAAAAAAAAAGAACTGGAAAAATGAGGGGCACTCGGGTGGCTCAGTTGGTTAAGTGTCCAACTCTTGATCTCAGCTCAAGATCTCACAGTTCATGAGATCGAGTCACACATGGGAACGGGGGCTGCTTGGGATTTTCTCTCTCTCTCAAAATAAACAAACAAACAAAAAGGAATGGGAAAAATGAATCAGGTGCTCCTTGTTACCCAAAAGGAAAACAAGTCTCACTCTTGGTTGGTCCTTGAGAACTTTGCCTGCCTTAATACCCTTAAGACCTTGATTCTTCTTACAATTCCCTTTCCAGAATAACCTTGTTAAAATTTTGCTTGTATCCCCCCACTCCAAAGTCCTGACAAGTCTCAGCAGAAATCTACCTAACTTTGAATCCATAGCTCAAAATGTTTAACAAAAATGATCAAAATTAAGTCAAACCCCAACACTGAATGGCTTATTAGTTTCCAAGAAAGCTAAAGACTTACTGCTCCTTAATCACAACCACTTGGGCTCTCTTAGCAAAATCCAGGCCTTCAACAGGTGTTCCATGTTACTTTTAAAGTCCCCTCCCTCACCACAGCCCTTCCACATCGCCCACTCTTTCTCATCTCTCTGCTTAACGACTCATGACAACATCCCTGTTCCTAGCCATTGTCCCTTTCTGCTTTTCCCAGAGATACTTTCAGAAAGGCAAGCCCAGCATTCTGAGGAAATTCAGATTTCTTCACAGATCAGCTCAACAAGGCAGCTCTGGCTGCCTGTGCTGCAGCGAGCTCCTGCCAAACTACAACCGTGCCACCTGGTCTGTTCCGACATGACAGGCCTCGGGGACAGAAAAGGAACCTCCACCGCCACGCTCGGCAGGAGAAGGGCCCAGTGTTTACTGCAACAATTAACGGGCTTTATTTATGCTTGATGACAGACACTGGTACCAAAAAAGAGGAATCATTCAATCTAAGTTATTTCTGTGGATACTACCATCTAGAGTATGGCATTTGATTTACTTACTCATTTGTACTGTGCCTCACCCATGAAAGAATCTGACGCAGTTTAGTACTCAGGACAATAAAACAATTCCATAGAGTTTCTGAAGTAATTGTATAATAGGCCTTGTAAAACATCAAACAACATGAATCTCCTCCACATAAAAATCCAAGAGTAATTTCTTCTTTAAAAAAAAAAAAAAGTTTAAAATTAGAGCAAGAGAGACAGATTATAATGAATTTGGGAGAAAATGAGCACATTTTCATTAGTATCATTCTGGGTTTCCTTTTGGAAGGGCAGTAATATGATAGCTACTTGAACTAATAAAAGATCAGATGTGATTAAGTTAAGAAATGCTTCAGTGAATCTAAACCAGAGCTTTTTGCTTCCCTTAAGGCCTAACGACCTAACCCTGAGTGAGACTATCAAAGAAATAGGGAGTTGGCAGTTTTAAAATTACAATAGGCCACTAATTTTAGGCTACTCTTAACTGAAAAATAAATGAGGACCTTAAAAACAAGGTAAACATTTTAGAATACTAAATTTTAAAAACTATTTAAATAAGCCTAAAATCAAAAAGGCCCTTGACAATGGCAGAGAGGAGTATAAACACTACATATTTTTAACTGCTCCAGAAAATAATTTCCATAAAGGAATAAACTTCTCTAATTACTGTACCAATTAAATTTTATACTGAACATAAATATAATCTCTGACATCGTTACATAATTTACAATAAGTGTAAACAAGTAAAATACATGTAAAACTACAATACATATTTTTAATATAAGCATATTATAGGGGCGCCTGGGTGGCTTAGTCGGTTGAGCGTCCGACTTTCGCTTAGGTCATGATCTCGCGGTTCATGGGTTCGAGCCCCGCATCGGGCTCTGTGCTGACTGCCGGCTCAGAGCCTGGAGCCTGTTTCAGTCTGTGACTCCTCTCTCTCTGACCCTCCCCTGCTCACGCTGTCTCTCTCTCTCCTGGAAATAAATAAAAAACATTAAAAAAAAAAAATAAGTATATTATATTACATGGAGGATGAAAAATTGTCTGTTAGCCGGCCATTTAATGGTCTCTATTTCCTCTGTTTTGCCTGAGAAACACTGTAGTGATCTGTAAAAACAAAAGACACGGTCACAATTATCCCCAAAGAGAGAAGGCCTTCTGATTCGGTTCAACACAACATGCCACTATTCTGACACTCTGTGCTTCTAAGTAGGTCATCCATGGGAAACATAACTCATCACTATAGAACAAATTATCTAGATCTATCCAGGCTAAAAATTTCTTTGTCTTTTCATCACATCTTTTGAACATCTAGTTCTAAGTGACAGCAAATTCCTAATATTCATGAGGCGGAAATAACATTTTCTGAGTCCAATTACCATCCTACCAGCCATACTGGCCATTTTTCTTGATAACACATACCCCGTGCTTCAAGTGGCAAAGGGCCTACTCCTCATTTCTAATGGCTTCTTCTTAAGAAGGCTTGTTGGCTCTTCCTAAATTACGAAATAAGAATATACAAGGAGGGTTACTATGGAGTTAGAATTTTACCTGGGAAACTTTAGCATTTGTGGTAATAGCTGAGTATCGTTCCAAAGGAAAATTTCATTGACCAAATGCAGGCTCTCTGGGCTGCAGAAGAATAAATGTTACAGTCTCTCCCTCTCCTTTGAACTAGATCAACACTAGTGTCCGAATGGCACCAGAGGAACAAAAAGGCAAGTCTTAATACATATGTGAGAATGATATAGAATAGACTCTAAACAAACAGAAGAGACCATGTAGACTGTGCTTGAACATGCTCGGTCGCAGACTATTATCCACGTGCTAAACGCAGTGTACCTGAAACTGGAGCAGTTTAATCATCAAATATCACTTAACAAAGACCAGAATGGAAAGCAATATGGCTTTAAAAGGATCATAAAAGTCTTTTCTAACCTAAATGCTAGCTTATTACTGAAGTTTCTTTGACTCTTATCTCATGCCAGAAGAATTGTTTCCCAGTCCCACTAAGATGACCTCTGTGGGGTTTCAAGGAGAAGCTGGCCTCTTTTGGCAAGGAACAGAACTGCTGGCAGCCAGGACACGGCCTAGACACGACCCCGTCATTACAAGTCACTGGTATACTTTACTGCCAGAACACAGAATCTCCCAGGCCACACAAAGCTACGACCTGGAACAAGAGGCTGGATGAACTCTGCCCCTTCAAATGCTAACAGTAACCACCTATCAGACTGGATTTGAGAAAGGAGAATGAGCAGGGGCGCTCTGGCGGCTCACTCGGTAAGGTGTCCTACTCTTGATTTCAGCTCAGGTCATGATCCAGGGCTGGGGGATCAAGCCCCACATCGGACTCCATGCCAAGTGTGGAGCCGGGCTGGGATTCCCTCTCTCCCTTTCTCTCTGCCCCTCTCCCTGGCTTGTGCTATCTCTCTTTAAAATTAAAAAAAGAAAAAAAAAAAAGAAAAGGAGAATCAAATTTTTATGACTAAGAGTGATTTGGAAAACAAGTAAAGTCTAAATAAATGGAACTAATCTGAACTCACTCGTTCTTCCAAAAACTGTAAGTGACCTTTGAACAATGAGGGGGGTCAGAGGCACCAACTCCCCAGGCCCCTGGCAGTCCAAACTCCTCAGATAACTTTTGACTCCCCAGAAACTCAACTACTGATGACTACTGTTGACTGGAAGCCTTACAAATGACATAGCAGCCTATTAACATATATGTTGTATATGATACGTACTATATACTGTATTTTTACAAAAAAGTAAGCTGGAGAAAAGACAAGGTTATTAAGAAAATCATAAGCCGGCGGGGGGAGGGGGGCGGGCGCCTGGGTGGCTAAGTCAGTTAAGCATCCGACTGTGGCTCAGGTCGTGAGCTCACAGGTTCGTGAGTTTGAGCCCTGCGTTGGGCTCTCTGCTGTCGGCACAGCTTTGGATCCTCTGCCCCTCCCCTGCTCGTGCATGCACTCTCTCAAAAATAAACAAAACATTAAAAAGAAAGAAAATCATAAGGAAAATACATTTAATTACAGTACTATACTGTAAAAAACCCTGTATAAAGGGACCCCACGCAGTTTGAACTGGGTGTTGTTCAAGGGTCAACTGTATTTGACTTTTCTTTTTCTGAGAGTGAGAGAGCGCATGGGGTAGAGCAGCAGAGGAAGGAGACAGAATCTTAAGCAGGTTCCACAGTCAGCATGAGCAGAATGCAGGGCTCAATCTCACAACTACGCGATCATGACCTGAGCCAATATCAAGAGTCAGACACTTAACTGACTGAGCCACCTACGGCCAACTGCATTTGAGTGCCCACTTTGTGCCAGGCCTCCTCTAGGCTCTGGGTATACAGCAGCAAAATAAGGCAAATCCACTACTCTCATAAAGCTTACTTCCTAGCCCAAAAGATAAGTGAACAAATATGCAGGGAGAATGCCTGAGTCAGGGCCTTCTTGCAGAGAAACCAATAGAGAATAGTACAAAGGTGAAGGAAGGGCCAGGCTGTGAGGGCCTCTGCACGCCTGCAAAAAAAAGTCTGGCCTTTTTCTGGGCACCTGGGTGGCTCAGTTGATTAAGTGTCCGACTTGGGCTCAGGTCATGATCTCAAGGTTTGTGGGTTCAAGCCTTGCATTGGGCTCTGTGCTGACAGCTCAGAGCCTGGAGCTTGCTTCAGATTCTGTGTGTGTCTCTCTCTCTCAGCCCCTCCCCCACTCATGCTCTATCTTTCAAAAATAAAATAGGGGCGCCTGGGTGGCTTAGTCGGTTAAGCATCCGACTTTCACTTAGGTCGTGATCTCGCAGTTTGTGGGTTAGAGCCCCGCGTCGGGCTCTGTGCTGACTGCCAGCTCAGAGCCTGGAGCCTGTTTCAGAGTCTGTGACTCCCTCTCTCTCTGACCCTCCCCTGCCCACTCTGTCTCTCTCTCTCTCTCTCCTAGAAATAAATAAAACATTTTAAAAAAATTAAAAATAAAATAAAAACATAAAAAAAATTTTTTAAAGTTTGGATTTTTTTCTAAGTAAAAGTAGAAATCATCAAAGAATTTAAAAAATGGGTAACAGGATCTGACTTTTTTTAAAGATGACTGCCTGCTACACAGAGAATGGACAAAATCATAAGCAGGGAGACTGGTGAAGGAGATATTACAAAAGCCTAGGCCAAAGCCAATCAAAGCTTGAAGTAGTTTGACTTGAACTAGTTTTGGTGATAAGCTAATCAGTGAGACATATTGGGTAAGAGTGACCAGGTTCATTTAAACATTTTCTAAATGTTTATTTATTTTTGAGAGAGAGAGAGAGGGAGAGAGAGGGAGAGAGAGGGAGAGAGAGAGAGAGAGAGAGAGCGAGCGAGCAGGGAGGTGGGAGGTTGAGGGGGAGGGGGAGAGGGATATTCAAGCAGGCTCCAGGTTCTGAGCTGTCAGCACGAACCTGATGCCGGGCTCTAACTCACAGACCACAAGATCATGACCTGAGCTGAAGTCCGATGCCCAACCGAGTCACCCAGGTGCTCAAAACCAGATTCATTTAAAAAGTAACAGTTCACTTTCCTAATCAATTGGTCCAGTAAAAGATAAACGTATCTCAATTTAAAAATAAGACTTGGCTGGGGCGCCTGGGTGGCTTAGTCGGTTAAGCGTCCGACTTTCGCTTAGGCCATGATCTCGCGGTTCGTGGGTTCGAGCCCCGCGTTGGGCTCTGTGCTGACTGCCAGCTCAGAGCCTGGAGCCTATTTCAGAGTCTGTATCTCTCTCTCTCTCTGACCCTCCCCTGCTCATGCTGTCTCTCTCTCTCTCCTAGAAATAAATAAAAATATTTAAAAAAAATAAATAAAAAATAAAAAAATAAAAACAAGACTTGGCTAAAACTAAATCTTGTGTAATTTTAATGTATCTACATGATTTAGATAAAAGGGTATTAAGGCTCATGCTAATTTTATTGCAACAAGGACATTTGTTAAGCATACTAACACAACTATCATTAAATACAAATTCTGGCCAAAGATGCTGACCGTGAAAAATCGTAACTCGAAGAACTAAGTTTTGAATGCTTGCATTTCTAATGATTTTCAAAATTTTGTTTCGTTTCAAGAACGGCAATTGACTTTCAACATGGCCTGAATGGTATTTGTTTCGCTCAATAATTAAGATAAGGTGAAGGTAATATTTAAAATACTCGGGCTTTCTCTGCAACTAATTATCTGAAAACTCACAGACAATCTAACTTCTTTGATCTAAGCACTAAATAGACAGTAAGCATTAGTTAGCATTTAAGCCTGGATGGATCAGAATCCAGATTCTGGATGGGCCAAGAAAAGATCCATTTCACCTTGAGAGTTTATTATAGGTTGAACCAAGAGAACGTTGAAACCATTCACAACTAATTGGGAGCACCAGTGAATGAAGCTGTTGCTATGTGGGTCTGGGACAGACACTCAATGCAAGAAGATGTACTGAAGTGAAAGAGAAGGTACAGGCTTTACAATAATACCAGGAATAATGTGTTTTTAATTTTTTTTTTTGCTTACCCCATTTCTCTTTGTTAACCATCTTAAAATGACAACTAAATTACTACCACTTCTACCTAAAAAAGTGGTTTTCCTGATAAATTCATGTGTTAGACCAGTACTAAAATAGCCTTGGTCACATTCATGTTTACCGAGCATCCAAAGTGGAGTAGCTAGGCTAACAGCTGTCAAGTATTTACATTAAATCTCAAAAAGTAATGCTTCTGGGGCGCCTGGGTGGCTCAATCCGTTGAGCATCCAACTCCTGATCTCTCATCTCAGGTCATGGTCTCACAGTTCATGGGTTCGAGCCCTGTGTGCTGCTCAGCATGTAGTCCGCTTGGGATGCTCTCTCTGGCCCTCCTCCAATCATATGCACCTAGTTGCACAAGTACACACACGTGTGCACTCTCTCCCTCTCAAAATGAATAAACTTAAAAAAAAACACACCCTAATGCTTCCAACTTTTCCTCCCCAAATACTCGCCTTTAATGTAATTAAAATCAAATATTTCACGTAAGTAAAATCTTAGCATTTTTAACTGTGAAAAAAATTAGATAAATGGTAGCTGGCCTAAAGCTTCTAGTACAAACCTTTTTAAGAAAAATGTCTTCCTCAAAAACTCAGACTTTCTCTTAGGTCAGGTTACTCCCAATGATCAAAAAACTCTTGTGTTGCACTGTTCTCAACTCTATTTGCTTTCATATCTGCAGAACATGCCTTTTCATTTTCCTAACAAATTTTTAGTTCTTTTATGTATTTCTAAATAAGTGATACTGTTACCATTTTAACTTAAATGCCCTAGGACTGACAACATATCTTACATACATATAGCACTTCTATTTAGATGTTTCACAGACCAATTATGTAATTGCTTCCTATATTCAAAGCTAAAACCAAAACATAGGATTTCTGCTTTTAGAAAGTTAGTATTATAATCACTATAAAATGATTTTATGACACAGTTAAGGATCAGCTTTTTAAGTGGCTCATCTACTCAGTTTCCCTACCTTATTCCAAGTGCATCAGCTATGAATCATACGTTAAGTAACACCTTCCTGAACTTTGTCAAGGAAACTGATGCAAAATACAGATTAAGATACAGTAATAAATAAAGACTAAAATTCACAACTGCAAACCAAAAAGAAAACTGTGTCGGCCCAAGCTTCCTTCCAAATTCTGATTCTAAAGACTTTTCCACACCGCAGGTGAACAGAGATTTCAATGCCTATCAAAGAACACTACAGAAAAGGGTAAAAATGCTTTAGCTTTCTTCCGTGGGAGTGCATCACCGTGACCTGGAGGGGCTACTCCGGGCTGAAGTGGGGTTTGGAAAGGAATGCTTCAAAACAGCAATCGCAGAGCATTAACTGATGTACAAACAATTAAATTCTCCCAGCCCACTTTCTTATTTTAGTCCTACCAAATGAGTCACATAACCAGCCAAGTGATATCAAGAAGTCCCTGTTGTTCTGTCCCTAAGTCAGTACACAGAGGCATTTCTCCTTTATTATATCTTAAAAGGGTGAAATCTAAGAATTTCTAAGGGGTCTTATGTGTATGTATGCTCGTGTGTCTGGTTTTCCTGTGTGCCTGTTATTTATAAAATAATTACCAAGCTACGGAATAAATAATGCTTAAAAAGAGGAGAGTAATTTAGGCTTTATGGTAACAATAATTCTCTCAACTGAAGAACCCTCCCCAGATAACTATCCATTCATTAAGCACTTGTGTAACTTGTATAACTTGACGTTGGGAGTAAATTTTTGAGCCAACGGCGAGTATAACAGGAGTTATTCCAATGTAAAGTGCAAGTATCTCTAAAAACGCTCCCTAGCTTGAAGTCAATGCTTAGAGGGGGGGGAGACTGCGAACGCAAGAAGATGGGGGGGGGAGGAGGCAGAAAGCTGACCCTGACCGCGAGTCGAACAGTTCTGCGCCCGCCCCCCCCCACCCGGTTCACACCATCCCAGTCGGTCAGTCGGCCTGTTCCAGCACCTGCCCGGTAGTGACAAGGGACTCTCCGAGGGAGGGAAGAGGGTCTCAAAGGAAAGCGGCCTCGGAAACGCTTTGAGGCCCAGGAGGAAAGGATTCGAAGCGGAAAAGGAGAGGACCTTCGGAGGGATGAGGCTGGCCGTCAGAGACTCGCGGGGTCAAGGCTCGCGAGGACGACTGGGGGTCAGGGACGGGATGTGGTAGGAGGGCCCAGGTGGGGTGAGAGGTTGGAGGCCGCCTGCGGGCTGCCGAGAAGGAAGAGCTTAAGGGGCTGGGAGGCCCGAGGGCGCGGAGAGGGGCGAGCAGGCCCGGGGCGGCAGGGCTGCGGTGGCCGCGGCCGGCCCCGGCGCGCGGACTCACGTTCTCCCACCAGCAGGATCCGCACGTCTTTCTTCATGTCGGCGGCTCGCAGGGGCCGGGCTCGGCCCGCACGCATGGAGCGGACTCCTCTCGCCGGGAGCGCCCAGCCCGCGGCGCCGCTCTCCCCGCGCTACGGACGCCGCCTGCCAGCCTCCCCCGCCGCCCCGCCCGAGCCTCGGCCGGGGCCCGCCGCGCCGCCTCCTCGGCTGCTTCCCTTCTCGGGGAGCAAAGACAGCGCCAGCTCCGCCTCCTCCGGCTCCGCGGGGGGCGGTGGCGGCGGCGGCGGGGCCGACGGGGCGCCGCGAGGGACAAGCGCTTTCGGAACGCGAACGCTCTCCGGGCCCGAGCGGCGCCCCTGGCGTCCGGCTCGCTGCAGCGCAGGGCCAGGGAGCCTAGCCCACCTTCCCCCCAGCGCCGTGCAGCAGATACGACTGAGGCACGGAATTTGAGGAGTAGATCCGATAGTCTGATCCCATTTATTTTGCAGAATTGGGGCAGAAGTTACTTGTCCAGGGTCACATTAGAGCTTGGCAGGGACTCAGGATGGGAATATTCTTACCAGACTATAATCTCCAGGAGGGCAGCGACCTGGTTTTCAGTAGCATCCACACCTTATCAGAAAGTGCTTGATTGATCACCGGGTCACTGACTCCCAGGATAGAACCTTTTCCACTACACAAAACCACCACCCTAGAGGCTTTCTGCCTGTGATGCTAACAAAATACAGTTCTAAACGGCATTCTTTTTTACGTTGTCTTTGCAAACAGATTCATTTCTTTGTAGCAAACTAAATGACTTCCCTCTGCTCTAAGTCAAACTTAGTTTCTAAGCCAAACGAAGTCACTTTCTGTGGTTTCCTTTGAGAAGGGTCTTCTGATACTTTAGTTAGGGCTTAGCTAAGCATAATGCTGGAACCGCTAGTGACACTAGATAATGAACTCTCACTGGTTTTTCTAATATTGCCTTGATTTCCTCTTGATCTGGTCTGTCCGGAGGAATTTGTTGCTACATCCCAAATGCTGGGACAGTGTTTGGCATGCAGTGGAAGAAAGAGAGAGATAAATAGATACAAAGATTTATAGAATGAATGAGGAAACACTATCTGCATAATGTGCCTTTTTTTCTATCTTAAATATTACATAATAAAATTTTAAAGGAAATAAAATGCTCAAAATCCAATCCCCTTTTCTCCTAGGAGAAGCCACGGAGTGTGGTGTAGCAGTTAAGCGCTGCGGATAGATTGCATGGGAATGAATCCAGAGCCCATTACCTCGTTAGGTATGTGATTCTGAGTAAGTTCTTTTACTTAATCTCCAACTTGTCCATTACATAATGTGTCAATAATGATAACAATAGGTACCTCTTTGGGTGGTTTTGAAGAATAAGTAAGATAATACATGTCAAACATTTGGTACAGTGCCAGATTCATGTACCTGCTCTATTGATCTCAGCTATCATTATCATCATCAAGGGCACTGAAAAGTTACAGGTCACAGGTTTTGAGGAAAATACATTGTTACACTTAACAACAATATTCTGCCTCTTAGTAGTATAATGATGTCCCTAAGGAGCATAGGAGAGGAAGCCCTTCCAAAAAATGCTCTATATAGTATAAAGAGGGAGATAGGAGAGACACATTCCCTGCTCGCCAGGAGATAATGAAGTCCTACTCCAGAATGGAAGCAAATAAGACAGATGGAAATGTGAAATTCAGGAGTCTTGATAATCAGATATTTCAGGGAAAAGGATCCCTCTGAATTTTTTAAAAAATTGTTTAATGTTTATTTATTTTTGAGAAAGAGAGACAGACCATGGGCAGGGGAGGGGCAGAGACAGAGAGGGAGACACAGAAGCTGAAACAGGCTCCAGGCTCTGAGCTGTCAGCACAGAGCCCAACGTGGGGCTCGAACTTGCAAACGGTGAGATCATGACCTGAGCAGAAGTCAGCTGCTTAACCAACTGAGCCACCCAGACACCCCCTCCTCTGAATTTTAGTATTCCACAATGGCTGAGTTGAAAACACCCTTACAGAGCACCTTTTCCAATCTCGTTACGCTATAGGAAGAAAAGCAAGACCCAGAGAGATCCCATGACTTGCCAAAGGCAGTAGAGCTGAGACTAAACCTTGGCTCTTGCCATCCTTAGTGTGTCACCCTAGGCAAGTCACATCACCTCTCTGTACCTTAGTTTCCTCTCTTCCAAACGAAGACTATAATCTTTTCCCGAACATCTACCTTGTAGGGTTGTTTGGAGGATCCCATAAAATAATACATGTGAAAAAATGTTTTCTTAAAAAAATAAATTCCACAAATATCAGATGACAAAGGACAAAGTTCCTTTACAGACAGGCAAATTCTTTAGGGCACTGCTTGGTCCATGCGACCCTTTCTGGAGAATCCTGGCCCTTGGAGCGCTGCAGCATTGCCAGCTGATGACAATGTTAGTTCTGTGCACCTTCTCCAGGAGCATGAGAAGATACAAGGCCTTCATGGTGTTGTGCGTGCGTGCTGAGTAACGGCTTTGGCATTTCTATTAATTTAAATGTCTGAAAGGCAGGAGACTAAGAAGAGTTTATTTGGCAAGAGCACCTCACAGAGTTAATACTGCAAACCCCTTTGTAAATAAAGCCTACTTAAAAATCCAGACATAAGCACTGCAGAAAGGAGGCAACCCCACCACTGTCAGCAGGCAACAATTAATGGTTTGGTACAAACGGAGGCAAACACTCATTAAAGTGGGGGAGAGGGCGTCTGGGCCTCCTGGGCAATGTAAGTTTCTTCTTACAACCCCTCTCCGTCTCTTGATCAGCTATACTTCTGATGCTTTGCCCCCACTACCACCACCCCCGCCCTCCCTTGAGCTTTATGCCCTTCTCATATTAACAGACATCCATCAAGGATCACTCTGAAGGTCTCCTGGAGACAGCATAGTTCAGGGGTTAAGAGCAGGGACTCTGGAGTCCACCTGCCTAGGTCTGAACCTCAGCTTTGCCACTTACTAGCTGTGCATCGTCAAACAAATTGCTTCACCCCTCTGTGCCTCATCTGCTAAATAGTAGTAACAGCTCATGGAATTGTAGTGAATATTAAATGAGATGATATAATAGGAAGCCACTTAGAATAGTGCCTGGTACATGGTCAGTGATTTATAAATGTTGAACAAAGTGAATTGTGAACACAGAGACTCTGTTCACCTCTCTAAGCCTACGTAAGAGCCAAATGATGACACTGCAGCAAAACATAAGCCAGGGAATGGAGTTATTGGCAATGGAACTTACGATTGGATATTACAGATTGATTACTGAATATTAAGTATATTGGATAAAGCCAAGAGGACAGATTGGAATCTAGAAGGCATCGATGGAATTTTCCTCCAGAATGGTGTTAGGAAGGAGTTCTACCATCACAAGACAAACTTCTTGCCTCCTCAACTGCGGACATAAGGGAGACATAAAGAGGTCTGAACCAAGTACTCTTGCCAGGAGATAACAGGAACCAGCTTTCATGCCCATCAAAGGAGGAGCCTGCCACACAGTCTCTTTCTGCACCCCAGGACGGTGGGACACCCTGGACAGTGGGCAGATGACTGGCATTGGGTGGAACAAACGGCTGGCTCTGATCGGTGAGTTAGACAGTGTCCCGGGCAGGCTGGACTGGCATTGGTCCCACTCCTCAGACCTTCTAGCTTTGGTCTCTAAAGTTAAACTCAAAGCAGCATCCATCGCCCACCCAGTCTTCACTTTTGTCTCCCACTGCTTCCAGGAAGACTTCTTCCTTTTCCTCTCAAGCCTGCTCTGATGGAACAGAAAAGTCCCACGCCCGATACAGAGGAAATATTTTACCTTGCCTTGTAATGGATTTGTTCTTGGTCCGTTGTTCAAACATCCATGTCCTCTGCATAGTCACATGGACGGATCTCTGAAGGACACGGATTCTGCTTGCTTGATTCGGCTGGAAGGTATGTCACTCCGCACAACTACTTAATAACAGGCATTTGATAATTAACTGCATGCAAAGGAAACTTTTCCACATCAGATCTTCATCTGGTAACACCGTATAATTTACAGAGTTGTGGAATCACTATGCTGTATGAAGCGAATGTAACGTTGTGTGTCAACTATACTTAAAAAAAAAATCCTCGGGGCGCCTGGGTGGCTTAGTCGGTTAAGCGTCCGACTTTCGCTTAGGTCATGATCTCGCGGTTCGCGGGTTCGAGCTCCGTGTCGGGCTCTGTGCTGACTGCCAGCCCAGAGCCTGGAGCCTGTTTCAGTCTGTGACTCCCTCTGTCTCTGACCCTCCCCTGCTCACGCTGTCTCTCTCTCTCTCCTAGAAATAAATAAAACATTAAAAAAAAAAATCCTCATGTATTGATGGAGTTGCCTCCAGTTTTCTTTGTAATTTTCTTAAACTCCTTTCAAATACAGATTGTAAAACAAAAACCCCCAATTAAGAGATAGTCGGTATTGAGAAGTCTCTCAGATCCATTCTTCCCACAAGTGGTCTGAATTCCCTTATGGAATAGGCAGGAGCAGGGGCTCTGGAATGTACATTTCATCTCCAACACCTTACTAGCTGTGCAACATTGGACAAATTACAGAACCTCTCTGAAAAACATAAACCTAGTCTGCAAAATGGAGCTATCTCATAGGGCTCTTTTGATAATTAAATAAAATCTGGATAAGGCATTTATCACATTGCCTAACAGATCACATGCTCACATACCACCCTTCACTGCATTTTTTAATTTGGAATTCATTTGCTGACATGCATTACCTTTCCAAGGGCAAACTGATTAGCCTGCCCACTCAAACTATTAACTCTGAAAGGCAAAAGTGCATTTAATATAACTTTTGATCACTGTAAAGACACTAAAATGTTTGCTGACTTATAGATATTAACCAGTCATTCTAAAAAAATTTAGGCCACAGGCTGTTTCTGCAAAACCAAACATTCCATAGAATAGTAAATTTAGAATATCTGCTTATTTCTGCCAAGAAATCACCACAATTAAATATATTCCAAGAAAATAATTCAAAATTAGAGAAATATATATATATGGACAGTACACAATACTTAAAAATGGAAAAGCATACAATTATAGGGGAATAAATTAAGTATGACATAAAATTATTAGAACTTTTACTGTCATCATGGGGTACCTGGCTGGCTTAGTTGGTAGAGCCCATGGCTCTTGATCTCACAGCCATGAGTTCAGCCCCATATTGGGTGTAAAGATTACTTTAAAAATAAATAAACAGCAGAATTTTGTGGTCATTAAAACTAATGACTGCTAGGGGCGCCTGGGTGGCTTAGTCGGTTAAACGTCCGACTTTCGCTTGGGTCATGATCTCGCGGTTCATGGGTTCGAGCCCCGCGTCGGGCTCTGTGCTGACTGCCAACTCAGAGCCTGAGCCTGTTTCAGTCTGTGACTCCCTCTCTGGACCCTCCCCTGCTCACGCTCTCTCTCTCTCTCTCCTAGAAATAAAAAAAATATTAAAAAAAAAAAAAAACAACTAATGACTGCTAAAGACATGGAAAAGTATTTACAAAGTGAGTGGAAAAATGGGAATCTAAAACCACATATATAATTACAGCTATATAAAAACAAAGTATGATCTATTCATTTATGCACCTTTTACCCTCTATACTTTTGTAGTTTTGAATTTTTGCAAGCATGCACCTGTGTCCACCGGGTAATTAAAACTAATGGATGCACATAGATATTAGCTGAGAGTACAAAGAAGGGAAAATGTATTCAGGATAATGAATTAATTTTTAGTACCATCATCTTTTGTTCGATGTCAAAGTTAATTTAACAATTAGATCTTTTAAATAAAATTAATAGAAATATTTAGAAGAATAGCCATATGCTTTAATGGAGGCACTAATGTAGGATATCATGTTTATTTAGTCATTTAACAAGTAGTTATTGCTTCCACCAAGTGTGAGGCTCTGAGCTAGGTGCTAGGAGCACAGTAGTGAACAACACCGATTTATTATGGAGGCAAGTGGTGGACCAGGTAGTTTATCTTTAGACAGCTGTCTTTCTTCTCACCAGAACCCTCCAAATCAGTCTGTAGGTACCCAAACCTTTCAAAAGCCTTCCACAATAAAAGATGGCATCTCATAATCTAGATCTTTACCTCCCGTGGCCAAAACCAACGAGACTTTGTGTGACCGTGTCCCATTCTTCCCGTTGTCTGCTCTTCCTACAGGGCTGGGTTAACGAATGACCTCCCAAGCAACTCCATGCCTTCACCCAGCAAAGATGCAAATATCCCAAGAGAGCTCCTAGGAAACTGACCATGGTTTTGGCCTGGGTGGCCTTCCTGATCACTCTTAGAACTGGTAGGTCTGCTTTTTCTTCAGTTTATTTATTTAAAATTTTTTATGTTTATTCTTTTTTTTTTTTTTTCCTTGAGAGACAGAGTGTGAGCAAGGGAGAGGCAGACTCAGAATCTGAAGCAGGCTTCAGACTCTGAGCTGTCAGCAGAGAGTCTGAAGCAGGCTTTGGGCTCTGAGCTGTCAGCACAGAGCCTGAATCAGGGCTTGAACCCACGAACCGTGAGATCATGACCAGAGCTGAAATTGGACACTTAACCAACTGAGCCACCAGATGTCCCACACTGGGGGCGTTTTAAGTGGAGGAGCAACATCTGACTTGTGTTTTCAGGGAAGCTCACATTAGCAGAATGAGAACAGATGGGAAGAGGGTTCTGAATAGAGATAGAGGGGATCGAATTAAAATAATCCAGGAGAGAAGCGATTAGAGTCTGAACCTGAGACATGCAGAAGAAGAGGAGGGGCCAGAGCTGGGGCGATTTGAGAAGGCAGAATCCAGTGTCACAACTTGGTGACTGATTGTGCAGAAGGGGGTGAAGAAAAGATCCTATGGTAACTCCAAGATATTGTGTCCAGACTGAAGGCATAAGGCTTTCTCCCCAGGGCATCTTTACTTTGAAAAATAAAGGTGAAACAGATTCCACGCAGCGAGGAAGGAAGACAGGCTTCCAGACTGCATCAGCCCAATCTCTCAGAAGGAGATTTCCCAAATCAGTGGAATGAGAGGTCACTATAAATGGTGCAGGAACATTAGAAACAGTGACCCCTGTGGCCAGAAAGTTTCTCCCTTTTCTATTATGCTTCTATCCTAATTAAGCCAAGATGAAAGCCTCGGTAAGTCTGTAACACATGATGATCTCCTCTTGCAAGACAGAGAGCATGCAAGTAAGCTCCCAGCAAGTCTCAGGTTCAGAGCCCTGGAGGACAGAACCAAGCTAGTTACATTGTTTTGTTTTCCTTGAAACATATATTTAGGGCTACCCCTTTATGTAAGACACCAGACGCTGATTGCCATTTACATAGTTTTTTAAAGTTTGCTTTAGAATCGCTTCTTGGCCTTTTGGCTAAGGTCAAGTATAACATTCCCTTTTGAAATGAATGTACCTGAGAGGGGTCAGTGAGCTGGTTTAGGAAAATATATTAAGTGGAAAATGGTGCAGGAGATAATGCAAGGGTAACAAGAATGCGGGACATGAAAGGCTGAAGCTTGGGACACCCTGTCCTAAGAAAGCCTATGGCTGGTTAGGATGGTAAATCCCAAATTGAAACAAATCTCGGCATAATCCTAAATATAATTAAATAAGATTGCACTCATCTGGAAGCACAATCACGTAACAATTAGGGTTTGTTTGTTTTTTAATAGTTTATTTATTTTTGAGACAGAGAGAGACAGAGCATGAGTGGAGGAGGGGCAGAGAGAGAGGGAGACACAGAATCCGAAACAGGCTCCAGGCTCTGAGCCATCAGCACTGAGCCTGATGCGGGGCTTGATCCGACGAACTGTGAGATCTGACTTGAGCCAAAGTCGGATGCTTAACCAACTGAGCCACCCAGGTGCCCCCGATTAGGGTTTTTTTTTTAATGTTTGTTTTGGGAGGGGGGGTGCCTGGGGGAGGGGCAGAGAGAGAGAGAATCCCAAGAAGGCTCCATGCTGTCAGTGCAGACCCCAACTCTGGGGCTCAAATTCACAAACTATAAGCTCACAACCTGAGCCAAAGTCAAAAGTCAGACGCTCAACCAGTATTGAGCCACCCAGGCGCCCCATTCTCTACCTTTTTGATTCTTATGCTTCAGCTCCAGTTTGGGGAAATCATGTGGCCAAGCAATAAACTCCATGCTCCTAGAGGCCCCATTATCCAAACCACTAGGTAGGATGGTATTTAACCAAAGGACCTCAAGAACCTAAAAACCATGGCCTCTGACTTCCCAATCTGGTACTTAAAATTTTTTTTAATGTTTATTTATTTTTGATGCGGGAGGGGGACAGAGAGAGGAAGACAGAGGATCCAAAGCAGGCTCCCCACTGTGAGCACAGAGCCCGATGCCGGGCTCGACCTCACAAACCATGAGATCATGACCTGAGCTGAGATCAAGAGTCAGACACTTAACACACTAACCCATACAGGTGCCCTACAATCTTGGAACTTTTATTTTTTAAAAAAATTTTAAATGTTTTTTATTTATTTCTAGGAGAGAGAGAGAGACAGCGTGAGCAGGGGAGGGTCAGAGAGAGAGGGAGTCACAGACTCCGAAACAGGCTCCAGGCTCTGAGCTGGCAGTCAGCACAGAGCCCGACGCGGGGCTCGAACCCACGAACCACGAGATCATGACCCAAGTGAAAGTGGGGCGCTTAACAGACTAAGCCACCCAGGTGCCCCCAATCTTGGAACTTTTAAAGGGCAAACATCAAAGTGACTCTGGGTGAGAAGACAAAAGGTCCATGATGCAAAAAGTGAGAACAGAGAGCCCTTTAATGGTTAACTGGCATGGAGAGAGAGGCCCTGTCTCTTCATCAGGCAACCCAAGGTCACTATACTAACCGAGGATTGCCACCACCAACAACCAGAAAAAAAGAGCACCTCACAGCTCTAGGGCGAGCTATGTCCCATCAGAATGGAAGGCCAGGTACTGGCTCAGCACAGGACCTCATCAGAGGGTGTTAAGGTTAGAGACCTGACTGAGAAAGGGGACGAAATGACCTGGCCCCTGCTCTGCCCAGTGACTGGCCCTGGACAAACCACTAACCCTGTCTGGGCCTCGCATCCCGGTTTGTGAACATCATACTGGGTGGTCGTGAAGTGAGAATACAAATTAGTAGACCATGTGGAAGAATTTTGCTTGGCCCTGTTCTCGAGAATCTGTATGTAAATCAAATGTGAGTTTCAAGATGTGTGAGGCCAAGGTGCGTAAGAGGCCACCATGATTCTGTCATTGCTGCTGTGGTTATCATTGCCCTGACATTTTTCTAGTTTCCTCATCTGCTACGTTAATTCTTTCAGCAACCCTTTGAGGAAGATAAAGAAGGGCAAATAATAATTATTTCCATCTAACAGGAGAAAGAAGGGCAAAGAGCTTAAATGCACCACCAAGGATTGCCTGGCTGGTTTGTGCAGCGAGGCTTATCTGCTCAACCGCATCCAGCAGAATTGAATTTCCACATCTTCAAAATGGGTGCCGATCCAACTTGGGCTCCTACGGATGAAATGCGAGGAAGGGAAAGGGAGAGGGAGATGCATAGATTCAGAGATCTACAAGACAGATGCATCAACGGCTAATGGGTAAGAGGGTTCTTTCTGGGGGTCATGAAAATGTTCTCATGTTACAAAACAATGAGGGTTTCACAACTCCTTAGTAAGCGTTGATTTGTACACTTGATTTTTTATTTTTTAAAAGATTTAATTATTTAAGTAATCTCTACACCCAACGTGGGGCTTGAACTCACAACCCCGAGATCAAGAGTTGCACGCTCTTCCAACTGAGCCAGCCAGACACCCCGATTTGTACACTTTAAATAGATGAATTTTATAGTATGTAAATTATCGCTGGGTTTTGTTTGTTTTTTAAATGGGCAAGCATCTTGTGACCAGGAATGATTATTTGGGTGCTAAGCCTCTAAAGAAATTTAAGGAAGTGAGTATTGTAAAAGTCAGATTCCTTTCAGGTAGAGGAAGGGTTGTGTGATCGGGACAAGGTACATGAAGGAGCTTCTGGGGTGGGTATGAAGGTTTTATTTCTTGACCTAAAGCGTACTTAACAAGGGTGTTCACTTTATAATAATTCATTATATTCCACATGTGTTTTATGGGGTTTTGTTTTCCGTTAGTTTTCTTTATTTATTTTGAGAGAGAATGAAGGGAAGAAAGAGAGAGAGAGAGAGAGAGAGAGAGAGAGAGAGAGAGAATGAATCCCAAACACTGTCGGTGCAGAGCCCAACACAGGGCTTGAACTCACGAACCCGCGAGATCGTGACCTGAGCCGAAATCAAGAGTAGGACACTTGGCTGACTGAGCCACCCAGGCAGCCCTTTTACGGAGTTTTCTGTATCTGTTGTGTTATATAATAAAATGGTTTTTAAAAATAGGGGGAATCCAGCAGGAAATGACACGCTGTGCTGGCCAGACTCTCAGGTGTCCCCTGATAGTCCCGCCCTTGCTTAATCCTGTTCCCTCGAGTGTGGGCAAGAGTGTGGACAACTCGTTTTTAACCAGCAGAGTAAGTCAAGGCAATAGGATGTATGTGATGAGGTGTACGTGATTATATCACACAGGATTTAAAGTCCACCTGGCTAGGAGACCTTCTCTTCTTTGTTGGCTTTGAGGAGGTGAGGGGCTACGCTGCAGAGGCCCATGAGGTAAGGAACTGAGGGTGGCCCCCAGCCAACAGCCAGCGAGAAATGAGGCCCTCAGTCTGACAACCTGCGAAGAACCGAATGCTACCACCAACCATTTGAGTCTGGAAGGAGTTGCTTCCCCAGCTGAGCCCCAGATAACACCACGGCGCCAGGTCATACCTTGACTGCAGCTTGGGAGACCCCCCAAGCAGAGGCCTCGTCTCAACGGTGCCCTGACTCCCGGCCCACAGAACCCGTGTGTTGTTTGAAACTACCGCATTCACGGTCATGGCTGCGAATAACCTGCCCCGAGTTTGGGGGTGCCCTCAAACCACTCTCAGGCTCAGAGACTCACTAGAAGCCCCCAGAGAACTCAACAAAGTGATTGTAGTCTTGGTTACAGTTTATTACAGTGACAGGATACAGATTAAAATCAGCAGTAGCAAAAGGCACAGCACACGGGGCAGGAGCCAAGGGACACCCACTGTCCTCATCACATGGAGTCACAGGACAAGGTGAGTTCTAGTGACAATGTGTGGCAATGTACAAGGGGCACTGCCAACCAGGGCACCTTGGTGCCCAGGGCTTTTACTAGGGGTCAGGCACCCAGGCAGGCCTTAGTCTCCAGCCCCCCCCCCCAACCCCCCTGCCCAGGTCAAGGTGATAGCTCCTGGCCCGAGGCCCTCAGGTAAACAGACACTCTGATCAGGCAAGATTTCCCCAGGACTTAGGGGTGACCTCCTGGGAGCCAGCCGATAGCCCATGCTCTCTTGAGAACATGCAGCTTGATCATCCCAAGCCTGAAGTGAGCCCTTTCCTGCTCACCCACTAACTCCAGAAGTGGGATCCTTGTGAAGCAGCCACCTGCTTGAAGGCCGAGGGAGAAGCCGGGAAACCACCACGTGCCAAGACCCAGGGGCCCTTTACACCTGCGCTGGCCTTATAGTCAGAGAGTTTCCAGGAGTTAAGCCATAGAGCCAGAAGGCAGGGTGCAGAGGAGAGGAGGAAGAGACGGGGCACTCATACAGAAGCGACTCCTCATTAGCCACCGAATAGAAGGCAAGTGTGCCCCCCTCCAGGTCCAGCCAGATGCCCACCACCTTCGGTCTGTCAGAGCCGAGGACGGTTTCCTTGACCATGTGCCAGGCGGAGAGCTGGCGAGTCCCCTTCCACTCTACACACCAGGAGTCTCCGGTCCTTCCCAGGGTCTGGTTGCGCCTCATTCCCCAGGAAGCCACCCCAACTGCCCAGTGGCTGCAGTGCTCAGTGTCCACTTCCCAGTACTGCTGCCCTGAAGAAAAGGCCTGGGAACATAAGACCTGGCAGGTCACAAACCTCTCATGGCTCCAGAGATGGGTCTGCGGGCAGCGAGATACAGTCACCACCCGGCGGTCCTCAGACACCTCCAGACTACAGGAGTGGCTCCGAAGGTCAAAGGTCGGACTGATGGCCCCTAAGGAAATGAACAGGGAGATGAACAGCTCTCCCTCTAAGAGCAAAATACAGCTTTGTATCTTTTTTTTTTAGTTTAGTTTTGAGAGAGAGAGAGAGACAGAGAGAGAGAGAGAGTGTGTGTGTGTGTGTGTGTGAGAGAGAGAGAGAGTGGGGGAGGGGCAGAGAGAGAGAGAGGGGGAGACACAGAATCCGAAGCAGGCTCCAGGCTCTGAGCTGTCAGCACAGAGCCCGATGCAAGGCTCGAGCCTGGGAATGGCGAGATCATGACCTGAGCCAAAGTCGGATGCTTAACCCACTGAGCCACCCGGGCGCCCCCAGCTTTCTATCCTTGAGAGTGATGAAGTTTTACTTACGCTGGCATTAAAATTGGTACGTCAACTTGCAGTCTTCTATTGTAGTTCTAGTAACAATCCTTTCCATGTTCATTTTTATTTCCCCATTTCAGCCTGGAATTTGGGAGTCTTCCATCCCTTTTGTCTTTGTAACAGCTCCCCTGTGAGCCCAGGACAGGCTCAGCAGCAGGGAGGTGGACTGGCAGGCCAAACCCAAGTTTTGTTTTGTCTTGCTTAATTCTTTTTTGAGAGAGAGGGAGGGAGCTCGAGTAGGGGAGAGGGACGGAGAGAAAGAGAATCCTAAGCAGGCTCCACGCTGGGCACAGAGCCCAACTCAGAACTCAGGGCTCAATCCCACAACCCTGAGATTGTGACCTGAGCCAAAATCAGGTCAGAGTCCGATGCTCCACCGACTGAGCCCAACCAGGCGCCCCAGGCCACACCCAGGTTTTAAGAGGATGACATACTTACACTGAGCAAACCGGGAGGCCCTCGTGGGGGCACGGTGGCTGCGGTCAGGCAGTGGGTGTGAAGAGGAAGATGGAGCTTCCTGGAGTTCCACTAAGGAATCAAAACATTAGGAAGGGGGAAAAGCCTCATCAAAAAGAAAAAAAAAAAAAAAAGGCAAATAGAAGGCATCAAACATCACGATCAGGGTACACAGCTTTTGTGTAGTGTCACACTTGGATCAGATGGGACATCCAGCTCAGGGATTGATATGGAGATGGTGGGGTTCAGAATGAACGGTCAAGAAAAAATTCTTGAGACATTGTTGGTGCAAAACAGTGGTTTTATTAAAGCTGGGGACAGGACCCGTGGGTGGAAAGAGATGTACTTGGGTTGCGAGGGGTGGCCGACCCTATGCCCTCAGGCTGGGAAGCGGTTAGGGATAGCATAAGTCTGTAAGGAGTCTTGGAAGCAAGGTTTCCAGGACCTGGAGGGGGCCAGCTGTTGTTAGGAAAGGGTAATTTGTTTGTCTAGTAAACCCTCAGTCAGGAGACCCTTCACATGTGCATCATGCTCCTTATGCTTGGAGGATGATTGCTAACATATCCGGGGACACAGAGGTAAAAAAAAGTTTCCAAAGGAATGTTAAATGTTCCATGTGTTAAAGTGGACTTACAGGCTCCTGGGGGGTGGGGTAATATTAAGATAAGACTGTCTTTTGCCCCTAGCAAAGCGTCACCAGGGAGGTGGCTGGGCTTCCAGGGGAAGATCACTCTGCTTGTTTCAAGGACTTGTCAGTGGGCTGTAAGTTACCTCTGTTTCTCTTTAAGTTTATTTAGTTTTGAGGAGAGAGAGTGTGTTTGTGAATGAGAGCAGGGACGGGATGGGAGGGGGCGGGCAGAGGGAGACAGAGGATCAGGATCTGAAGCAGGCTCCAGGCTGTGAGCTGACAGCAGAGAGCCTGACATGGGGCTTGAACTCACAAGCCGTGAGATCATGACCTGAGCTAAAGTTGGAGGCTTAACCGACTGGGTCACCCGGGTGCCTCATGTTTCCCACATCATTATGTTCAGCCCCATGTTCTCACTGTGCACTTCTTGTACTGCCTGTTTCCCTGGTAAGGTCTAAGCTCCTTGCTGGTGTGAGAAGTAAGGGAGATGATTCATTTTCAGAAATACCAAATAAAAGCTGTGTTGTCCAGTTAACAGTAGGTTTACAACAAACTGGAAATATATATGTCCCCCCCATAATGGAGCCTCAAGCCCTTAGATACTTCACTTTCCGGTTCTTCTTCCCCCTCCTCTCCGTTTCATAGGCTTATTTTCAAGGGCTTTGAATGAGCATGCACCAAAGAACAAAGGAAGGAGGGACTGAAAGTCTCTGCATCACCTCAGGGAATATACCTTTGTTCCAATCAGACTACTTTTTGCCTTACATGGGCATAGGTGACATCCAGGTAAGGCTGTAACCTCTGCAGTAGTGCTCACCCAGTGAGGAACCAGGGGAGGGACTTGCATGCTAGGAGATAAACTGTCTGCTGTAACTGCCTTGAGGTGTCTGATGCCTGTCCATCAGACAACCTGCTCTTGCAAGAACGCTGATCAAAGCCTCACTTCACTGTGAGGGCCCCTCAGTGGACTTATTTCTAACACTGGTAGAGAACCTTATTCATCTTTATGTTCTAAGCACCAAGCATGGTTCCAGGCACATAGAAGGGTTAGATGCATATGTATCAAATAAATTAGCTGATACAGTTTCAGGGGATCACAGCACCCTGACACCCAGAATATCCATGACCCTCCCCATTGAATGCCATGCCATCCATCAGTGCTTTAAAATGTTACTTTGTGGGGCACCTGGGTGGCTCAATCTGTTAAGCGTCCGACTTCGGCTCAGGTCATGATCTCACGGTTCGTGGGTTTGAGCCCCACGTCAGGCTCTGTGCTGACAGCCATCTCAGAGCCTGGAGCCTGCTTTGGATTCTGTATCTCCCTTTCTCTCTGACCCTCCTGTGCTCATGCTCTCCTTCTCTCTCTCAGAAATAAATAAAACATTAAAAAAAACCCAACTTGTTTTAAAAATTAATTAATTAATAAAATGTTATTTTGTATGAGTAAATTCTGAATAGGCACTCAAGAAACTAACACAAGCAGCTAACTGAAACAGGGCAATAGACAAATTGGGCAAGAGTGGAAAAGAGACCTTCCCTGTGTGCTTTTATATTGTTTTGACTGCTAAATTTAACATTTTAAATTCAGCGCCAAAATTTAAACATTTCAATTAATTATTTATTTATTTTTAGATGTTATTTTTAAGTAATCTCTACACCCAACATGGGGCTGGAACTCACAACCTTGAGACTGAGTCACACGCTCCCCCGACTGAGCCAGCCAGGTGCTCCTAAAATACTGATTTTAAATTTATGTACATAAATAAGATCACTAAGGAATCCGATCTAAACTTAGGGGTACACAGGAGGCACAGGGGTACTTATTTCCCAGATCATTTTTGGAACAACTAATAAAGTGTGCTCTGATTGGTTCATGTCTCCCTCTCCCTCCCTCCCCTACTCATGCTCTGTCTCTCTCTCAAAAATAAATAAATATTAACAAAAATTTTTTAATAATTTTTAAGCAGAGCAAGATCATTTGAATATAAAACAGTTATAAGAGATATGTCCCTAAAGCACATAAAGCTGACCATGGCCAGACCAGGAGGCAGAAGAGAGGGAGGCCAGAGCTAATGTCTAAGGGGCAGGTGTGAACTAACTGTTCACGGTTAGTCATGACTAGGGTTACAACCGAGAATGTACAAAGTCAGAACAGAAAGGTTCCTTTCTGTGTTTTTCCTGTTTATTATTAGCACAACTGGCCGGAGATATGTTAATAGAACTTAACAAGGACTGTTTACAAAATTTAAATGTTAACATGCTTTGTTATCAAACACATTTCATAGTTAAACATAAAAAGAAGCCTATTTCAGGGGCGCCTGTGTGGCTCGGTTGAGTGCCCGACTCTGGCTCAGGTCATGATCTCACAGTTTCTGGGTTCGAGCCCCACGTCGGGCTCTGTGCTGACTGCCAGCTCAGAGCCTGGAGCCTGTTTCAGTCTGTGACTCCCTCTCTCTCTGACCCTCCCCTGCTCATGCTATCTCTCTCTCTCCTAGAAATAAATAAAAATTTAAAAAGAAAGGAAAAAAAAAAGCAGCCTATTTCTTTTTTTTTTTTTAAAGTTTATTTCTTTATTTTGAGAGAGACAGAAACTGCACAAGTGGCGGAGGGGCAGAGAGAGAGAGGGAGACAGAGAATCCCAAGCCAGCTCTGCGCTGCCAGCTCGGAGCCCGATGCGGGGCTCGAACTCACGAAACCGCGACACCATACCCTGAGCTAAAACCAAGAGTTGGTTGCTCAACCGACTAACCCACCCAGGTTCCCTAAAAACAGCCTATTTCTCAATCTCCTCAGGTGGATAACACAGATGAGCAGTAAGCTAGCAAAATCAGGTCTGGGTTCTGGATGTACAGGTCTCAGAAAATGAGTTTCTATTTTTTAAAGGCCTGTGTTACATCATACCGCCAGTCATATCCAAAAAACATATCCAGCCACAAAAACACCTCAGCCCACTCTTTCCTCATTTACAGCCCCACAGGAATAACACAGCTGGGCTCTGGGATCCTATCCCCCAAAAACAAAGCCAGGGAACACTCTGTCATTTCCCCCAACTTCCATATTTAATCCTCCACCAAACAAAATCACCTTACCCTGCACTGGTTCTTCAAGGGCGTCTTTCCACATCAAGTTTGCCCGTAATTTTTCCCGGATTTCTTCTAAGTCATGCAGAATGTCTCTCATTTTTCGCTCAGGTGTGTGGGGAGTCGCAGACTCTGAAGAAGCCAAAGAAAGGTCCACGCCACTGGAAAAAGACTAGAGATGAATCACCCAAAATAAATTCATTAATTCAGGTCTCTTAAGGTATGCGTCAAATAGTATATTCTAATTCTGCCACCTCTAATTTTCTCCTTGCCCCCTCAAAATTTTTAAAAACATAATTAGGCCCTCAGGACCTTGACAGGAATCTGGAAGAATACAATGGGCAGCAAAAATATTAAAGAGTGGTTATTTCTGGGTGATGGGGGTATGCGGTGGTGTTCATTTGCTTTCTTTTTTTAAAACAATTTTTTTTTTTTTTTACAAATAGTTTATGGTCAAATTAGTTTCCACATAACACCCAGTGCTCATCCCCACAAGTGCCGTCCTCCATGCCCATCCCTCCTCCCCCCCCACATCCATCAGTCCTCAGTTTTTGTCAGCATTCAAGAGTCTCTCCTGGTTTGCCTCTCTCCCTTTCCCCCACCATTTCCGCCCTTCTTCTCCCCCTTGTTCCTCCGTCAAGTTCCTCCTAACCTCCTATACGTGCAAACATATGGTATTTGTCCTTCTCTGCCTGACTTATTTCGCTCAGCATAACACCCTCAAGGTCCATCCATGTTGCTACACATGGCCAGATTTCATTGTTTCTCATTGCCATGTAGTATTCCATGGTATAGATAAACCACATCTTCTTGATCCATTCATCTGTTGATGGACACTTAGGCTCTTTCCACGACTTTTTTTAAAACAATTTTTTAAGGTTTGTTGATTTTTCAGAGAGAGAGACAGAGTGCGAGCAGGGGAGGGGCAGACAGACAGGGAGAAATAGAATCTGAAGCAGGCCCCAGGCTCCGAGCTGTCAGCACAGAGCCCAATGCAGGGTTCGAACTCACAGACGAGATCACGACCTTAGCCAAAGTCGGACACTTAACCAGTTGAGCCACCCAGGTGCCCCTCATTTGCTTTCTTTAAACTGTTTATGTATTTTCTAGTATTTTCTACAATAAACATGGATTTCTTAGCTAATACCAAAAAAAAGGTATTAAACTTTGTAAGCCCATGCTATAGGGGCTTTACAAAATGAATAATACAGATAGTCACCAAGATAAGCTACAGAGGCCAGAGTAACCTTTCCCAGGAGGCAACCATTCTATCATCTCTCTTCTCAAGAGCCAGCATAGCCACGTTGGCGGCACCCAGGCCCTCCCGGCTCTCTCGGGTTTCCAACACACGCTCCCTGATTTTCTGTAACCTCAGGTCCGGTTGTTCCCCGACACAGCCTCTCATCTGCTCCCACATTCCCACCTTTGGTCCCGGACTTTCCTTCCCAACTTTGCAGATCCTATTTCCCATTCTTCTTACCACTCATAAAGTAGCAAGCCCAACGGACTGAGTGCTTTCCACGGCTTACTTCCAATATGTGAAACAACCTTCCAGGGTGGGTTTGCTATCCCCATTTTACAAAAGAAGTTACAGCTCATGGAGGTGAACTAAAGTGCCACGGTGTGGGGCGCGTGGGTGGCTTAGTCAGTTAAGCATCCGATTTTGCTTAGGTCATGATCTCGCGGTTCGTGGGTTCGAGCCCCGCGTCAGGCTCTGTGCTGACTGCCAGCTCAGAGCCTGGAGCCTGTTTCAGTCTGTGACTCCCTCTCTCTCTCTCTGACCCTCCCCTGCTCACGCTGTCTCTCTCTCTCTCTCTCCTAGAAATAAATAAAACATTTAAAAAATAAATAAATAAAGTGCCACGGTGAACTTTATCAACCTGCATTTTCCCATCACTTAACACTTTTTTTTTTTTAATGTCTATTTATTTTTGAGAGAGAGAGAGAGACAGAGCACTAGCAGGGGAGGGGCAGAGAGAGAGGGAGACACAGAATCTGAAGCAGGTTCCAGGCTCTCAGCTGTCAGCCCAGAGCCAATGCGGGGCTCGAACCCATGAACCCACGAACCACAAGATCATGACCTGAGCCGGAGTCAGATGTTTAACCAACTGGGCCACCCAGGTGCCCCTACTTAAGCACTTTTTTATACCAGAGCTCTTTTAGTCCTCATATCAAACCAGCGAGGCAGCAGGCCACGTGTCATTGTTCCTATTTTACAGATAAAATGAGATTCAGAAAGAAGAAATGACTTGCCCAAGGTCATTGGGTGGCAATGCCAAGGGGGGAAGTCAGACTCTCAGGCTTTTCTCCCCCCAACACCTTGTGTCCCTGAAGACCCGTGTATTCACTCCTTCAATGAGCATTTGTTGAACACCTAACTATGTGCCAGACAAGAGTGAACAAAAGAACAAAAGCCACCAAGGTCTCTACCCTAATGAAGCTTAGAGTCTGGGGCAGGGGAAGAGGGAGAACAAACATGAATAAATGATGGCACCAATCAACATCGAGTTCCAACTTGTGACAACTGTTACAAAGGAAGTCGTAAGAGCCTCTAACAGGGGGACTTGTTCGAGGAAATCAGTGAAGGTTTCTCCTGGGAAGTGATGATCTAGCTGGGAGTCTGCAGGAGGAGCAGGCATTACCTAGGTGACAGGGTGAAAGAAGAACGGTCCATGGAGTGCACCCTGGTGGTGGGAAGAGGCATGACACCCTGGAGGCACTGATGGGGGCCAGCGTGGCTGCAGCTTGAAGAGCCCAGGGTGAGGAGGGTGAGGGGAGCCAGATGGAAGGAGACAGGAGAGGCAGGCAGGGCAGGAGTCCTGCGGGGCCCTGTTGTTTCTGTGAGGACTGCCAGGATTTGGGTCTTAATCCCCCACAAGCAGATGGCAGTGGAGATGTTGTAAATCAGACTTGTGTTTGAGAGGACCCTGAGGAGAGCAGACCAGTGGGAACCGAGTGGACGAATTAATTATTGCAGCAATCCAGGCAAGAAATGTTCAGAGGCTTGGGTCAGAGATGTCTCCAGAAGTTCGACAGTAGCAAATAGATCCCAGGGATGTTTAGGTTGGTGAAGAGACGGGTGACAGGATTCCCGGGTTTCTGGCTTGTGCCCTTAGGAGGCTATGACAGGCCCAGTCGCTGAGATGGAAACAGTTTGGGACATTTCTCATACGTTTATTAATTTATTTTTGAAGGGGGGAGAGGCAGAAGGAGAGGGGGACGGAGGATCTGAAGCAAGCTCCATGCTGACAACAGAGAGCCCAATGTGGGACTCAAACCCATGAATTGTGAGATCATGACCTGAGCTGAAGGCAGATGCTTAACCGACTGAGCCACCCAGGCGCCTCCAGTCTGGGACACTTTAAGTGTGATGACCTTTGAGACACCAAGAGGAAAAGGGGAGAAGGAAGACACCAGACCAGAGCTCAAAGAAAGATCCAGGCTGGAGCTATGGTGTACACAGGGTGGTAATTAAAGCCATGGTGTGGAAAAAGGAAATCAAAGGCATCAGAATTGGCAAAGAGGAAGTCAAACTTTCACTCTTCGCCGATGACATGATACTCTACATAGAAAACCCGACAGACTCCACCAGAAGCCTACTAGAACTGATCCAAGAATTCAGCCAAGTTGCAGGGTACAAAATTAACGTACAGAAATCGGTTGCATTTTTATACACCAACAATGAAGCAACAGAAAGAGAAATCAAGAAACTGATCCCATTCACAATTGCACAAAAAACCATAAAATACCTCGGAATAAACCTAACCAAGGATACAAGAGATCTGTATGATGAAAACTATAGAAAACTTATGAAGGAAATTGAAGAAGACACAAAGAAATGGAAAAACATTCCATGCTCATGGATAGGAAGAATAAATATAGTTAAGATGTCATTACTACCTAAGGCACTCTACACATTCAATGCAATTCCAATCAAAATTGCACCAGCATACTTCTCAAAACTAGAACAAACTATCCAAAAATTTGTATGGAACCACAAAAGACCCCGAATAGCCAAAGTAATCCTGAAAAATAAAACCAAAACAGGAGGGATCACCATCCCAGACTTTAGCCTCTACTACAAAGCTGTCATCATCAAGACAGTATGGTATTGGCACAAAAACAGACACATAGACCAATGGAACAGAATTGAGAACTCAGAAGTGGACCCAAAAGTATACAGCCAACTAATCTTTGACAAAGCAGGAAAGAATATCCGATGGAAAAAAGACAGCCTTTTTAACAGATGGTGTTGGGAGAACTGGACAGCAACATGCAGAAGAATGAAACTAGATCATTTTCTCACACCATGCACAAAAATAAACTCAAAATGGATAAAGGACCTGAACGTGAGACAGGAAACTATCAACACCCTAGAGGAGAAAGCAGGAAACAACCTCCTTGACCTCCACCGCAGCAACTTCTTACTTGACACATCCCCAAAAGCAAGGGAATCAAGAGCAAAAATAAACTGTTGGGACCTCCTCAAGATTAAAAGCTTCTGCACAGCCAAGGAAACAACCCAGAAAATTAATAGGCAACCAACGGAATGGGAAAAGATAGTTGCAAATGACATATCAGATAAAGGGTTGATATCCAGAATCTACAAGGAACTCACCAAACTACACGCCCGAAAAACAAACAACCCAGTGAAGAAATGGGCAGAAGATATGAACAGACACTTCTCCAAAGAGGACATCCAGATGGCCAACAGACACATGAAACGATGCTCAGCATCGCTCCTCATCAGGGAAATACAAATCAAAACCACACTGAGATACCACCTCACGCCAGTCAGAGTGGCTAAAATGAGCCAATCAGAGAACTCTAGATGCTGGCGAGGATGTGGAGAAACGGGCACCCTCCTACACTGTTGGTGGGAATGTAAACTGGTACAGCCCCTCTGGAAAACAGTGTGGAGGTTCCTCAGGAAACTAACAATAGAACTCCCCTAGGACCCAGCAATAGCACTGCTAGGAATTTACCCAAGGGATACAGAAATGTTGATGCATAGGAGCACATGTACCCCAATGTTCATAGCAGCACTCTCCACAATAGCTAAAACTGGAAAGAGCCTAAGTGTCCATCAACAGATGAATGGATCAAGAAGATGTGGTTTATCTATACCATGGAATACTACATGGCAATGAGAAACAATGAAATCTGGCCATGTGTAGCAACATGGATGGACCTTGAGGGTGTGATGCTGAGCGAAATAAGTCAGGCAGAGAAAGACAAATATCATATGTGTGCACGTATAGGAGGATTAGGAGGAACTTAACAGAGGACCAAGGGGGAGAAGAAGGGCGGAAATGGTGGGGGAAAGGGAGAGAGGCAAACCATGAGAGACTCTTGAATGCTGACAAAAACTGAGGACTGGTGGATGTGGGGGGAGGAGGGGTGGGCATGGAGGAGGGCACTTGTGGGGATGAGCACTGGGTGTTATGTGGAAACTAATTTGACAATAAACTATTTGTAAAAAAAAAAAAAAAAAAAAGACTAAATAGTAAAAAAAAAAATAAAGCCATGGTGTGGAGAAGACCATGCAGCAGGGAAGAGAAAGGGATGTACAAGTCAGCCTTGAGGAGTTTGGGCACTCCGTTGCTGAGGAGAGAAAGAGAGTGAGCCTGCAAGACAGACGGAGAGGAAGACAGCCAGAGAGAAACAGGCGAAGGTCAGAAGACTCCTGTCCTAGAAGCTAAGGGAAAAGGAAGCTTCAGGAATGAAGGTGTGGCCAAAGGCTGCTGAAAGGTCAATGCAGGTGAGGACTAGACCGTCTGCAGGACTTGCACAGAGGTCACGGGGGACCTCAGAGCTGGTTACGTACAGGGCTGAGGATGGGGCATAGCCCACCTGACGCTCCCCTGCCTCACTTCAAGCATTCCACGCTTCCGCTCAAACACGTCTGACCATAAGAAAATAATAACATATGAAGATGTACTGCATCCTTCAACTTCCAAACACGTTCCCGATGGTTGCTCCAGTTGGGCGCTGTCCCCAGCCCCGCCCAGCATACCCTTTCCCCTCCTCGCTGCACCTACCAAGCCTGGGGGGCTCCCTTCATCATCTGCTCCGGACTCTGGGAGGTGTGTCCGACTCTGAAGGCTCCCGACAATGTCCACAAGCCGTTCCACCAACCCTTCCAGCTCCTGCCCAACTTCTGCGATGCTCTTCTGTGCCGCTGCCTTTAAAAGAACAAAGAAGAACACAAAGCTGGACCCAGGAAGCCAGCTCCAGACCGGGAAGTTGTAGACACTGGACAAAGGAAGCAGGCAAGTAAGTGACAAAAACGTCCAGGGGACAAGGAGGTAGACTTCCCAGACCTTGTGCCTGCCTACTGATTGTTTGGCGGCCATAACAGGGTATCAGAGCCCATCCATGGCAGGGGAGACTGAAGCTTGCAGGGGCTTGGGGGTCATTCTGCAGAGGCCAGAGAGGAAATGGTGAGAGCTTGGAGATTTGGCAGAGCGGGTGCAGCCAGCAAGGTGACAGGGGCAGTGGAAGGAATCAAATGAGAGAGGTTTAAGGTCCAGTGTCACCAGAATCATCCTGTGTCCTTACCATTCCTTTCAAAGTAAAAATGACCCTTCTTGCTTCTTCTCTTCAACACTGCAGAGACTCAACCTAATGATTCACTGCACAGGGATCTTGGAGACTTTCAAGTGCTGCACAGATGTGAGCACCTTTTGTTTGCTTACGGACATCCTGCACATTTTTTAAAATTTTAAATGTTTATTTATTTTTGAGAGAGAGAGAGAGAGAGAGACGGAGTCAAGTAGGGAAGAGGCAGAGAGAGAGGGAGACATAGAATCCGAAGCAGGCTTCAGGCTCTGAGCCGTCAGCCCAGAACCCAATGCGAGGCTTGAACCCATGACCGTGATATCATGATTTGAGCTGAAGTCAGATGCTTAACCAACTGAGCCACCCAGGTGCCCCTGACGTCCTGCACATTTAAGGCAATATTCAGATTAGAGCGCTAAACAACCCCACTTAAACACCTTCATCTGCTCAGCTGCCTGGCTGGGAGGGGAAGTAAGTTCTGCAGCCAACATTCTGGCAACAACTTCAAGGCCTGGTGACCCTCCTCAGAGGCAGGATGGGCCCAGACTTCAAATGGTGAACACCCCATGACTCCCCCGCGGGGTCCTAGGTCACGTCACAGAAATACAAGGCATTCATCATCCAGCTCTCAATAAACCAGTTTTTATAACTTTGTTCTGACACTTTTCTTTTCTAAATCATGCTGGAACCTCAAATTCTGAAATTAACCCAGAACCTTCTGCATCTCCAATAAGCCTGACGTCCCTCTGGGTCGCCTGGGTGGCTCAGTCAGTTAAGCGTCCAGTTCTTTACTTCAGCTCAGGTCATGAGATGGAGCCCCGCATCGGGCTCTGTACTAACATCACAGAGCTTGCTTGGGATTCTCTCTCCCTTTCTCTCTGCCCCTCCTTACTCATGTGCTTTCTCTCTCTCAAAGTAAATAAACATAAACATATAAATATGAATATATCTTGTGTCACTCCATACAGAAACATCATAGAACAGACACTGTCAGAACTAATTATGTCAGAACTCCAGAAAAGACTCAGAGGGAAATTTATAAATATAAGTGCCTGCATTTGCATTTAAAAAAAGAAGAAAGAGGGGCGCCTGGGTGGCTCAGTCGGTTAAGCGTCCAACTTCAGCTCAGGTCATGATTCGTGGGTTCGTGGGTTTGAGCCCCGCGTCGGGCTCTGTGCTGACAGCCAGCTCAGAGCCTGGAGCCTGTTTCATATTCTGTGTCTCCCTCTCTCTCTGACCCTCCCCTGCTCACGCTGTCTCTCTCTCTCTCTCAGAAATAAATAAAACATTTAAAAATGCCTTTAAATAAAATATTTTTTAAAATAAGTTAAAAAAAAAAAGAAGATCTCAAATCAATCACTTAGCATTTATACCATGAGGAACTAGGTGGGGAAAGGGCAAACCAAACCCAAAGCTAACAGAAGGAAGGAAATAATAGATTATGGGAGATACATAAAATGGAGCATGTAAAAACAATAGAGAGTATCAATGAAACAAAAGTTGGTTCTTTGAAAAAAATCAATAAACAGATGAATCTTTAACTAGACTGATAAAGAAAAAGAGAGAGAAAACATAAATAACTAAAATCAGAAAGAGAGTAAAGTGGAGACATTATAAGGAGACTGACCTTATAGAATAAAATTTTAGAGAATATTATAAACTTTTTATGCCAACAAATTAGATAACTTACATGAAATGGATAAATTCCTAGAAACACAAATTATCTAAACTGACTTAAAAAGAAACAGAAAATCTAGGGGTGCCTAGGTGGTTCAGTCGGTTGAGCGCCGGACTTCAGCTCAGGTCATGATCTCACAGCTCCTGAGTTTGAGCCCCGCGTCGGGCTCTGTGCTGACATTTCCGAGCCTGTGGCCTGCTTTGGATTCCTGTCTCTGTCTCTCTCTGCCCCTCCCCTGATTGTGCGTGCGCACGCTCTCTCTCTTTCTCTCAAAAATAAACAAACATTAAAAAAAGAAATTTCTAGGGGCGCCTGGGTGGCTTAGTCGGTTAAGCGTCCGACTTTCGCTTAGGTCATGATCTCGCGGTTCGTGGGTTCGAGCCCCGCATCGGGCTCTGTGCTGACTGCCAGCTCGGAGCCTGGAGACTGTTCCAGTCTGTGACTCCCTCTCTCTCTGACCCTCCCCTGCTCATGCTGTCTCTCTCTCTCTCCTAGAAATAAATAAAAAATAAAAAATAAAATAAAATAAAATAAAATAAAAAAAGAAATTTCTAAAAAAGAAACAAAATCTCAACAGAGGTATAACAAAGAGACTGAATCAGTAATCAAAATTCCAACAAAGAAAAGTCCAGGACCAGATGGATTCACTGATGAATTCTACCAAATGCTTAAAGAAGAATTAACAGGAGTCCTCCTCACAGTGTTTCAAAACATCGAAGAGGATGGAACATGTCCTAACTCCTCAGTGAAACCAACGTTACCCAGATGCCACAGCTAGATAAACACATCGCAAGAAAATTACAGGCCAATATCTCGTATGAATATTGATGTAGAAATCCTTAATAAATGCTAGCAAACTAAATCCAGTGGGATGGTAAAAGGATAATACACCATGGTCAAGTGGAATTTATCACAGGAATGCAAAGTGGTACGCCTTAAGAAAAAACAACCAATGTGATACACATTAGTGGAATGAAGGGGAAAAAAACACATAATCTTTTCATTTGATGCAGACAAGGCATTTGACAAAACCCAACACCCTTTCATGATAAAAACACTCAGAAAACCAGGAATAGAAAGGAAATTCCTTGGGGCGCCTGGGTGGCTCAGTTGGTTTAGCGTCCGGCTTTGGCTCAGGTAATGATCTCATAGTTCGTGGGTTCGAGCCCTGCATCAGGCTCTGTGCTGACAGCTAGCTCAGAGCCTGGAGCCTGTTTCAGATTCTGTATCTCCCTCTCTCTCGGACCCTCCCCTGCTCATGCTGGCTCTCTCTCAGAAATAAATAAAACATTTAAAAATATATAAAAATGAAACATTTAAAAATTAAAAAAAAAAAAGAAAGGAAATTCCTCAACATACTAAAGGGAATTTATGAAAAATCTACAACTAACATCATACTCAATGCTGAAAGACTGAAAACTTTGTCTCTAAGAGCAGGAACAAAACAAGCACGCCTAATTTCCCCTCTGCTACCACACTTTGTACTGGAAACTTTAGCCCAAGTAATTAGACAAGAAGTAAAAGGCATCCTCGGGGTGCCTGGGTGGGCTCGGTGGCTTGTGCTGAAAGACACAAGAATAGCACACAAAAAGATGTGTTTCAAGCAGCTGCAGTGAACAATCCAAAAAGGAAATTAAGAACCCAATTCCATGTATAACAGCACCTAAAAGGACTAAAATACCTAGGAATATATTTAACCAAGGAGATGAAAGAACTTGTATTTTTGAAAACTACAAGAGCATCACTAAAAAGAAAGTTAAGACCTAAATAAATGGAAAGACATTCCAGGTTTCTGGAAGAAGGCTTATTATTGTTAAAGACGTCATACTCAAAGTGACCTACAGAGACAGCACAATCCCTCTCAAAATTCCAACAGCCTTGTTTCCAGAATGGTAACATCAGTCTTCAAATTCATATGGAATTTCAGGGAACCTGAAGAGCCAAAACAGTCTGGAAAAAGAAGAGTCAGACTTACACTTCCTGATTTCAAAATTTACTACAAAGCTGTATTAATGAAAACAATGCGGTACTGACATGGATAAGACCCCCTCCCCCCCCCAAAAAAAAACGAAAAACAATGGACCAGAAGTAGGAGTCCAGAAATTAACCCATTAATCTCTGGCCAAAAATCTATATGATTTTTTTTTCATGAGGGTGTCAAGTTCACTCAATGGAGAAAAAATATTCTTCAACAAATGGTACTCGAACAACTAGATTTTCACATGCAACAGAATAAAGTTGGACCCCTACCTCATGCTGTGTAGAAACACTAATTCAACACGGGTCAGCAACCTCAATATTAGATTTATCACCATAAAATTCTAGGAACATATATGAGGATAAATCTTCATGAACTCAGAATTTGGCGATGGATTTAGATACGACACGAGAAGAACAATAAAAAAAGAAATAGATAAATCAGACAGTGGCAAAACTTAAAACTTTTGTGCATCAAGGGACATTAGCCAGAAAGTAAAAAGACAACCTACAGAATGGGGGGAGATATTTGCAAGTCATACACCTGCTAAGGGCTTAATATCCAGAATTTATAGAGAATTGCTAACACTCAACAAGAAAAAGACAACCCAATATTTTAAAGTTTATTTATTTATTTTGGGAGAGAGAGAGTGTGTGTGAGCAGGGGAGGGAGCAGAGAGAGAGAGAGAAAAAAAATCCAAAGCAGGCTACACACCATTACCGCAGAGCCAGACTCCAGACTTGAACTCACCAATTGTGAGATCAGGATGTGAGCTTTAACCAAGTAGGATGCTTAACCGACTGAGCCACCCAGGCACCCCAAAGACAAGCCAACTAAAAAACAAAAAACAAACAAACAAAAAACACCAAAGGATCTGAATAAACATTTCTCCAATGAAGATACTTAAATGAGCAATAAGGACACGAAAAGATGATCAGTCAACATTCATCATTCGGGAAATGCAGATCAAAACCATAGAGAGAAAGGACTTCATGCCTAATGGGAAACGCATGCTAAAAACAAAGTGGTAGGAGGGGGAGGGGAATACAAAGAAAATGAAAACTAACACATGTTGGCAAGGATGTGGAAAAATCAGAACCTCCTACTTTGCTGATGGAATGTAAAATGTCGCTGCTGTGGAAAACGGTTTGGCTGTGTTCCTCAGGAAGTGAAACACGGAATTCCCATACAACCCAGCAAGTCCACTCCTAAGTATTTACCCAAAAGAACGGAGAATAAGGGCTGGACACACCACTGTTCGCTGCATTCACGACTCCCAATGATCAGAAGCTAGGAAACAATCCAAACGGCCATCCGTGTACAAGTGGATGAACAACACGTGGTACACACAGGCAAGGGGATATTATTCAGCCACAAAAAGGAGTAAGATTCAGGTGTGCGCTACCACACGAACGAACCCTGAAAACACATGGCAAGTGGAAGGAGCCAGACACACAGGGACAAATAAAGGTTGCACGCATAGGCCGTATCCAGCGTAGGCGAATCCCAGGCACAGACAACAGACCAGCGGTTACCAGGAGCTGCGGGGAGCTGGGACGCGAAGCTCCTGCTGAAGGGGTGCAGTTTGTGGTGCCGGCATTCTGGAAACAGAAACTGCTGAGAGCCGTACATCACTGTGGCTATAACTAACGCCACTGAACTGCACACTTTAACAAATGGTTAAGATGACTGATCTTGGGCTACGTCTTCCCCCAGGATAAAAGTGTTCAACGAGACAGACTGCGGAAAGGCTGGAAAGAGGTGGCAACGTGCCGGGGAGGAGCTAGAGCGGCCGCGCGGCCGGGCTGTCGCGCGGCGGGTTTCCCGGGCTTGCGTGCGCCGGTGCGAACGCCCCCCGGGAGCCGGAGCGCGCAGAGCGAGAGCGCGCAGAGCCGAGGCAGGGTGAGCGCGGGGGGAAGGGCGGGGGCCGCGGGCAGGCGCGCGCAGCCGAGGGCCGCGCGGGCCCGCCTCCCTACCGGCAGCGGGGCCGCGCGGCGCGGGGGCGCGGGCGCGGGCGCGGCGCGGGCGGCGGCTTCCCCGGCGGGAGCGGCGCCGGAGGGCCCCCTCAGCTCGCGCAGCGCCCGGCTGTACTTGTCCGCCAGCTCCTGCAGCAGCGTGTTCTTCCGCAGCTGCGGCGGCTGCGCGGCGCGCTCGCGGCAGGTGGGGCAGGAGCGCGGGCGGCCGGGGCTGCTGGCGGCCCACACGCTCCTCAGGCAGTCGCGGCAGAAGTTGTGGCCGCAGGGCAGCGTGGCGGGCCAGGAGAGCAGCCCTTGACAGATGATGCAGCCCAGGTCGTCCTCGGCCAGCCACACGGGGACGGTCAGGCCGGGGTCCAGGCCCGCCATGGTGACCAGGCCGCCCCCAGACGCCGGGGCGCGGAAGTCAGAGCCTCGTCGGGCACCGCCCCCCCTTCCCCCCCGCAGCGTCGCCGGCTCCTTCCGCCCCTCCCTCGCGGCCTTCCACTCCCCGCCTCGGTCCACCCATTTTTTCCTGACTTCGGTCCCGCTGAAAGCGGACCTCGACCCTCCCCCGCACAGCGCGCCGCGCCCGAGGGCCGAGCTGGCGGGAGTCACAGCCACTTGCGTGTGGAGATGGGCTCCTCCCAAGCGCTAGGAGCCTCTGAAGTCCTAGAGACCCTTTAGCTTGATGCCTGCCCCACCCCCCACCCCCGGCCCATTAAAACGCAACCCCGACAACTCTTGCGAGAAGAGAGGGTTCGATTCAAGAACTTGTTTGCGAGAGGGCGCCCACTGGATGTCGTCCAGCCTCCAAGTAGAAAGGAATTAAATACCCGGTGCACATTGCTGGGGAGCTCTTTCAAACTACCAGTGTTGGGGCTCCATTCCCAGAGAGTCTGATCTCATCGTCTAGGGGAGAGCCCGGCGCGGGTGTTAAAAACCTCCCCGGGAGGATTCTAACGCGCAAAGTTCAGCGACCCCTAGACCTTTCCAGCTGCTATTGCACCGCAGAACTGTGCCACTGGCTCCTTACCGCCCTCTGCTGGCTGAAAGCACATTACCCGACAGGCCTCTGGACCAAAATTCTCGTCTCTTTTCTTGAGGTAGTGCGCCTGCGCCCTGGCTGGGCTTGCTTGCTTCCTCCTCTCCTCTTATTCCAGTTCCAGGCTCCTCGCAACAGGAAAACGTTGGAGCTGGGAGAGCATCCGTCCTCCCCAAAGACACAAAGGAACTTTCAGGTTTACACGACAAAAAATTGAATGGCAGAGGCCAGAACCCCCATCTCCCTGATTTGTTGGAATGAACTAACAGTATCTCATATTTTACTTCACCCCATCACGCCAGGTCCTACAGTAGGTACCAGATAATACATATGTGTGGCTATTTCCAATACGTGAAATGACAAGTAGTAGTCAATAGAACTACGTACGAGGCTACTCACTGAAGTTTCCATCTCTTTCCAGCACCTGGTGGATTGGCACTTCTCTGACCCACTTGAAACATGCAGAGTACTTGTTACCTTTCCATCAGCTTAAAAAGCTAGTAAATCATCATATTCCTGTCTGCCAAGTGCCCTGACTATGGAAATGAGGCCATCAACAGGTGACCTAGGTCACAGTATCCAAGATGAGCAGACCCCCTGCAGACCCACACTAGAACAAGTAGTAAAGGAGAAAAATACATACATTAACCTTACTGAGATTTAGTGGGGGCAGCATTACCTAGCCTATCCTGGTTGGTATATGATTACCTGGATTGTGTCCCCTGGTTTCCTCATTTGTCATAAACTCAGCTTCTCCATGTCTGTCTTTTCTGAAATACATACACAATACCAAAGACACATGCTCAAATTTTCCATCTTAAAAAATATAATTTTTGAAGGGGCGCCCGGGTGGCTCAGTAGGTTAAGCGGCCAACTTCGGCTCAGGTCATGATCTCACAGAGCATGGGTTCGAGCTGACAGCTCAGAGCCTGGAGCCTGCTTTGGATTCCCTGTCTCCCCCCTCTCTCTGCCCCTCCCTCGCTTCCACTCTCCCTCAAAAATAAATACTCAAAAAAAATTTTTTTAATAAAATCTTTGAGAGAAGCATTCTCTAGCCACCTCTCCTTCCCTTTTCTACAAGACACCCAAGTTTCTTGAAAGAGCAGATTAACCAATGCTCTTCGAGTGTTTTCTTGGACACTTCTTGTAAGTTTCAGGCAAAAACATGCAACGGTTACCAGAAAAGGGGTAGGTGTGGAAGTAGTGAGCCCTAGATATAAAGACACACGAACAAGACTCATTTTCTGTCAGAGAGTCTGGCACCAGTGTTAAATTCAAATGAATGTGTCCATCCACATTCCTGTGACGCTGGGAAAGGACAAGTTCCTGAAATCTGTGCACTGTATGAAGTGGCCATATGACTGCCATCAACATCTACCAGGGCTGGGCTTTGATCTGACTGGATTCCTTCAGGGACAAAGCATATTTTGTCAGGGGAAGGAGAAGTCATTAAATGTACATCATCCTTAGTTCTACACCACTTTAAATGAATTCAAAATATCCAAACATAAGCCAAAACACCCTATTTTAATATTCATTCATACACTTATTTATTGAGGAGTAAACAATTTCATTGAACTCAGACCAGGAGTCCACGGGTCTCGAGGGCTTCTGTGTGTTTGTCAGTCTTCTTCACATTGTTTTTGGCCTGTTTCTTTAGCCGCAGGAGATGCTTTTTCTTCCAGTAATGGATCTTGGCTTCTCCTTCCTCTTCTCCCCTAGCGTGGCTTTTACAGCCTGGTGCTTCAGTCGACCTCGTGAGCCAGGCGCCCAGGTAAGCAAGCTTCCATCTACCACACAGAGGCGGTCCGGGGCAGCCAGGCTCCCAGCGCACCGCACACTGTCCTCCCGTGCGGCTGGGTTCTGGGGACGGCCACGGATCAGTTGGTGTTCAGCTGCTGGTGGAGGAAAGCCAAGTACTTAACTTGTTTTCGTAGAAATTTCCAGATGTGCTGATGCCCTCATAGCACACTACAGCCTTCCAGGCCAGCAGCACCTGGTTAGCCACAGCGGCCTCCAGGTGGCCCAGGAGATGGCCCCGGCCACTGAGCAGCAGGACCCGCCCCTCCTCCATCTTCAGCAGCCGCCCGGGGAAAACGCCCCATTTTTAATGCCAACCTTTGTCACCAACAAAAATCTGCAAAAAACAAAAAAAGTTGTAAACCCTGACCTCAATACCTTAAGAAGCCTTTACTGGCACCGTTAAGAGAATGGGGAAAAACCATGAACAGATTGGGAGAAAATATTTGCACATCCCATGCTCGTCAAAGGACTAGTATCAAGAAAGTATAGAGCACTCTTGGGGTGCCTGGGTGGCTCATTCATTTGAGCATTCAACTCTTGATTTCAGCTCAGGTCATGATCCCAGAGTTGTGGGGTCAAGCTGCACCATGGGCTTCACACTGGGCATGGAGTCTGCTTAACATTTTCTGTCTGCCCCTTCCCTGCTCACATGCACACTGTCTGAAATAAAATTTAAAATTTAAACCAGGGGTGCCTGTGTGGCTTAGTTAAGCATCCGACTTCGGCTCAGGTCACGATCTCACGGTTCGGGAGTTCGAGCCCTGCGTCGGGCTCTGTGCTGACAGCTCAGAGCATGGAGCCTGTTTCCGATCCTGTGTCTCCCTCTCTCTCTGCCCCTCCCCTGGTCACTCTGTCTCGCTCTTTCTCTCAGAAATAAATAAAACATTAAAAAATTTTTTTTAAATTAAAACAGAAAAGAATTCTCAAAACTAATAAACAAATGATACAGTTTTTAAAAAATGAGATATGGGGGTGCCCAGGTGGGTGGCTTAGTCAGTTAAGTGTCAGACTTTGGCTCAGATCATGATCTCATAGTTCATGAATCCAAGCCTCACACCAGGCTCTCTGCTGTCAGCACAGACCCGCTTGGGGTCCTCTGTCTCCCTTCTCTCTTTCTCGGTCTCAAAAATAAACAAACATTTTTGAAAAATGAGACATAGGCACAGTCACTTCTCCAAAGATGTAAAGTTGGCAGACAGGCACATGAAAAGATGTTCAGCATCATCAGCCACTAGGGAAATGCAAATAAAAACCATAGAGGTAAAACTACATATCTATTAAAACCATTAAAATTAAGAATATTGACAATACCAAGTGCTGGTGAAGATACAGAATAACTGGAAGTCTCCGCCTGGTTCCGTGGCACAATAGAGCATTGGACTTCAAGGCAGAGTAACTAGAATTCTCATACACTGCTACTAGAAATGTGAAATGGTCCAGCCCCTCTGGAAAACAGTCTGACAGTCTGTTATAAAGTTAAACGTACATCTACCATGTGACCTGTTTCACTCCTGTCTATTGTTGTGTGTATCAATAATTCGCTTTTTGTTGCTGAGTACGATTCCACTGGGTAAACAAACTGTGGTGTATCCATCCAATGCAATACTACTCAGCAACAACAGGGAAAGAATTGCTGATACACGTGATAACTTGGATGAGTCTCACAGACATTATACTGAGTGAAAGAAGCCAGGCTCAAAAATTGCATATTGGATGATGCCTTTTATATGACATCCTTGAAAATATAAATCTGGACTGATGACAAACCGAGCAGTGGTTGCTGGGTGGCAAGGGAAGGGTGTGTCTATAAAGAGGTACACTAGGGAGTTTTTAAGGTGATGTAACCATCCTTTATTCTGAATGTGGTGGTATGAATCCATATATATATATACCAACATTTATAAAACAATACAAAACACAAGTCAATGTAAAAGAATGTAAAAAAAAAAAAAAAAAGGCTTGTCACTATTTCAAATGATTTCTTTATCTGGCATTCCAATGATTTTAATGCCTTGAAGCAGTGTACTCTAGTAAGGTGGGTAAGAGGTATGGCTTTCTTTTCTGGACAGGAGAAGGATGTTTAGGGAAGCGGAGGTGGCAGGGTGCCTGAGTGGCTCAGTTGGTTAAGCATCCTACTTTGGTTCAGGGCATGATCTCGCTGTTCCTGAGTTTGGGCCCTACATCGGGCTCTGTGCTGACAGCTCAGAGCCTGGAGCCTATTTTGGATTCTGTCTCCCTCTCTGTCTCTGCCCTGTCCCCACTTGTGCTCTGTCTCTCTCTCAAAAATAAAAAACATTTAAAAAGTTAAAAAAAAAAAAAAAGGAAAGATGAGGTGGGAAGGAGAGCTGGGGTGCGGACCCACAATTACCATGACTGTGATGCTTGTGATTAAAGCCCTGGCCTCCCAGATGGTCTCTCTGCTTCCTACTCATATGCTACACTGTGTTGTTTTCCTTAATTTCAAGTCTAATCATGTGACTTTCTTTCTTAATGCCAAGTAGCTTTGTTTACTGCCTGTGTACTTCTTACTTCCTCTCTAGACAGAGCTCATGGGTAGCTTAAAAAAAAAAGGAGGGGGGCGGATGAGTAGAGCGACCCTTAATATACCACCCAGCAGGTGTTGAAACAGACATTTTCAAGGCGAGTTAGGAGCCAGAAGAGGGAGCACCCACATCGTATCTGGCCTGTCAGGAAGCCTCAGGAAAGACACTCCAATAACTCTGCTTGCCCTCTGCGGGATCCAGAGGAAACCCCCATAAAAAGTAGACAACAAGACCCTCCCCACCCTCTGGGTCTCCACCAAAATGAAGAGAGAACAGGAAGTATCTTTTTGCACATCACTTTAAGGACAAAGAATCACAGAGCAGGGATGTCGGGGATCTATTTCCCTAACATTTCAGCTTTTCCACGTTTCTTTCAGTTCCTCTTTCGCATCTAAGGGCCTTTGAAGATTTTCTTCCCTCCGATGAGCGTTTTCCTCACCCTCTTCCCTTCGACTAACCTCTAAATACCTTCAAGGTTTCAACTTAACATTACTTTCTGAATGTTTGGAGGAAATGGAGGCTCTCCTCTCCCCCTCGTTGACAGTAACCCTATGTTGCCTGCTCCCACAGCAGCCTGCACTGTCCTCTCTGAGCAGGCGTGCCATTGTCCCTCCTGCGTACGAGCTGCCTTCCAGCAGCCTGTAACGTGTGACAGCAGGTACCATCTGCCCTGTGCCCAGGGCCTGGCACAGAACCCGGCACTGGGGAGCTGCTCAGAAGGACGTGTCGCTTCCACTGCATTTCAGTAGTCCGTCCGACTTCCTCATTTGAAAGCGAAAAACCAAGGCACGTAGGTAGGAAAGTGAGTTGCCCAGCAATCTCAAGTTCATGGCCAGGCCAGAGCGGGCACGCAGATTGGATGGCTGTCTCTCTGCCCAGTGGAGTTCTCCTTGGCTTCCTTCTTTCCTCCCAAAGCAGGACAATAATCAATTCAGACATTGTTTTTCTTTTAATTATCATTATCTGGGTTTTCATTTCTTCTAAAATGTGCACAAAGATGGGACTTTTCCAAGGACATTTTTGATTCATGAAAAACATGCTATTGAAGGGTGAGAAGTGGATGTTCCCTTTAAAAATTTTCCCCACTTCCCACTTTTAAATTGGAACATTTTTGAATCTCTAGAAAATTTGCACAAAGAGGACAATAAAGACTCATCAGGATTCATCAGCTGCTAACATGTTCACAGTGGCTCGCTTTCTCTAGCTCTCTCCCTGTATATATATTTCCTGTCTTCTGTATATGTACATAGACTATATATATATGTATATATTCTCTAGATATACATGTACACGTATACTTAGTCTTTGCTGAACCATTTCAGAGTCAGGTATAGACTAAAAATTATTATACTTTACCCCTGAACACTTCAGCACATATCCATTAAGAACAAGAGCAATCTTGGGGCGCCTGGGTGGCTTAGTCGGTTAAGCGTCCGACTTTCGCTTAGGTCACGATCTCGCGGTTTGTGGGTTCGAGCCCCGCATCGGGCTCTGTGCTGACTGCCAGCTCAGAGCCTGGAGCCTGTTTCAGAGTCTGTGATTCCCTCTCTCTCTCACCCTCCCTGCTCACGCTGTCTCTCTCTCTCTCTCCTAGAAATAAATAAAAACATTAAAAAAAAAAAAGAAGAACAAGAGCAATCTCCTACAGAAATACAACATAATTATCAGGCTTACAACACCCGTTTAGCATACATCCAGACTCAAACATCCCCAGTTATCTCCACTATGTCCTTGATAGCTGCTTTGAAAGAATCCAGGAACCAGGGGCGCCTGGCTGGCTCAGTCAGAAGAGTGTGAGACTCTTGATCTCGGGGTTGTAAGTTCGAGCCTCACATTGAGTGTAGAAATTACTTAAAAATAAAAATCTTTAAAAAGATAAGTAAATCATAAAAACCCAGGATCCAATCAAGAATCACAAATTGCACTTTCTTGCCTCCTTAGTCTTTTCGAATCTAACACATTCCTTACTACATTATCTTTCATGATACGAACACTTTTGAAAGGTCCAGTCCAGTTGTTTTAGAATGTCCCTAATGTGAATTTGTCTGATCAGTTCCTCATGGTTCCATCCAGATTAAACTTTTTTTCTCTCTGAGCAAGAACGCCACTTGCGTGACACGGTGGGTGGCTTTCCACTGCAGTGCCTTCATTTCAGACGTCCTGGGCCTTGAGGACATGTGCCAGATCCCCAAAGCCCCCAGGGCTGGGCAGTGGGAAGGCCCAGGGAGCCAACAGGTAAAGGCCAAAGCTTCAGTCTTGGGCAGAGTTCATGGCCAGCGATGGCTGTTGATTATGGGGCCCTCCAGCTGGGCAACCAAGGCCAAGGTAAGAACGTGTCCTTCCCACCACAAGCTCCAGGTGACCAGTGGCCAGCTCCTCAGCTAATGGGTCACCTGTAGCCGTGGCCACCCTCTGTTGATGCAGCTGCCAGAGGAACAAGAAGAGAGTGCAGGTGATAACCACAGCAATGCAGTCCTGCCGGAGAGCAGGGACAGCGAGGGGACAGGGGCACAATGACAGAGAACCGGAACGCAAAACCGACCGAAAGGGTGCAAGGCAGAGGGGACGCACACACATCAGAGGAGATAAGAGCAGAGAGTGAGAGACACCGAAATATCAAGACTCAGACACACAGGCCCACAGGGAAAAGAAAGCACCAGCTGATGCCCTTCACTAACAACTTCCAAGTATGTTTCTCAGGTTCCTGGCTTTAAGATTTTGGAAAGTGAAGGGGCGCCTGGGTGGCTCAGTCAGTTAAGAGACAGACTTCCGGACTTTGGCTCAGGTCATGAACTCACAGTTCATGGGTTTGAGCCCTGCTTTGGGCTCTGTGCTGACAGCTTAGAGCCTAGAGCCTGCTTCAGATTCTGTGTGTGTCTCTCTCTCCCTCTCTCTCTCTCTCTGCCCCTCCCTCCCCTGCTTGTGCATGCTCTCTGCCTCTGTCTCAAAAATAAAAAATAAACATTAAAAAAAAAGATTTTGGAAAATGAAGAGTATTTTATAGTGGTCAGACTCAAAGGGCACGAGGGTTTCTCCCAAGGGCCCATGTGGGGTCACCCACTCACTCATTCTGTACTTTTCCAAATACAGAAGTTCTCTCTGGTGCCCCCAAACCAGGCCCTGGGCCAGAAGTTTCCTGCCCTAGCTCAGAATGTCTTCCCGTTTTTCACAGGGCTTGTCAGCACAAAAAAACCTACTTGTAGCACATCTGGGGTGAAGAAGGGGGGAGAAGCAGACAGAAGGGAGGATCCAGAGAAAAGAAGGCCACTAAAAATAGCCTTCCCTCTGTGAGGAGGGAGGAACCTACCACCCAGGGAGCTGCCCAGTGGGTGTGACCTTAGCTAATAATAATAGGCCAGGGTTTTCTCATGGGGAGAGGGACTAGAAGGTGGGAGGAGGGGAGGGAAGCTGCTGGCTCCTGGACTCAATGGTCTGGGATAGGGCTCCCCCACAGAGGAGCTCTGCACGGTCAGAGAGGGCTTTCTGACAATAATGTGCACTGCCTATACTTTTCTTTGGGAAAAGAAAAGAAGAAAATGGGAAAATCCAGGACCTCAGCTTCAGGGCTCATGGCTGAACACCATAAGGCCCCTTTCCACCCCCTGCCCTTGGCCAACAGAACCAACCGCGGGCGGTGTGTCTTACTGAGGAAGTTGAGGGGCGTCAAGGGGCGGGAGAGGACATCCTGAAAACTCTCCAGCCATTCCCGCTGCTCCTTCTCGCTGGGGCAGGTGAAGATGAACCTCCGCTCGGGGGTGACGATGGTGAGGCCGGCTTTCCAGCGGTTCCCTCGGATACCCTTGGGCAAGTCTTCATAGACATCGTACCCCTGCTCGCAGCTCCCAAGAAAAACCTGGCCCTGCTCAAAGGCGTCCTAGAAATAGAAGACACGTGGTCATCGGAGGCCACGCCTGGGGCAGAGGGACACATCCCCAGGCTGTGTTTTATGTGCGTGTCAGGGGTCTCTGGCTGCGGGGGGCGGGGGGGGTTTGGTGGGGCCCAGAATTTGAAAGAGTAAAGAAACCACAATATGAATCACACATGTGACCTGTTAAAAAATACTTACTATTTATGGACAGCTTATATGTCCCAAGAATTCAAGGGTTTACCTTAAGTAACTCCTATAATCCTCATGGCAACCTCTGAGGAAGGCTTATTTTCCAGAGGAAGAAACAGGCACAGAGAGTTAAGTGCTCTGCCCAAGGCATACCACTAAGAGGCAGGCCTGAAAGTTCTAAGAAGCCCGCAGTCCTACCACTGGCCTCCTGGTGATAAGTGAGCCCTGGAGGCCGGAGGACAAGAAATGGCCAGCCCAGCTGTTTAACTACACTGGCAGCATTTAGGATACGCGGACTTCCTGCAAGGTGCGAGAGAATAGCTCCCCTCACAGGGGATGACTTAGAGGCAAGCAAAGGAGGAGGTGTGTCACTCGCCAGGTTTCCCCAGCCCTGTGGCTTCCCCATGGCCCCCCGCTAGGACTGACCCCCACCTGTCTGGGGGTCCACTGGAGAGGGGCCAGCAGTGGCTCTTACCAGTGGGTTCTTGTAATAGAGCAGCCTCCGCTCCTGGGGATCCAGGGCGAACCACCTTTTCTTGAAAGGTTCTCTCTGCTGCAAAAGAGGGAGCCTCATACCAGGGTCAGCCAAGCAGTGGTAGGGGAGAGGGGGGAAGCACAGAGGTCAGAGAGCCAGCCTGGACTACACCTTGGGAGCCAGCCAGTCCCTTCCAGACACCCCAGGGCTCCTCCCTGAGGCTCTGCCCACCCTCTGACCCCCCTGCCGGCTACCCCCTGTGCCTCTGGGTGCTACTGTGGGTAGGAAGAGGCGCCCTCCGCTTTCTCAGGTGGCGGACAAGAAGTCTCAGAAAAAGGAAGCTGGGGAAATCAGTAGCCGCTGCTCAGCAAGGCAGAAAGCGCTGGCCTTGGCGGAATTGTAACCGAGGTCAGGGGAAAGAAAGCCCCTGGCAAGAACCTCTGCGGACTGGCTGTGCCATTGGCTGGTGAAGGCAGAAAACAAAACGTGCAACCCTTCTTCTCCTTTCTAAGCTGCCTGGGGGCCTTCTTTCACGCTGACTGCCCAACCCCTTCCACCAAAGTCTTGACAACCATCTTGTCAACACACTACACCTTTAAAACGTAAAGCACTGAATTGCTGCTGCTTTGGGGATTTTGTTTTATTTTTTTAGGAGGCTCCCTCTGCTTTCCCTTCTCCCCCTTCTCCCTCTCCCAACCACCAGAACCCTCACCAGCCAGACTTCTGGCTTGGAGCCTCCCCATCTCAGCACCCAGGCTGGGGCTGAGACGCCCTCACCGCAGGCCTCCTGGGGAGGCCCGGGAGTGGCCAGGCTTCCCTTCCTTCAGAGGAGTGTAGATGAGCAGCGCTGGGAGCCCGGGGCAGGTTTAAGGAAGGAGAGCAGGGGCTGACTTGGAGGGAGGGTATGTGTGCTGGGGACAGTGCCTGCAGAGGTGTATTTTCTCAGACCAATCACAAGCCTCTGTATCCCTCGGATGGTCCTGGTGGGCCCCCCAGCACAAGGCACCCAAGGGTTCTGGAAAGTGCAAAACCTGTCCTCCAAAGAGTCCCTTTTCAGCTCTGCTGTCCCAGGCATCGGCTCCATTAGAAGGAGTTAAGGGAAAGGAAGCTGCTGGTGATGCTGACAAAGGAGGAGGCCAGGAGGCGCGCAGGCAGGTGCTGCACCGCACACCTGTCTCCATTTGGTCTTTTGCCCCCAAGCACTCACAAACACTGGGTTACTTCCCTTCCTCTTCCCGCCCCCCGGGGCCCCACTTTCCTACTTCCCAAATTCTGCCCTACCGCCTGCTGGAACCAGGGCCCTGTGAATCGCACAGAGAGCGGTGAGATGTACCTTTGGACCCGTCTTTTCCATGAAGCCCTGTTTGAGGTAGTTCCTGGTGATGAGGGGCACGAGCTGGGGGAAGAGAGACATACAGTGACCCCACGACTCACATGCCAGGGGTTCAAGGCTCCCCAACAAAGGGGAAGTTTGGAATGGGGAAGGATGTGTGCTCATGGTTCACAGGGTTATATTTGGAACGTGGGATGCATGCAATATTAATATTTCAACAGAGGCAGACGACAGCATCTCAGATGTTTGCAGCACTTACCAGCAGAGCCAAATTTCGGTGTAAGGACCTAGTCTAAGGATCCCTTCAGTATCCCCAAGAGGTAGACATCGGCAAGGCTCTGAGGAGACCCTCCTGATGCCATCAGGGGACATACTCTGAGGGTCTACTCTGTATTAGGCTCTGGATGAACTTCTCAACCACCCTGCGAGGTGGGTACGTTCATCTTCGTTGGACATCTGAACAAACCAGGCCCCAGCAAAGTGGTAGGGATTTTCCCTAAATCATGCCACTGGCGGGTGGGAAAGTTGGGATTCACACCAAGGTCTGCAGACCCTAGAAGGACACTAATGGTGCTCCTACCACTTCACCATGACACTAAGTATTCTCATGCCAGAGCCCTCTGACCAGGCCCCTGGCCGAGACCTGGTCCTTGACGGGGATTCTGACACAGGCCCACAGGAGATGGTAGCAGAATAGGCAAGTAGAGAAAGCTCTGGACTAGGAGCTGGGAGATCTGGGTTCTAGCTGCAGTTCTGATCTCGACAAGCTGTACAATCTGGGTAAGACCTTGTCCTTCTCTGGGCCCATTTCCCTCTGCATAATGAGGAGACTGGACTGTATAATCTCCAGGAGCCCTTCCAGCTTGCCAACTGATACCTAGAGAAGTTTCCAGGAATGAACGCTGGCCCCCTATACCCTAGTGGCTCAATCTGGCAAGTCTAGAGCTTCCTAGGACAGCCGAGGCTTCCCAGAGCAAAGGGTTGTGCTCCAGAGCTCCAGAGCCCAGGACAGGGCAAAGGGGAAGTGAAGGCTGGGAAGTCTGAAGGGAAGAAAATGGTGAAAAAATAAACCATGCCACTCTCTTCTCCCTAAACTACATTCTGCAGGCTTTAGTTCCTTCATTTGGGATAAAAAGTGCCAAGCTGCTTGATAGTGTGAACCTGGGCCAGGGCAAGGCTCGGCTAGGCCCAGGGAAACAACTGGAAGAAGGAAGATCACATGGATGGAGCGCTCCTTGCTGAACCTCAAAAGCCTTGGCTCACTCGAGTCTCACAAGTAGGCGCTGTCCCCATGGTTACAAGAGGAGGAACCCAAGGCTCAGAGAGGGGAGGCGACGTGACTTGAGGGGCCACGCGTTTCTTAGTCTAGGACCACATTCCACACTGGAACTCCTAGGCTGTCTAGCCTCTGCATCCCTAAGCTCGAGGCAGGTCCAGGCGGTTGCCCAGAACCTCACACCACACCTGGACATGGGGTAGGGAAAGGCAACAGAGAGATGAGGGTGGGGAGGAGAGCAGCGGTGGGCGAGGGGAGGCTAGAGGACATTGAGGAGTTGGCCCAAGACCGAGTCCCTCTGCAGGGGTCAGCAAAATTATAGCACCAGGTCAGTGACTCAGGCTGAGAGTCTGCACTCTGTCCTCTGAGATCCCCAGTCAGCAGGGAGCACCCACAATGGCCTCCTGTTCTGGGTGCTGACTCTGCACACCCAGAGGCTCTTGCCCCAGGCTTGGCTGGAGTCACCCCCAGGGAGCTGCCATTTTGGTGCATTGCCCAGCCTGGAGTGGACACCCATTTCCAAACTTAGCCCCCTGCAAACCTTCGAATGACGGAGAATTGAGGCTTTCAAGGGGGGGTCTAACAGTTTGGAACAAGAAAATCCCAGGGCAGGGGGGCGCCTGGGTGGTTCAGTCGGTTGAGCATCCAACTCTTGATTTCGGCTCAGGTCATGATCTCATGGTTTGTGAGTTCGAGCCTCACGTCATGCTCTGTGCTGACAGTGCAGAGCCTGCTTGGGATTTTCTCTATCTCTATCTTTCTCTCTCTCCCTCTCTCTCTCTCAAAAAAAAAAAAAAATCCAGGATTAATATGGTGCCTGCACCCCCATAATTTACAAAGTCCTCTAAGAGCAGGGCCTAAAGCAGACACCAGACCATAGGACCTCAGAGCTGGAAGGGACCCTGAAGATGACCCAGACCCACCGCATCTTACAGACGTGGGAACCGATGCACGGAGAAGTGGCGTGACCAGCAGCAGGCAAACAGCAAGTTAGCGACAGGGCACCTGTGAGAACCCAAGGTGGCATCGTCTGCCCCACACATCTGAGAGTCAGACACCCCATATGTCTGAGGATAACCAAACTGAAGTTCTCAGGGTCACCATTACCTTGGCCCCAGAAGGCAGACTGTTCCTGTCAGAACGGTAATGGAGAAGATCCCATCACCTTCCCAAGACCAGAACACAAAGGGGCAAAGGAGGACACTCAAGTGGGAAGAGCACCTTTGGGTATTCACTATGACCTTCCTGGGACTTGGTTTCTCTTCAATAAAATGGGAATGATTGGGGCACCTGGGTGGCTTAGTCGGTTAAGCGTCCGACTTTTGCTTAGGTCATGATCTCGCGGTTCGTGGGTTCGAGCCTCGCGTCAGGCTCTGTGCTGACTGCCAGCTCAGAGCCTGAGTTTCAGTCTCTGACTCCCTCTCTCTGACCTCCCTGCTCACGCTGTCTCTCTCTCTCCTAGAAATAAAAAATAAAAACATTTAAAAAAAATTAGCTAAAAAAAAATAAAATGGAAATGATCACCCCACCTAATTGCCCGCTGCAAGGGATGACTAGATAAAAGGGGCTCAAAGCACTTTGTAAACAGTACATTAAGGATCATTTGCACATTTCAGTGGGAGAAGGAGTCAGAAAGAGAGGACCAAATCCCAAGCCCCTTGACACTGGGGACAGTGGCTATGCGTCCCTGAGAGAGAGTCTGATCTTGCCACGTGTGAGGCCATAACTCCCTGAAGAAAGCCTTTGGTTTCCGTCTGAGTTTCCACCCTCACATCTCAAGGTCTTGTCCACAAAGCTAGCCTAGCCTCTGAATATTTTGGGGGGTCAGCAGACAAGAAGCAGAGGTGGCAGGGGGGAGACTCAGAAGGTGGGGTCCACGTTTTGCTCACCTCAGACTCTGGGAGCTCAGGAAAGGCCATTTTCAGGTATTGCAGACGGGCTGCTCGGAGGGCATTGAACCAGTCCACTATCTCCTGCAGAGAAAAATGGGGACAGACAGCCTGTGAGACAGAGTAGTGGGAGGTGGAGTCTGCTGGCAGGGAGCCCACGGGTCTTCCATTCAGCACATGCACACCCCTCAGTTCTGCTCAGCGCCTGCCTGTGTGCTGATCACAAAGCCTGGGGGCTCCCCTGAGCAGGTGGGAAGCCACTGACAGGGAGCCGTCCAGAGCCCTAGGGAAGGAGGAAGGTGAAGTGCCTAGAGTTGGCAATGGCCTAATATGCTAAGAACCACCTGACAATCTCTTTAAAGTGCAGATTGGGATGGGGGGGAGGGGGTTGGGGTGGGTGAGGCCTGAGATCCTGCATTCCTAACAAGCTCTCTGGTGATGTGGCACTGGCTGGCCAGTGGGACATCACTGGGGGAGCAAGTGTCCTCAGATGTCAAAGATGGGCCGTCAAGTGGGGGCAGGTGCACCTGGGGATTCTCCTCCAATAGAAATGCTCATGGCCTGACGCGCAGCTCGGGGCCAAGCTGGCCTGGGCTTTTGCACGCTGCCGGGGGAACGCACCCTCAGCAGTGTGGGCCACCCATCTAGCAGGCTCTGCCTTGGCTTGGTGCTCTGCAACAGGTCCTCCCCACAGCAGCCAGAGCGATTTTCTCACTGCAAATGTAACGGAGCCCAGCGTAGAGCCCCCTCTACCCTCAGGAGAAAAATCTAAGTATGACAACTTTGCCCTCTGAGCTCCCTCCATACAAAACCATCTGCCATCCTCCCCGCACATTTCGCCCAGCAACCCCTCCTCCCTCAGCCCACACAGAGCTTCGGCACACCCCCAAGTTTAGTGTAGTTGTTATAGTGGCTTTCTGCTGAGCCCAAGCCCTGCTTCTATGAGAACCACCCCCACCTGTTCTCACCCACTCACTGCTCACCCACAAATGCAACCACATTTGCTGCTAGGAGCTGCCCCTTCTTGGCCACAGCAACTGGGCCAGGGCTGGGCCCATGTAGAGGCTAAGCGGGACGTACCAGTTTCCTTCTCCCAAGAATTTGGAATGGGGGAACCAAAAGATTGTTCAAATAGTTGCAGTGAGGCACCTTGATATAATACGGTGATTGAGAAATTCATTTGACTATGGTTTCCCAAGAATGCAACATAATTACCATTTCTGTCTCGGCAGCCAGGCACGCTGGCCTAGGGTTCGGAAATAGTATTCCGGAGGCCAAGCTCTCTTGTCCCGGGAGCTAACCACCTTCTCAGCTCCCAGGCACTGAAGGGACGGGGGCGTCCCAGAAAAGACTCACCCAGACCTTCACTTTGGCCGCTAACTTGAGACCGTGGGGCCAAATCCAACCTGCATACATGTTTGTTTGGTTCCTGAAGCTTTGTCTGTGTCAATCCTCTATACAGGTTTTCCTGCTTTATAGCCTTCTAGCCGTCCACTTTTCTTTTAGTTTATTTCTTTATTTTGAGACAAAGAGAGAGCGAGTATGCAAGCAGGGGAGGGACACACACACACACACACACACAGAGAGAGAGAGAGAGAGAGAGAGAGAGAGAGAGAGATGCAAAATCTGAAGCAGGCTCCAGGCTCCAAGCTGTCAGCACAAAGCCTCACGAGGGGCTCAATCTCACAAACCATGAGATCATGACCTGAGCTGGAATCAAGAGTCTGACACTTAGTGGACTGAGCCCCCCAGGCGCCCCGTCCACCTCACTTTTTTTTTTTAATGTTTTATTTATTTCTAGAGAGAGAGAGACAGCGTGAGCAGGGGAGGGTCAGAGAGAGAGGGAGTCACAGACTGAAACAGGCTCCAGGCTCTGAGCTGGCCATCAGCACAGAGCCCGACGTGGGGCTCGAACCCACGAACCGCGAGATCATGACCTAAGTGAAAGTCGGACGCTTAACCGACTAAGCCACCCAGGCGCCACCCACCTCACTTTAAAACTACCTACTGGCTCCTGCAGGCAGCTTCTATTTCCGTGTCTCTAACAGAGAAACCGTGGCACTGAAGGAAAGAGACGGCCAGACGCCAGCTGTCAGATGCTCTAACCGCGCAAATGGGAGGGGCCAGATACTGTAAGTATCACAGACCTTGGACACCTCAGCAAGAGCCCTCGCACAGTGACTGGCACAGCGGGGTGGCCCCTGGCATCCAATGCGGACATGGGGCAACAGCAGAGAGCCCCCCAGGGATCAAGAACCAGGGCTCTCCTCCATGTCTCCCAGTCCCAAGAGTCTGGTAAAACCAAGGGAGGAAGTCAAGAAAGAGGGCTGATCTTAGATTTCTTGCCACTTTGGAGAATGGGGGTCCTTGAATTTAAATGTTTATTTATTTTTATTTTTGAGAGAGAGAGAGAGAGAGAGAGTGCAAGCAGGGGAGGGGCAAAGGGGAAACAGAGGCTCAGAAGCGGGCCCTCTGCTGCCAGCACAGAGCCCAATGCGGGGCTCGAACTCATGAGCTGTGAGATCATAACTTGAGCCAAAGTCAGACGCTTAACCAACTGAGCCACCCAGGTGCCCTTGAGGGTCCCTGAATTTAGAGAAATAAATAAGCACAACATTTACTTGCACCTCTGGTGTTATAGAACAATGTGCCCCTGTTAAGAGTGCGCTCACTCGCTCGCGCGCTCTCTCTCTCACACACACACACACACACACACACACAGTTCTTGACCCATATTTGTTGCCCTTAAAATAAACACCCCTGTCTATTTCCCACTCATGCTCCCTTTGGGCTGATTTGAGTGTCCTCTCTTTCAACACATTCCCATAACTTTTAAATAGAAACTCTTTCCTCTGGAATGCCTTTTTGACTGTCCGTCCCCCCAGACTAGGCTACTTACATGTTTCCTGTGTGACCGCAGCACAACTGACAGCCCGTCACACGGTACCGGCAGGTGCCTCTCCCCCATCTGACTCCTTCCCCAGACTGAGACCCTCGAGGCCCACCCACGGCTCTGTCCTGCTCACCACCACACTCTCTAGGCCTACAGCAGCGCTCTGTACGCTGCAGAGGCCCAATAAGGACCCACTGAGAGCGCACTCATGAATGAACAAGTGATAGAGATGTGAAATTGCCCCAGTAACACAGCCCGGAGTGGAAGACCCAGGGCTCCGGTTTCTGATCCCGAACGCCTATACCTCAGACTACACCACTGGGAACTATGCGCAGACGCTGAAGACAGCACTCCAGTGCTAGGGCCACTTGGGAAGATCTGGTCCCTGGGGCAGGTTCCTGGCCCCTGCTGCCAAGGACTCTCCTTCCAGCAGGGGCACGCGGGGTGGTAACTTGGGAACCAGAGTCTGGGTTAACGTGCCCAGGCCTCAGGGACACAGGGTTAAAACGTTTCCAGGGTGGTTTCGAGGACTGAGAAATGGTGAATTGCATGGGGCACGTGAGTGGCTCAGTCGGTTGAGCGTCCGGCTTCGGCTCAGGTTGTGATCTCACGGTTTGTGGGTTCGAGCATCGCGTTGGGCTGTATGCTGACAGCTTAGAGCCTGGAGCCTGCTTTGGATTCTATGTCTCCCTCTCTCTGTCCCTCCCCCACTCATGCTCTCTTTTTCTCTCTCAAAGATAAACAAACATATAAAATTAAAAAAGAAAAGATGCATTGTGGGGCGCCTGCCTGGCTCAGGGAGTATAGCATGTGACTCTTGATCTTGGGATTGTGAGTTGAAGCTTCATGTTGGGTGTGGAGATGACTTAAGAAAAAAAAAAAGGAAAAAATGATGTGTAGTGATAGCCACAAACAGTGCCCGGCACAGAATTAACAGGTGCTCACAAAATGTCAGGCCTCACCTTTACCCCTCCCCACCTCCACATAGCACGACTCCCCAGTCACATGACTGCTCACTGTGACCCACTCACTCTCCTGGACCTGTACTACTGGCTTGTTCTCTGGCAGAGCTGAGTTTTTTTTAAATGTTTATTTATTTATTTTGAGACAGAGAGGGAGAGAGAATCCCAAGCAGGCTCTGCACTGTCAGCACAGAACCCAGTGCAGGGCTGGATCCCACGAAGTGTGAGATCATGATCTGAGCTGAAGTCAAGAGGTGGCTGCCTAAGTGACTGAGCTACCCAGGCACCCCTGATTTCTTTTTTTTTTTAATTTTTTAAATGTTTTATTTATTTTTGAGAGAGAGACACAGCATGAGCAGGTGAGGGTCAGAGAGAGAGGGAGACACAGAATCCAAAGCAGGCTCCAGGCTCTTAGCTAGCTGTCAGCACAGAGCCCGACACGCTTGAACCCACAAACCATGAGATCATGACCTGAGCCAAAGCCGGATGCTTAACCGACTGAGCCACCCAGGCGCCCCAACAGAGATTCCAAAGTGGGGTTTGAACTCACGAACCTTGAGATCATGACCTGAACTGAAGTTGCACACTTAAGCAACTGAGCCACCCAGGGGCTCCCTGATTTCTTAATATGCCTAAGGATCACCTAGAGATCCTGTTAAAATGTAACTTCTAATTCAGGAGGCTCAGGTGGGCTGAGACTCTAATCTAGCAAGCTCCCCAGTGATGCCATGCTTTTCGTATAGGACCACCTGCCGAGAAGCAAGGCCCCAGAATTCACTGCCACCAGATCCTCCATCCATTCCTGCCCCACCTGGATCCATCATCTCTGGGCATAGTCCCTCCTACTAACCAGACTCCCCTGAGTGGCTGTGCACTGTCCAGACACAGCCACCATACCTGCCGGGTGTCTCTCCTTAATCTCGTTTGCCTTCCTCATACAGCCATTTCAGACCGGAACGTGACAACAGGCGAAGGCAAACGGCAGCAGCAAATCCCGAGGGGCAGCTGAGCCAGGGCGCTGGCGGGTCGGGCCTGCAGGGTCCTGGGGTGCGGGCTGGAGGCTGCTGTAGCAACACGGGTCAGCTCACCTTCCCACTTTCGTGGTACACGAACAGGTTCCTGATGTGGCCCTCTCTCCTGTAGGTGATCTGCAGCCCGTGGGGGTTCCCTATCTTCTCTGTCTCGAAAGTGGCATTCAAGTCTTTGATGCTGATGACAGCTTTGGGGCCTTTACCCTGAAAGAGAGGAAGCAGGTGACATCTCACCACCTTCACCAAGGCCTTAATGCCAACAGATGACCTATCTGTAACCTTTCATGGCTTTTCTATGTTCTTGCTCTAACAGCAAGGCGCACAGAGGTTCCGCTGCTACCCTGCATTTCGGTCATGCCACCGTTCCTACTTACTCAGACTGGCTTTGCCGAGCTGGAAAGGGGCTTAGACAGGTATGAACTTAGGACTCGTCGGGCTTTTTAGCCACAGATTTTTTCCTGAAGCAATTCCTCTATGGAAGCCAGACCAATAAAACAGATAAACAGATGAAAGCAGGTGTGTGTGTGGGGGGGGGGGGTCTTGGGGAGCTCCCTCCCATGCTCCACTGTGTTGCCAGGGTCTGGAACACAGGTTAAGCAAGGAAGGGAAAAGGGTGCTCTTCTTCGTAATTGACGAGAGAGGAAAATGACACTTTAGACCTGTGCCAGCCATTAACTGTATGTGGCTATTTAAATTAAAATTAAATAAAAATAAAACTTCAGTTCCTTATGCCTAGCCCCCTTTCAAGTGCTCAAGTAGCCACATATGGCTGGTGGCGAGGTATTGGACAGGGCAGACACAGAACGTTTCTGTCACTGAACATTGTTCTATTTACTGGATAATCTTCTTTAGAGGGAAATTTGGTCGTATTTGCTAAAATGTTCAGTATTTTGCCTAGAGTCGCAGTTTCACATCTAAGAATCTATCCCAAGGTAGTAATTGCATTACTGTGCAAACATGTATGCCAAAAGATGTTTTTTGCTGTGCTTTTAAAACAACAGTAGTAGTGGTAGTTGTGGTGGCGGTGGTGATGGGCGGGGGAAGAGGAGGAGGAGGAAGAAGAAGAAGAAAACTATTATTTAAATATATATATATGAGGGAGGGGGCGCCTCCCAAGGGAGGCTCAGTTGGTTAAGCGTCCGACTTTGGCTCAGGTCACGATCTCACGGTTCATGAGTTTGAGTCCCGCGTCAGGCTCTGCACTAACAGCTCAGAGCCTGGAGTCTGCTCTGGATTCTGTTTCTCCCCTTCCCCTGCTCATGCTCTGTCTCTCAAAAATAAATAAATGTTACAAAAATGTAAATATACACAAGGGATAATGGGTAAATAAATAAATAATGGTACATTCATACAGTGAAATACAAAGAATTTTTATAGGGTAATTTGGATCAATATTTTTATATGAAAAAAGCATCCATGATATCCATGGGTGAGAAATATCAAGTCCCAGGAAACAGGATGTAGAACAGGAACCTACTAATATAAGAAATTATACATATAGACACAAAAAAGTATATGTACCTTATTTCTATACATATATATAACATATGTCAACTTGAACGTGCATAAAAATATAGACATGTTTACACCAACACTCTTAACAATGGTTTTCTTAAAAGACTACTGGAAGACTTTCCTTTTTTTTTTAATGTTTACTTATTTTTGAGAGACAGAAAGAAAGAGACAGAGCATATATGGAAACCAACTTGACAATAAACTATTTGTAAGGAAAAAAAGTCAAAGATGTAAAAAAAGAAAAAAGGTATAGGAGCAATTCCAAATAAAGTAAGAAAGAAAGAAAGAAAGAAAGAAAGAAAGAAAGAAAGAAAGGAAGGAAGGAAGGAAGGAAGGAAGGAAGGAAGGAAGGAAGGAAGGAAGGAAGGAAGGAAGGAAGGAAGGAAGGAAGAAAGAAAGAAAGAAAGAAAGAAAGAAAGAAAGAAAGAAAGAAAGAAAGAAAGAAAGAAAGAAAAAGACAGAGCATGAGCGGGAAAGGGCAGAGAAAGAGGGAAACAGGATCTGAAGCAGGCTCCAGGCTCTGAGCTATCAGCACAGAGACTGATGCAGGGCTCAAACTCATGAACCGTGAAATCATGACCTGAGCCTGTGTGACCATAAGTCACACACTTAACCAACTGAACCACCCAGGCGCCCCTTCCTTTTTTTTAAAAGTTTATTTACTTATTTTGAGAGAGATAAAGACAGCCCTAAGTGGGGAAGGGGCAGAGAGAGGGGGTGAGAGGGAGAATCCCAAGCAGGCTCTGCACTGCCAGCTCAAAGTCCCATGTGAGGCTTGAACACACTAAGCTGTGAGATCATGACCTGAGCCAAAACCAAGAGTCAGGCGTTTAACTAACTGAGCCACCCAGGTGCCCCTGGAAGACTTTCCTTTTTGAATATTTACTATTAGAAATACTAAAAGCACAAAAAAAGAGAATCTAATTTTGTGAATAGTCTTCCTTGTTCTAAAAGAAATACAGTATTATGAATAAAGGCAAAAATCCCTTTCACCATTATTCACTCTATCCCATTCTCCCATATTCCCCCCAGGCAATCACTGTATGAGTCTGATGTTTATTCTTCTAGCTCACTTTTTATTTTTTTTTAAATTTTTAATGTTTATTTATTTTTGAGAGCAGAGAGAGAGTGAGAAAGAGCAAGGGGGGGGGAGGGAAGAGAGAGAGGGAGGGAGACACAGAATTCAAAGCAGGCTCCAGGGTCAGAGCTGTCAGCACAGAGCCTGGCGCAGGGCTTGAACTTATGAACTGTGAGATCATGTCCTAGCAGAAGTCAGACGCTCAACGGACTGAGCCACCCAGGACGCCCCTAACTTTTTATACTTTTACACACATATACCTATCTATGAACAATACACAGTATTGTTTTCTGTGGTTTTAATGTACATAAATGGCATCATACTACATGTATCATTCCAGATCTTGCTTTTATCACTTGACACTATATTTTTGAGTTCTATTCATGTTGAGATGCAGTAACCTAGTTTGCTCTTGTGAATGACCACACCAAAAGTTACCAGTCTATTTTCCTGTTCACAGATATTGAAATTACTTCTGATTTTTTGCAATCGTTAAGTGATGCTGCAGTCAGCTTGTGTCCCTGGCACACATATGTGAGAGTTTCTCCAGGTCACAGTATATATTTAGGAATGGAATTGTAGATCACAGGTGTACACATCTTTGACCTACTGTAAAGTACCAGATTATTCTCCTGACTGGCTCTCCATAGCGGCTGTACCAATATTTACTTCAATATAGAATACCGAACAATAGAAATGAACACCACACTCGATAACAGAGGAGTGGTCCTTTCCCTATATCCCCACCAACGCGTGACTGTAAGATTTCAATTTTTTCCCAATATGATGGCTATGAAAGTGGATATCACTGTTAATTTTCATTTAATCAGCTTTACTGGGATAGAATTTATAAACAATAAATGGCACTCATTTTAAGAATTTAGGTTGGGACGTCCAGGTGGTTCGGTTAAGCGTCCAACTTTCGCTTAGGTCATGATCTCTCGGTTTGTGGGTTCGAGCCCCGCGTCGGGCTCTGTGCTGACTGCCAGCTCAGAGCCTGGAGTCTGTTTCAGATTCTGTGTCTCCCTCTCTCTCTGACCCCCCCTGCTCACACTGTCTCTCTCTCTCTCTCGGAAAGAAATAAAACATTTAAAAAACAATTTAAAAAAAGAATTCAGGTTGATTTTTGACAAATGGATATACCCACGTAGGCACCACCACAATCAAATATAAAACATCACTATCACCCCAAGACTTCCCTCACCCCCTTGGCAGTCAATTCCCCCCTACCCCAACCCCAGACAATCATGGATCCCCTTTCTATTGACACAAAGTGGTTTTACCTGTTCTACAACTTCTTACAATGAAATTATATAGTGCACACTCCTGTATAAGGCTTCTTTTGCTCAGAATAATATCTCTTAGATTCATCTACATTGTTGCGTTTATCCGTAGTTTGTTTCTTACTGCGAGTAATATTCAGTCTATGGATATATTACAATTTGTTCATTCGGCTGTGGATGGACATTTGGGTTCTTTCCACACTTTGGTGATGTTTTTATGCATAAAGCATCTATGAACATTTGCATCCAATTGTTTTTTATGGGCATATGTTTTTATTCCTCTTCAGTGAATACCTAGGAGTGGAATGGCTGGGTTATATCCTTATGTGTGTATCTACCTTTATTAAAAACTGCCAGATGGTTTTCACAAGTGGTTGTATCATTTCACAGTCCCACCAGGAGCGTATGGGAGTCCTGGTTCCTCCCTGTCCTTGTCAATGCATGGGGTCGTCAGCCCTCTGAATGCCAGACATTCTGGAGAGTGTGTAGCATATATCTCATTCTGGCTTTAAAGTGCATTTCCCTGACATCCAGAGAGACTGAGCATCTCTTATCTTTTTTTTTTTTTAATGTTTCACTTATTTCTGAGAAAGAGACACACACACAGCGTGAACAGGGGAGGGTCAGAGAGAAAGGGAGACACAGAATCTGAGGCAGGCTCCAGGCTCTGAGCTAGCTGTCAACACAGAGCCCGACACGGGGCTCGAACCCACGAACCGTGAGATCATGACCCAACCCGAAGTCGGATGTCCAACCGACTGAGCCACCCAGGCGCCCCTGAGCATCTCTTATCTTGATCAGGCATGTTGGTTTCCTTTTCTATGAACTGCCAGTCTATTTTCCTTACCTATTTTTCCAACGGATTCTCCTTTTCTTTTTGCTTTGTAGGATTTGATTTTTTTAACGTTTATTTTTGAGAAAGAGAGTGAGTGGGGGAGGGGCAGAGAGACAGGGAGACACAGAATCTGAAGTAGGTTCCAGCCTCCAAGCTGTCAGCACAGAGTCTGACACAGAACTCAAGCCCACAAACCATGAGATCATAGCCTGAGCCAAAGTTGGATGCTCAACAGACTGAGCCACCCAGGCACCCCAACGTTGTAGGGTTTTTTTCTAAAAATGTGTCCTGGGTCCTATTTTATTTTGTCCTATTTTATTATGTTGAGTTTCACTTTCTTTGTACTTACTCTTTTGTATTACCCAAAATTTTTATATAAAGATGAGTTATCTTTACAATTTAAAAACTTTCTCTTTGGGGGCACCTGGATGGCTCAGTAGGTTAAGCTTCCCACTCTTGATATCATCTCAGGTCGTGATCTCATGGTTGTGAGATCAAGCCCCACGTTGGACTCTGCTCTGAGCGTCCAGCCTGCTTGGGATTCTCTCCCTCTCTCTCTCTCTCTGCCTTTCCTCTACTCGCATTCTCTCTCTCTCTCAAATTAAATAAATAAACCTTTAAAAAATCCCTTTGCAGAAAGAAATAAAGAACAAAAGCAACTCATTCCATGTTTAGACCGTGTGAGACTGAACTGGCTTAGGACTGAGAAGCAGATGCTCTTTTGCCAGTCAAGGAAGAGACTCTCCTTGAGGCCAAGTCTCGGCAGCTGCTCCTCTCTCTACAGCAGCCCCTTCTTCTCCAGCCTTTTGTACCTACAACTTTTTCCAGTACTTTACGTTGAAGACTGAGAAGAAATCCCTAATTCTCACTTAGAGGGTTAATACTCTTCACCCACCACCGTTTTTCACTCGGCCCCCAGCTGCAGTCACACTGGACAGACCTGCTGGCATTGCTCCAGTCCATCTAGAAAGGCCACAGGGGCAATTAAAAAAAAAAAAAGGCTCCATATAGGAAACGGAATCAGGTCATGGGTAAAGTGCTCAGAGCTTGCCCTCTTCTGCCTTTGCTGGCCACTCCTTCACGTTCTCTCCTGGAAACTTCTCACCCTTCTGCCCTCTAAATATTGCAGTGTCTCGTGCTCAGTGTGGTAAACGATCTCCAAAGACGGTCCTTCCCAATCCTTTCCCTCGCAGTGCGCACGCGCCATCATACCCATAAAGAGGGGGAGTCTACAGCCCCTCCCCTTGCGTCCGTGCTGGCTGCTCCAGTTGCTGTGGCTCCTGACCTCGCGCCTCCGCGACCGAGTGGCACCCCCCCACCCCCCGACCCCCATGCTGCGGGGAGGCCGGCGGCCAAGCTGCCAGCAGGCTCCAGCCAGACTCCTGAATGCGGAACAAGCACATGGAGAGACAGAGGGTACCTGCGGTGGCCAAGGCACCAGACCTGTGAGCCAAGGCTTCCCGGGCCTTCTCACCCGGCACTGTGGCAGGGGTGACCCAGCGGATGCCACACGGAGCACACTGTAGCGGCCACGGGCGACCCAGAGGATTGGGAGAAATAATAACTTGATGTCTTAAGCCACTGAGCTCTTATGGTGGTATGTCATTCGGCCACAAGTAACTAAATGACTCGGTGGTAGGATTTCTGCTTTCCCTCCCTCCTGGCGGTGACGACACGCCCACAAGAACATGCTCCTTGCAAGGGACCTCCTCCACCCTTCCCCGGAAGAGGAGAGGGCGAGCAAGAAATCGTCCCTGGTGCAGAGCCCCAACTCCCACCTCATGGACCTGCAGTGCCCAGGATGCCACAAGATCGCCACCATCGTGACCTGCACAAATGGTGGTGGTGTGTGGACCGCCCCACTGCCCTCTGCCAACCCACAGGAGGGGTGCCCCCCCAACGGAGGCAGCACCACAAACCCCCGAATCAAGGCAAGTGGGAAATTTTCCCAAAAAACACATTTTTTTTTTGTTTAAAAACAAAACAAGACCCAAAAAACTTCAGTCCTTGGACTTCTTTTCTCATCTACCCATAATCCCTGCCCAGGTGATCCCAGCCAGTCTCAGTGCTGGGGTGGCTCAGTCAGTTAAGTGTCTGACTCTTGGTTTCAGCTCGGGTCATGATCTCCCTGTTTGGGAGTTCGAGCCCGGCATTAGGCTCTGTGCTGACAGTGTGGAGCCTGCTGAGGATTCTCTCTCCCTCTCTCCCTCTCTCTCACTCAAAAATAAACAAGTAAACATGAAACACACACATACACACACACAGTCTCAGTACTGGCAACTCCAGCTCCAAACTATCCCCAAACTTTCAGACTCACATATCCAACTTCCTTCTGAATGCTTCCACCTAAATGACTAATAAGGATCTTAAAAAAGGCTCTTGATCATCCCTTCAGGGAGTGAAGTCTTTGCCAGCTCAGCAAATGGCAAATCTGTCCATCTAGTTCCATAGGGCAAAAAGCTGGGAACCACCCTGGAGTCTCCTTACTTTCACACCTGCACCCAATCCATCAGTAAATCCTGCCGGTTCTACTTCCAAAATCAGACCACCTCTCACCACCACCTCCTTCACCACCAGCCTGGTCTAATCCACCATTATTCTTCACCTGATTTTTAAAAGTTTATTTTCATTTTCTTTAAGTGAGCTCCGTGCCCAATGTGAGGCTCGAACTCATCACCCTGAAACTGAGTCACATTCTCTGCCAGTGAGTCGGCCAGGCACCCGGATTCCTCCCTTGATTATTGCAATAGCTTCCTAATTGCGTTCTCTCCTTGCACTCTTGACCCTTCCCTGCCCCAGCCTGAGCCCAACAGTAGCCAGAGTGCTCCTTTAAAAGTTTAAGTTGGGGTGCCTGGGTGGCTCACTCGGTAGGGCATGTGACTCTGGATCTTGGAATTGAGGGTTTGAGTCCCATGTTGCCCCTCCCTCACTCTCTCTTTCTCAAAATAACTTAAAAAATTTTTTAATGAAATTAAATTTTAAAGAAGAAACTGGGGGCACCTGAGTGGCTCGGTCAGTTAAGCTTCCCACTATGACTCAGGTCAAGATCTCGCAGTTTGTGAGTTCGAGCCCCACACTGGGCTCTGTGCTGTCAGCACAGGCCCTCTGTCTCCCTCTCTCTCTGCCCCTCTCCTGCTTGTGTCTTTTTTCTCTCTCTCTCTCAAAAATAAATATTTAAAAATAAATAAATAAAATGAAATGAAAATGAAGAAACTGTCCCCACAAAATGTTCATCCATTGCAAGACTTAGCATCTCAAAATGTAAAGCGTCTAAATCAAATTACATCACTTCTCTGCCCAAAACCTTCCTGTGGCTTCTCATCCCAGAGTAGAATCCAAAAAGCCTCATTTTTTTTTTTTTTTTGGTAAATCATATATCCAATATGGACTTCTATCTGGAAGAAAGAATTATAAAAAACTCAATAAAAAGCCCAATAAGATAATTAAAATATGGGGAAAGGAGATAGACATTTCTACAAAGATGATGTGTATGTGGCCAATAAGCCCATGAAAAGACACTCAACATCATTAGCCACCAAGGAAATGCAAATCCAAATCACGACCAGATACTACCGCAGGACCCCCCAAGGTGGCCACAATAGAAAATTCAGATCACAGCAGGCGCTGGGGAGGGCGCGGAGCCACTGGAACCCGCATACATTGCTGGTGGGGACACATGTTGGAGCAGCGGCTTTGGAGACCAGCGTGGCAGTCCCTCCAAATATTAAATACGGAGTTATCGTATGACCCGGCAGTATACACCCAGCTTGTATTCCGAGGTTTATGAGCTGCGTTTGTCACACTTGCCAAAACGTGAACACAACTCAAATGTCCATCAACTAAGTGAACAGATGAAATAAATACCCATACAGTGGGCCAGAACTTGGAAATAAAAAGAAATGCAGTGCTAATTCATGCTACATGAGTGGACCTGAACACTATACGCTAAATGGTGTCTGGGTAGCCCAGTCAGTTAAGCCTCTGACTCATGACTCTGGCTTAGGTTCATGATCTCACAGTTTGTGGGTCTGAGCCCTGAGTCGGGCCCAGCACTGAAGGTGTGGAGACTGCTTGGGATTCTCTCTTCATCTCTCTCTGCCCCCTCGCCCGCTTTCTCTCTCTCTCTCTCTCCCTCTCAAAATAAATAACCTTAAAGAAAAACATATGCTAAATGAAAGAGATCTGTTACAAAAGACCACTATTCCATATATATGAAATATCCGGAACAGGCAAATCTACAGAGACAGAAAGTAGATCAGTGGTAGTTGAGTGGGTAGAGGATTAGGGCCAATGAATGTGTGATTTCTTTTGGGGGGGGGAGGGTGATGAAAATGTTCTAAAATTGATTGTGGTGATGGTTGCACAACTCTTTGAATATACGAAAAGCCATCAATTATATGCCTTCAAATGGGCGAACTGCATAGTATGTGAATTTATCTCCTTTTTAAAAATGTTTATTTATTTTTGAAAGAGAGAGAAAGGGAGTGTAGAAGCAGGAAAGGGGCAGAGAGAGAGGGGGGAACAGAAGATCCCAAGCAGGCTCGATGCTGACACAGTGCAGAGCCCGACATGGGGCTCGAATCCAGGAACCGTGAGATCATGACCTGAGCTGAAGTTGGACACTTAACAGACTGAGCCACCCAGGTGCCCAGTGAATTTATATCTTGATACAGCTGTTTCAAAAAAACAGCACAAAACAATCTCAAGTCTTACCAGGCCCTATGAGGTCCTTACCTGCATGGGTTCATCTCTTTCCATCCTTCCCTCTGCTCCCTCTGCACAGTCCACTTTGGTTTCCTTGATGCCCTACAAATCCACCACGCTCCCAGCTCAGGTCAGGCCTGTGGCTTATGGTTGAGTAGGCTGTGCACTAAACAAAAATTCCCTGGCTTAAGGTGCAAGGGAAAACTGCAACCTAGGCTTCTGCTTGTCTAGACTGGGGCCCCACAGCTGCACCCTCTCACAGGCACCATTTCTAACTGGCATGCAGGTGTGTGTGCCAGCCATGACCATGACCACGTTCAGGGCTTCTGCACATAGCATTCCCTCTCCCTCTTCTACTCTTCCCCCACAGAGGCACATGACTTGCTCAAATGTCATCTGAGGGGCCTTCCCTGATCACTGTGTGATGTCAACTCTACTCCCATAATCCTCTCTAACTCCTCACCCTCCTTATTTTACTTCATAGCACCTCCTACCACCTCATAGATCATATGTCGATGTACGTTTTGGTTGCCACCTGTCCCCTTTCACTAGAATGAAAGCCCCGTGAGACCTGGAGCTTCGTTTAGTTCGCTCCTGTATCCCCGGTGCCTGCAACCATGCCTAGTATATAGTAGGTGCTCACTAAATAAATTCTCGAGTCCATGAATAAATGAAGTAAACTCAAGTGATCATCCAAGGCTTAATCTGATTCGAGGTGAAGAGAAGGTGTGTTTTTTGTGGACTCTGCGGCTCGCCTCACCAACGGAGAGTAGCAGAATGCAGTGCTGAGAGATTAGTCATAAAGCACGGCACCAATGATTCAAACGCAGCCTCAGAGGGGTGAGAGCCAGCCCTCGGGGAGCCGGAGCGCTCACCGGTCTGGCTTCTTACCTCTTCTTTAGTGTAGTACTTCAGGAGGCCTTCCCTTGCCAGGAGAACAAACTTCCTTCTCAGGAACTGTGCATTGTCTCTTCCCCGCTTCCACAGGAACCCTTCTCGATCGCCTTGGCCGCCAAAGACGAGAAAGAGTGAACACCCACATCCTCAACATTCTACCTCCTTGAGGGGACAATGAACGCTCCGCCCAGTGCAAAAAACATCTCAAATCTAGCTTAGCTATCTCAGCTGCAGCAGGCAGGGTTCCATCTGGGACCAAATTTGCAATGTCTTATGATTTTGGTTGGGCTCTGCCTAACTTCCTTCTTTGGCTGTTTCATAAGAAGACAGAGAGAGTGAGCCCTTAAGGAGGCTGAGTCCTGAGAATCTGGATGATTCTAAAATACGCCCATGTGGTCCTGCCCGACTTCACACGGATGTCGGCCTAATGCAACTGTCCAGAGGGCGGAAATAACGAGCGAGCTCTAGGCACCTGCTGGTTGAAGAATACCACGTGCTCCTGGTGGCCAGGAGCACCGAGCACCGGCTGCTGCTGGCCCTCGCCGTGGTTTTGTGCACGTTGTACTCTGGGCCAGTGTCGGCTTGGACTCAGAGCGGCTGGGCAGAAACCAGCACGGTCGGAGGGCCGGCGATGAGTTGTGCCCCACACGAAGGTGAAAACAGAGGCTGAATCCCTCCCGTGCGCCTTCGCAAGCCTTGTGCCACGGCAGGGGCTGCCCTCACCAGGAGCAGGGGTGCCTCCTTCTAGTTATTCTGCCCAGCGGGTGAGTCTTCCTGTACTTTTGTACTAAGACTCTATACACATTTGTGGCCCGCAGGGACCTGAGATAAAAATGCTTCAAAACCACTCAGGCCATAAAACCCCAGCAGCTGACATGTTGCTGTTTCAGAGGCAGAGGAACCCACACCATGGCCTCTGTGGCCAGAGTGAGGCCGGCAGATATCTCCTGATTGCGTCCTAATATTCAGACACTTTATTGTCTAGGACTCATTAGAACGCAGACCACAAAAGAACTTACCTGGGGGTGAGATGGTTTTCCCATCAGCCATAAATTCCTGTCTTTCATACTTTGCTCGAATCCACTGTTCCTTTAAGACCCTAGAAAGAGAGAACCTTAGGTCAACTGTGTCTGAGGCATCCTCTTCCCACAGGGCAGGAGCACTACAGCAACTGCTGGCTCAGACCACCCCGGGCTTCTCAGCCTTGGTACCGTTACATTTGGGGCTAATTCTTTGTTGTGGGGGAGGGGGAGCATCCTGTGTTGTGTAGCACATTTAGCAGCGTTTCTGGCCTCTATCCCCTAGTGGCCAATAGCCCCCCACCCCTAGATAGGACACCCAAAAATGTCTTGGGATATTGCCAGTGTCTCCTGAGGGAAACGATTTCCCCCTAGGAGCTATATGAAAACCACTGGGCTGGGACGCCTGGGTAGCTCAGTTGATTAAGTGTCTGACTTCAGCTCATGTCATGATCTCATGGTTCGTGGGTTCGAGCCCCACACTGGGCTCTGTGCTGACAGCTCAGAGCCTGGAGCCTGCTTAGGATTCTGTGTCTCCCTCTCTCTCTCTGCCCCTCCTCTGCTTGCTCTCTGTCTCTCTCTAAAATAAATAAACATTAAAAAAACAACAACAAAAAAAACACTGGGCTATTCCAACCCCAGGCCAGCCCTCTATGTCAACCGGCTCCCCTGGACCATCTACACTGCCACCTCCCTCTACATGTTCATAAGCTGAAGTCAGAGGAGTCCGTGAACCTCTTCCTCTGACTTGCCCATCAAATCTGGGCATGCCACACCGGACAGAGCAGTGACTAGGGATCCGACCACGTGGGACCTGGTCTTCCTCTACTGTTTATCCACTGTGTGACCAACAGCAAGTTACTTAACTCCTCTGAACCTGGGGAATATGTCGATTACATTATACCTACCTACCCCTCAGGGTTGAGGAGGGGTTTAAATATATGTAAAAGGGCCTAGAACTATGACCAGCACATAGTAGGACTTTCATGTTAGCCTCATCTGATACTGTCCTCCATGAATCCTGCAGAAAACTTAGTTCATCTGTTTGGTGCCCTCTTGCTTTTTCCAAGGAAACGTTCCAATGTTTACCCCCAAGCTCTAGGGAATTACCTAGAGCTGGGCACTTGGCCTGAACTGGCCAATCAGAGCGCTGCCTTGGGCTGTGCGGAGCAAAACCAAGAGAAGGGTGGATTGGAAGCCCTCTCCGGGTGAGGCTGAGAACTGGAGCCGGGGATCTGGAGCTGGGGACCGGAAAGAGGCCTCGCCCCCAGCTCTGTGAAAGAAGTCTGACCGAGAGAAAGGTGCAGGAATGAGAGTCAGACAGAGTAGGAGAGGCCTGACAGCATTTGAGCCCCTGGCTTGTCCTTCCTGAGGGTGGCTCCACGCCTGTCCCTCCTATGGTCTGATTCCCAGAACCCATAAAATCCCCTCATGCCTGAATTGGTTTGAACTGGGTTTCCGTCACTTACAACCAAGAGTCCTACCTAAAGCACAGCCCTCACACCCAGAACATTGTGGAGAGTCACCAAGCCCACCACGGAATCCTGAGCTACAGGATCAGAGCCGGGAGAGGGAATGCAGACTGCGGCCCCAGGCCTGGTCCCAGAGGTGGGGAACTTAGAGGACTTTAAGAATTACAGGGAAGACGGGGCGCCCGTGTGGCTTAGTCGGTTAAGCGTCCGACTTTTGCTTAGGTCATGATCTCACGGTTCGTGGGTTCGAGCCCCGTCGGGCTCTGTGCTGACTGCCAGCTCAGAGCCTGGAGCCTGTTTCAGTCTGTGACTCCCTCTCTCTCTGACCCTCCCTGCTCGCGCTGTCTTCTCTCTCTCCTAGAAATAAAAAAAAAAAAACATTAAAAAAAAAGAATTACAGGGAAGAGGTCATGAGTGTCCTGCTAAGAGGGGATAAGGTACAGGGCTGTGGCTGAAGTCACAGCAAGCAGTGTCTGTAGTGCGGGCAGGAAGTTTAGCATAGAGTAGGTGTTCATCAAGTGCCTCTTCCTTTCCCTTTGCAGCAAAGGGCTGGGGGGCAGCAGTGAGGCGAGGCGAGCCAGACCCTCTCAAGTTAAGCGTGGTACATCCCCCAGATGGGCATCCTGAAGAAACAGATTAAAACTAGCCTGTTGGGTGGCCTGTGAGACATTTTACACAAAGTATCTCATTTAATCCCTACCACCATGCCATGATATGGGCCTCGTTATCTACATGTCAGAGACGAGGATGCCATGATTCAGAGAAGTTGGGTAACTTGTCCACCTTCTCACAGCTACAGAGTGGTGGAGTCAAGAAACAATACTGGGGTCCTGGAATACAAAACTGTGCCTCCCTTGCCACTCCATGCTGTAGGGGCAGCCCCTGGGTTGTTTAAATACTGGGAAATGGCAGGGTACCCGGTACAGTTGTACAGTTTGTGCACTGGCCAAAAGCTTCCTGCTGATGCTAGAGTACAATGGTGGCTGAAATGCAGCCTGCTCTCTGCAAGCCATACCTCCCATGAGGCTGTGTCTGTCCGGAGGGTACCCTCTTCACATTTATACCAGGGGGGGAGCAGGGGGGAGACTGTCTGGCAACCTTGGCAGTGAGGCTGAGTCCCTGGGAGGGAGGCTAAGCCTCAGGCAGTCAGTCCTGCAGAGGGTGAAGTCACTAGGTACCAGGGTCTCACTAACCCCTCACATGTAGGGACCTGAAATGTCGTGATGCTTCACAGCCTCCCGCCCTTAAACAGAATTTCCCCAGTGCCAAGGTACCCAGCACGAGGCCCTGGTGTCAAAGGGGCTAGGCAGTCCCAGCTCTGTCTCTGTGAGCCTCAGGCACTTCACCTGTATCATGGGGGTCATGACAGTGGTGTCTCAGAGTTGCTGAATTAAACAAATTAATGCACATAAACAGTTAGCACAGGTACCTAGGTAAAGCTCAATAAATATTAGTGGCTACTCTTATTTATATGGTTACTATTTAGGGATCTGGGTCCAGACAGTGGTGCTGGGGCTATGCTGAGTTCCTGTGGGAAGCCCCCGGCAGAACACTCCAGACGAAATAGCTGAAACACATTAGTTCTACTAAAATGCCAGCATCTCTCTTCTCAACCTAGTTAGCCACCACCAGTAGGCTATGAGAACATCAGAGGCAAAGGGATCGCAGAGAAAACACCCTATTTCACAGCTGTGGAAACAGAATCCCAGACAGGGAAGTGACAATCCAAGCAATAAAGGCAGAGAGGGAATTAGGCCAGGTCTACGTGTTCTCCATGACAGCACCAAATGTCTCTCTGGACCCACCAGATCCATAGCAATGACCACCACGGGGGCGCCTGGGTGGCTCAGTCAGTTAAGCATCCAGCTTCAGCTCAGGTCATGATCCGATAGCTGTGAGTTTGAGCCCCACACTGGGGTCTCTGCTGTCAGCACAGAGCCTACTTTGGATCATCTGTCTCCCTTTCTCTCTGCCCCTCCATGAAGGGAGGAAGGGAAGGAGGGAGGGAGGGAGGGAGGAAAGAGAAGTGAAGAGAAGAGAAGAGAAGAGAAGAGAAGAGAAGAGAAGAGAAGAGAAGAGAAAAGAAAAGAAAAAGACCACTACAGACAAAGGCACCAGAAATGGAGCAGCAGTGGGGGAGGTGAGACCAAGAAATGACCCACTCACAGACAGTCGTTGGCCTGGGGGATATAGTAGAAAGCAGGAACTCTGGCTTCATACTTGGCCTTCACACGGAGGTTCCCGTTGTGGGTCATAAACTGCAAGACAGCAGCAAGTTGGGGTAATATTAGAACATGAAAAAATGTGAAATGAAACTATGGTCTACCCAGAAGGCCACTCTTCCCACTGGCTCCTGGGCCCAGTCAGGAGACACTCCTGCTCCAGTCTGACGTGTCCCCGTGTCCCCCCCACCCCCACCCCTCCCCCGGCTTGTCATTCATGCTGCTGGGAAGCCCCAGGCCGGAACAATGAGGTGCTGTAACAACCACGCCTAGTGTTGGCAGAGAACTTCACAGTTCTTACACATTACTTCATTCGATCCCCTCAACAATGTTAATACTGACATCTGCATTTTAGAGGTGAGGCAACTGGAGCTCGGAGAGATTAGATGACTTACTCAGGGTGACACAGCTAGATCATGGCGAGCTGGGACTTGAACCCAAACCTGCCTAACTCCAAAGCTCATGTTCCTTCTCCCACTCCCCCCCCACCCCCACAGATGGCCAGGACCACCAGAAGCAGTCCCCGCAAGCCTGCAGCGGACAGTTGTAGCTGGAGGCTGGAAGAAGTCGGAGCCGGCCCTGCTGAGTTCATACACCAGAATGATCACTGGGGCCCTATGACACCCGGAGTACCCAGAAGCAGATATGCCAAGAGTGGCCCTGGCCAAGACTCAGTAACAGAGGTGGCATATCTGGGGTGAGGACGCATGTGGGAGGAAACATCAGGTTGTTAATTCACATCCTTTAAGCTGAGTGGACCCTTCTCCCCTCCCTTGGGGCTGCTGGGCTGTGACACAGGATTTGCATGGGCTTTGGATCCCAACAGAGCAGATTTCGTATCCCAGCTGTTCCATTATTCACTGAGTGACCCCTGGGCAATACTTCACCCCCTGAGCTTCAAGGATTTCAAATGCCAAAATGAAGAAGGTATAGCGGGAGGAGGGGGTGAATAAGGGGGTTATAAGGACAAAGAAACAACCTTCAGGTCTATGTGCTGGCTTGCTGGGTTCCTGTCTTTCCCCTGTACTAGAAGAACATACGCTCCACATGGGCGGAGACTTTATCTTATTCACTGCTCTTTCCTAATACCCAGCACCTAGTAAGCTTACAGTAACTATGTATCCGATGAATAAAGCATCTGACACGGTGCCTGGCCCACGTGGGCTCTCTGTAAACATGAGCCTGCTCCTCCAATAGTCCTTGAAATCCTCAGCCAACCAGCACAGTTTAGAACTGCTTGCTCTCTGAAGGTTTTCTAGCCAAAGTGGTAATATCATCCAGGTTGCATCCATTTGCATAGATCAGGAGAACGAAATGGTGCCCTTCCTGGCTATGGGGGGGCTGGTGGGGAACTGCAGATACGGTATACAGATGGGTATACTTCTGTTCCAGTCCAGGACTTCTGCTCATGATAACAGCAGCTGTTACTTGACTACTTTGGACTTGCATTGAGCCTACACTTAATCCTTATAGCAACTGTCGGAAGGGGCTGTGGTATCCTTACAATACAGATGTGGAAACTGAGGGAAATAACAAGCTCAGGGCCTTGAATTCAGGGCCTTTGTCTAAGCAGGAACGCTAACAGGCTGTGTTTTCTCTTGCTAGCTATTGCTCTTCTCTGGAGCTCAGTTTCCTCCTCTGCAAAATGGGGAGCCCTGCCCACCACCTCCACCCCAGCTCTGCGGTTGCAAGGCTGTCCACGCGCGCCCCTCGCTACCTCCACGGTACTGTCATCCCAGAAGTCAAGGCGCACGGATTTAACTCTGCTGATGTCTGGGAAGTTGCGGTGGACGCCGGAGCAATTCAGACAGATGAAGATGCCCAGCTTGTAGGAGGCCCAGTCGGGATCTGCGGAGCAAAGAGGGGAGCAGGGGAGTTGGGTGGTGAGCTAGGTGGGCTGGGCTGGGCTGGCGGTGCTGGGAGAGGCAGGGCTTGGCGGTTAGAATTCATGCGGCCGTGCCCAGGGGAACCTTTCTCTCCCCGGCACGCGTCCCGTCCTTGGGTTCCGCTACCTCGTTAACTAAGACGCCAGCATGCAACCCTCTGGTCAGCGCACCAGCTAGGGCACGCCGGCGACCAGAATGATCCTGGAAGGAGTGCAGGGATGCGGCGCGAGAGGCTGCGGCGAGCACCAGGTGAAAGTGACAAGACTCCGGGGAACCGAGAGGAGAGCGCGGAGGGAGGGGCCGGCACCGGGAGCTGCAGGTGGGGAAGTCCGTCGCGGGGCCCCTCGACGTCCGCAGGGTCCGCGCGCTACGGAGCAGGAACGTGGGAGGACACCGGGAGCGTCCGGGGACAGGGAAGGGGTCACTGGACGGTCAGGAGCCGTGGGCCTGGGACCCCTCGGTGTGAGGGATGTTTGGGTCCGAGAGCGTGGGAGATGGCTAGGTCCGGACGAAGACGTCACGGACTGAGGTCTGGGTGGGTGGGGTGTCTGGCGGGGGGAGGGGGGGGACAAGACGGTCAGGGCATCCGGGTCCGGGTCTGGTGCAGGGGTCCAGAGTGGGGAGGAGGTCAGGGGATCTGGGTTCGGGTGCGCGCGGCATCGGCTGTGGAGAGCGCGGCCAGGGGCGCGGGTCGGAGATTCGCGGTCTGGGTGGGAGGGGGCCTGGGTGTGAAGGGTCACGCCCGAGTCCGGCGGGGGCCCAGGAGGGGGCCAGGTCTGGAAGGAGGAGAGGAGGCCGACGGGCAGGGGTCCCGCTCCGGGCCGCCGCGCCCTTACCCGCCGTCCCGCAGTCGGCGCAGTGAGCGTTGCCGGTCCCCGCCGCCCGCAGCAGCTCCAGCAGCCGCTTCTTGTTGCGCTCGCGGTCGCCCATGGCCGGCCCGGTGGGCTCAGCGGGGCTCAGCCCTGCCGCCCCCCTGCCGGCGGCCGCCCATAGCGCTGCACTGGCGCCAGCAGGTGGAGAGGGACTCTGTCCCCGCGCCTCCCGCGCGTCCGCGCCGCCGCCAGCCCCGCCCCTCCAGCCCTCCTGCCCCGCCCCTCCGGCCCCGCCCCTCCGGCCCCGCCCCGCCGGCCCTTCGGCCCCGCCCCCGGCGCGTGCCGGCCACCCCAGCTCCCAGCGCTCAGCGCCCGGCCGGAGCCCGCCCCGCGGGGAGGGACCCGAGTGCCGGACTGGGGGTCCCTCACGCTGGCCCAGGAGCAAGAACCGGCCGGCCGATTGCCAGCTACGGGATGTGGACTTCCCAGTCAGTCTCTCTGGCCTCGGTTTCCCCTTCTCTGGACCCCTTGGAAAATTAGACAGGCTCTAACTTCCGTTAAAGCTTTCTGCTGACGTAGCGCTTGCATCGACTTAGAGAGCTCCCCAGGAAGCGCACCCCAGTAGCCAGCCTAGAGCAATCTCTCCAGGTTCTGGTCCTGCCAGCCCCCTGTTCTAGGATCCGTCCATCCCTTTGGCCCTGTGCACTTTCTCTCTAGGCTGCATCACTTATGTATGTATTTATGCTAATTCCTCCCCCACCTCCAACACACACGTGGCCGCGCTGGATAGTTTGAGGTCAGCAGCTTTCTCTATCCCACAGAACTCCTAGAAACAGCACCTGCACATTTTTAGCAGTCCAATAGTTGCATGGCTCGGTTCACCAGGAAGCGTGATGTCACCAACGTGGACTCCACTAGGCACTTTTATCTGTGAAGTTCCCTCACTGTGAGGTGTGGGCAGGGTTCAGGTGGTCTTGAATCTAAGGTCTCCCTGCACCATCCCTGGCCCTCCTTGATCCCTTACTCTGTGGTCCCTGGGTGCCTGGGAAGGCACACACTGCTCACACGTGTCCTCCCCTCTGTAGGTAAACACGCATCCGTCATATGCTTATAGTTTAATGCACAGGGGGTTACATTTTCATCCTGATCATTACAGCTCGAGTTCTAGCTGACCCGCCTATATCCCCAATTCAACGGACATGCGGACATACATGTGGAAATTTAGGGCAACATAGTATAATGGAATGAATCCAAAAATACAGGCTTTGAATCTTGGCTCCACCCCCTTTTTGCCTTGGGCAAATTCCCTCACTTCTCTGAGCCTTGTACTCCTCATCTGTAAAATGAGGATTTGGGAAGACCCACTTAATAGGGTCACTGAGATGTGCCGGTGGGTGGGTGAGTGTGTGGCACAGAAAGCCCCAGAACACAGTGGCTCCCGTGCTTTCCCTGTCCCCCTCTGCTCAGCTCCTGGGACCGTCATGTGGAATGCTGTGTATCATTTCCCATCTTCCACAGGGTGGAAGAGGTCAAGCCTCCACTCCCGGGAGGAGAGAGACATTACCAAAAATAACGAGCCAGGAGGGTCTGGGGTGGAGGGGGGGGGAGGGGGGGAGACCTAGCCCAGGGACAGCTCCAGGGGAGCCAGACAGAGCCCAGAGGGGGTCAGAGGGCATGGGGCTGTTTACCAAACGGGCTGAAAGATGATTCATTTCCGCTGCTTAAGATGAAAAAAGACAGAAATAAATCTCCCAAGAGACAGATGGGAAAGGCAACCTAAGATATGAAGGCAAGATGGGGGGGGGAGGTAGAGGGCAAAGACAAGACAGGGCAAGGACATCATTTCTCTGCTGCCCAATGCCAAGGCAAAACCCCATGCCCTTCTAGCTGATGCACCTTTGAATATTCCTTGCCCACAACCCCAGGAAAAAGAGTATCTCCTTTATGGTGAGGAGCCAGAGACTGAGAGATTCCTTTTGTTTGCCCTCTACCTGCCCTTATTTCTGGAGGTTTCCATTTACAGAATTCCAAGCCTTAAGGTGGAAATTCATACATCCTCAGACACTAAATAAACAAATATTAAAGAAAAAAGGTACTATTGTATTTTGTTTGTAATGGGTTTCTTTGGTGGGGGGCAAGGTTAAGGCGATAATGCTAATTAAGAATTATTGTTTTACAGAGTTTCACACCATTCGGATCACATTTGAGTTCCATGACTGCCTTGAGGACAGCAGGAGGAGTTAAGTTACTCAAGGTCAAAGAGACGAACCGGCAGAATGGAGGTCAAAATAGAGGTCTCCTGATGTCAGCCCCAGGTTATGTCACCAAATCCCACAGGTCAACCTTGCCCTCCCTTTCGTCTGGATTTTTTTTTCTCACTTTTCAAAAACTTGTGGTAAAATCTCTGTAACCTAACCCTGGCCCTTTTAAACCTTTTTACGTGTACAATTTAGGGGCACTGACTACATTTACGACACCACACAACTATCACAACCATTCCCACAACTATTCCATCACTGCAAACAGAAACGCTACAGCCTGCTCGTGGGTATGGGACGTGATCAATGTTCCACTTGGGTCTGTGTTTGGGGACCAGAAGCCACTCTTAAGGGAAGAAGATAATGGTGCCAAAGGCTGTTGTGATTGGGATCAGGAGCCAGGCTATGCGGGGCAGGGTGAGCTGAGGCAGCCTTCTTCCTGGTCTCAGTCTGTAGCAGCTGCAGGGGTGAGGGGCAGTTCAGGCCCTGGGACTGAGTGTCTTCTGTAAATAAAGCTCCCAGGGTTCACCGGAGCACAAATGTTGAGCCCTGCTCTGAGGGTCACTATCTGCTGAACTGAGTCCAGCCACCGCAGGGGTTGGAAGGAAGCTTTCAACCGCATTCCCAGCCCTGGACTTGGCTCAAGATCCCTGGAGAACAGATCACAACCCCTCTGAAAATTTAAATAATTATGTTTACTAGAGAACTCTTTCAAACTCTAATTATAGGAAATTTGGAAAACGCAGTAAAGAAGGAAAAAAAATGCCACCTACGATTACGACCACCATTTATTCAGGGATTGATGTACGTCAGGCATTCTTCCATTTAATCTTAAATACAACGCTGAAGTCTGAACTATTTTTATATCCATTTTACAGACGAGGCAACTGAGGCCCCAGGAAAGAATTTAAGTAAATTTGTCCCAGGTTACACAACTTAGATGATGCGTACTGGGTGGTTCATAGTACTAGAGCTGGGATTTGAACCCAAGTCGGCCTTGGGCCCCTTTCATCAATGTATTTGGTTGATGGTACGAAGTTGACTTACAAAACTTGGGATGCCTGGGTGGCTCAGTTGTGTGAGCATCCCACTCTTGATTTGGGCTCAGGTCATGATCTCACGGTTGGTGAGATGGAGTCCCTCAATGGCATGGAGCTTGCTTCGGATTCACTCTCTCCCTCTCTCACCTCCCTCTCTGCCTCTTCCCCTTCCTACCTCCCCCTACACACCCCGACACCATGCAGTGCACTCTCTCTCTCTCTCTCAAAAATAAACTTAAAAAAAAAAAGTAATGGCATGCAACAGTTTGATCTACTATTCTTTCAATCGTCCTACCATCAGTCTTTATTAACATTTTCCTAGATCTTCTTCTGGACTTTCATACATTTTTTTACATATCATCGGGATCATATTTTTTCATATAGTTTTTTCTTTTACTTTCTTCACATAATGTCTCTTATTATACTGTTACAGATGTATCATGATATTTTAACAGCCCTGCAATATTCCATGAGATATGTATATTTCCTTGTTGTAAGGCATAGATTGTGACCAATATTTCGCTGTTACACATGATGCTACGATGAGTATCTTTGTGCCCAGAGCGTTTCCCCTGGTCAACGCTAAGATTTTCAAGCACCTGGATCGCCTGTAATTGCTCACCGGTTTCCTGTCTCCCTTACATACCCAGGCTTCAGGGGGACAAGGGCAGGCCCGTGTGTCCTCTGTCGCATCCCACCACCTGCCTACTGCATGGCAGAGACTCAAAGCATATTTGCAAAATAAACAAAGAAATGAATATAGTTAAAAACTAACAAACAGTAGGTGAGATGACTTGGGATCACAAAAATGTTTTCCTTTTGAAGCGAAATTATAGGCAGGTGTGTGAAACAGCGGAAAATCAAGCAGCCAATTGTGGGGAAATAAGTGCTACTTACACAGACGAGTTAGAGAAAAGCTTAGGGTTACATAGACGGGTTAGAGAAAAGCTTAGGGTGGAAAGCCGCCATCACAGGGCGAAAGCGCCTGAGGTTAGCTAGTGATACATTGTAATAGAATCACCAGTAACTTGTTATATCAGCTGCAGGAAATTACTTTCCATCTAGCGCCAATTTACTATCACAAACTCCACCTGCCCCCCAGACCCTTTGCTTCTTACACACACCAGTTAACTATCATCTGATTGTTTTCTTCACGTTCACCACATGGATAGTATCTTGTGAGATCAATAAATACAGAGAGGAAAGCCCTGTTTGGGGCTCTTTTCTCCTTCTGGACATTAGCCTCTCTCATATTCAATTCTGCGTCTGCTCTCTCACTGGACAGGAGAGAACTCCAGACTCCTAGTCTGTGACAGCCAATCAGAAGAATCTGATCGAGTTCACCTATTGCTTGGTATATTCAATATTGCTCTGTCTTCAACAGGAAGCAGATCAGAGCCCCCGAGGGACTCCCGACTGCAGTGCTGCCAGTGATTGCTTCTTCACTCATTAAAATTTATGGGGGTACACTATGTGCCAGACACTGTTATGGGAACCAGGAATATAACTATAAACAAAGCAAAGGGTCCTGACTTTCTGCAGCTTACCTTCGAGTAGGGGAGACAGAAAATCAACAACAGAGAAACAAATATACCTATGTATGATATGGTCCCAGAGTGATAAAGCCTGAAAAGGAACACAGAGTAAGGAGATAGAGAGGGACAGAAGATGCTGTTTTTCTTTTATAAAGTTTATTTACTTATTTTTCAGAGAGAATGCATGCTACCAGAGGAAGGAGAGACAGAGACAGAGAGAGAAAGAGAGAGAGAGAGAGAGAGAGAATCCCAAGCAGCATTAATAGCACTGAGCCCAACAGGGGGCTCGATATCACAAAGTGTGAGATCATAACCTGAGCCAAAATCAAGAGTCAGATGCCTAAACAACTGAGCCAACTGTGGTTTTGATAGGGAGATAAAGGAGGCCCTCTCAGAGGACATGACATTGAAGCAAAGATCTGAAGGAACAAGTTGAAGTTATCAGGGACCTATCAGAAAGAAGAGTATCCCAGAAAAAGGAGCCAGCAAGTGCAAAGGCCCTGGGGTGGAAACATGCTTAGGGTGTGCTTTGTCCACCTCCTTTGAGCACAGAACTGTCCAACTCTATGCTGTTGCCTTGCTCAAGTTACTTCCTCTACTACTGCATCTCTCTCCTCCTCTACCCTACCCTCTTGCCCAGCCCCACTGTTCTAGGAAACTCCTGCCTCTATGTCCAAGTTCAACTCTTACTCTTTTTTTTAAGTTTATTTCTTTATTCTGACAGAGACCAAGATAGAGTGAACAGGGGAGGGGCAAAGAGAGAAGGAGACAGAGAATCCCACGCAGGCTCTGCCCTGTCAGCGCAGAGCCTGATGTGGGGCCTGAGCCCATGAAACTGCGAGATCATGACCTGAGCCGAAGCTGAGAGTTGGCCGCTGACTATGCCACCCAGGCGCCCTGAAGTTTTACTTCTTACAGTTTTCCCTCTCTCCCGCATCTATTTCCTCACACTGTTCATATTTCTGTTACAATAATCATCATATTGTACTAGGACTTTTTAAAATCTATTTCGTCCCAGTTGTCAGTGATCTCATTAACAGAAGATCATCATGTTCATCTTGGTATTCTTGGTGCTTAGCAAGTGCTGGGCTCCCAAAATGCTAGTTAATCACTTTTCTTTTCTTTTCTTTTTTTTTAATTTAATGTTTATTTATTTTTGAGAGCGAGCACACGGGCACAAGTTGGGGAGGGACAGAGAGAGAGGGAGACACAGAATCTGAAGCAGGCTCCAGGCTCTGAGCTGTCAGCACAGAGCCCGACGTGGGGCTCAAACCCATGAACCAAGAGTTCATGACCTGAGCATAACTGACTGAGCCACCCAGGCACTCTGACTTTTTTTTCTGAGAGAGAGAGAGAGGGCGCAAGTGAGTGAAGGGCAGAGAGAGAAAGAGAGGGAGGGAGAAGAGGGGCTCATGTTTTACCCAAAGCAGGGGCTCGAGCTCATTAACGGAACCGCGAGATCATGACCTGAGCCAAAGTTAGATGCTTAATCAACAGTCCCCCCCACCCGGCACTCCCAGCTGGTTGATCTATTTATGTGAAATGTCCAGGATAGGCAAATCCATAGAGACAGGAAGTGGATTCCTGGTTTCCAGGGGCTGGGGGAGGGAGATGGGACAGTGACTGCTAAATGGGTACAAGGTTTCCTTTTACGGTGTTGAAAATGTTCTGGAACTACATAGTGGTGATAGTTGATATTCACAACACCGTGAGCACTAAATACCACTGAATTGTGTACTTTAAGATGGTTAAAATGGCGAATTTTATGTTCTGTGTATTTTGCCACACTCCCCCCGCCCCAAAAGATGTTGGTTGAACTGCGGATGGAGTTGAGACCGTTGCACAGGCAACCCGGCGTTCAGGGCTTGCATTCTGAGTAAAATACAACAAGGAGTTGAATTATCCCATCGTGTCATCTGAAGAGCCAGAAAATAAGTCCTGAATTAACGCACGATGACTGAGTGTTTACATTTAATGTCATTACCTGGAGCACGGAGTGAGAAATCAGTCACAGAGGTTTGTTCAAAACCACAGTCAGGGGTGCCTGGGTGGCTCAGTCGGTTGAGTGTTGGCTTTGGCTCAGGTCATGATCTCACAGTTCGTGGGTTCGAGCCCCGCATTGGGCTCTGGGCTGACAGCTCAGAGCCTGGAGCCTGCTTCGGATTCTGTCTCCTTCTCTCTCTGACCCTCTCCTGCTCATGCTATCTCTCTCTCTCTCTCTCTCTCTCTCTCTCTCAAAGATAAATTAAAAACATTAAAAGAAACCCACAGTCAAAGGGATTAGGGTGACATCTGTTGGAAATGTGATTTGAATGGTGGAGTGCTACCCCGTTGAAGTAGTTTTAAAACTGGGCTTGAAAATCTCAAACTTCTATTTCCTTTAGTTATACCTAAATGAATCAGATAGAGGATTACTTTTTAAGTTTATTTTTAAAGAAATCTCTACACCAAACCTGGGGCTTGAGCCCACAACCCTGGGATCGAGAGTCATAGACTCTTCTGACTGAGCCAGCCAGGTGCCCTGAGGGTTATTTTAGAAAATATCTAAGTATTTTCTTTTTATTTTTGAGAGAGACAGATAGATTGCAAGCAGGGGAGGGGCAGAGGTGGAGGGGAGACACAGAATCTGAAGCGGGCTTCAGGATCCAAGCTGTCAGCACAGAGCCTGACGTGGGGCTTGAACTTGGGAACGGTGAGATCATGACCTAGGCTGAAGTCAGATGTTTAACCGACTGAGCCACCCATGTGCCTCTAGGTATTTTCCTCTTGAGGTGGTTTCTTAGGCAATCAGACTTCATCTCAATCTATAGAATCAATTGTCCACTTAATCATATCTTCCACTGTGGAAAAAAAAAGTTATTTTCCGTTGTGTAACACTTTATATTTTCCTATGATTTATATAATTTCATCCTCGCAACAACCTTGTAAGACTGGTACTTTGAACCTTATTTTGCAAAAGAGAAAACTGTTCTTACACAAGTAAACTGAGATATACATACACAATATGTAGTAGTGTCAGAACATGAACCCAAGTATTCTGATTCTGGATTTCAAATTGAATACTGCTTCTTATTTTGATCATTTGCCTTATAATTTTGTGTATGTTTATTTATAATTTATTTATTTTTAAAGATTTATTTATTTTTGAGAGTGAGAGTACAAGTGGGGAAATAGCAGAGGCGGGGGTGAGGGGACGTGGTGGGGAGGCGGGGACAGAAGACCCAAAGTAGGCTTTGCGCTGACAGCAGCGAGCTCTATGCGGGGCTCGAATTCGTGAACCTGAGCCGAAGTCAGGCACTCAAGTGACTGAGCCACCCAGGTGCCCCTGTGTAATATCTTTTAAAAAGACAGTAAGAGGGGCGCCTGGGTGGCTCAGTTGGTTGAGTGTCTGACTGTGGGTTGAGCCATGATCTCACGGTTCGTGGGTTCGAGCCCCACGTCAGGCTCTGTGCTGACAGCTAGCTCGGAGCCTGGAGCCTGCTTTGGATTCTGTGTCTCCCTCTCTCTCTGACCCTCCCCTGCTCATGCCGTCTCTCTCTCTCTCTCAGAAATGAATAAAAACATTTAAAAAAAAAGACAGTAAGACAATGTAACATAAAAGCATAAAAAAAATCCAAAACTTCTGCCTGAGTAAGACTAGGATAATTGTCTTTCCTCTACCCCTTTTTATCCCTGGGGAGGGGGGAGCAAAGAGATGCCGTGTGCTCCTTGCCCAGAATGGTCTATGCAAGAATCAGCAGCCCTTTCGGGGATATACAGGCTACATTTGGGAGGTAAACAACTCTGATGGCTAAATGGAATAGGTTATATCGCTAAATAAACATTCAAACCTATACGATGCATATCTAATTCAGGTAACTTGGAGAATTACAATTTTATGTAAACTTTTTTTTTAATTTAAAAAAAATTTATTAATGTTTTATTTACTTCTAGGAGAGACAGAGAGAGAGAGACAGCGTGAGCAGGGGAGGGTCAGAGAGAGAGGGAGACACAGAATAGGAAACAGGCTCCAGGCTCCGAGCTGGCAGTCAGCACAGAGTCCGACGTGGGGCTCGAACCCACGAACCGTGAGATCATGACCTGAGCGTAAGTCAGATGCTTAACCGACTAAGCCACCCAGGCGCCCCCAATTTTATGTAAACTTTTATTGAAATAAAACAAACAGAAAAGCACAATAAATGCACAATTTGATGAATTTTTACTAACTGCACGCACATATCTAACTAGTACCCAGAGCTAAAAACAAAACCAAATGAAATGAAAACGAAAACAAACCAAACAACCCCACAAAAACACAGAAACCAGCATTCCAAAAGGCTCCCTCTCCCCTTCAGTTTCTAGTCCCCATAGGAAACTTGATTTTTATCACCAGATATTCTTTTGTCTGTTTTTGCACCTAATGTAAATTGTGTGGCTTCTTTCCTGCAACATTATGTTTGTGAAACTCCTCCGTGATGCAGGATGCATCTGAAGTTTGTTCAATATACCATCTTTTGACATTGGAGATGTCCTGGGTTTTGGCTTGTACAAAGGGCACTGCTATGAACATTCTGGTAGGAGGTTTGACCATGGGAAACTGCGTTTTTTGTAAATCAAACACTGCCACATACTCCCAATTTTATACATTCTGTGTTTTTTAGTGCATGGATGTTCGCCTTCTGTTGAATATGCACCCAGCGATGGGAGGGCTGACTCATCGGGGATACATACGTTCAGCGTTAGTACACACCGCCAAGCGGTTTTCCAAAGTACTTCTACCAATCCCCACTTGCATCGGCAAGTTTGAGGCCCAGGTCCTTGCCAAGCCTCCAGTTTCATCCATCCATCAGTATGATGCCTTTTCCCTTCAACTGTTCTCATGGCTTTGTGGTGCCATCATAGCGTGGATTTTAATTTGCATTTCTCCAATGACTAATAAAAGAATGCATTTTCGGGGCGCCTGGGTGGCTTAGTTGGTTAAGCGTCCGACTTTCGCTTAGGTCATGATCTCGCGGTTCGTGGGTTCGGGCCCCGCGTCGGGCTCTGTGCTGACCGCCAGCTCAGAGCCTGGAGCCTGTTTCAGTCTGTGACTCCCTCTCTCTCTGACCCTCCCCTGCTCACGCTGTCTCTCTCTCTCTCCTAGAAGTAAATAAAACATTAAAAAAAAATTAAAAAAAAAAAAGAATGCATTTTCATTGGCTAATTGGTCATTTACATGCCCTCTTTAGGTGAAGTACTCATTCCAATCCTCTGCCCATTTTATTTCAGTTGGTTTGCCTTCCTCTTTCTTATTTTGTAGGAATTCTTCTAGTGGAGTCATCTATTTATTTATTTATTTATTTATTTATTTAGAGCGCAAGCAGGGGAGGGGCAGAGGGGGGCGGAGAGAGAATCCCAAGCAGGCTCCGTGCAGAACCTAATGAGGGGCTGGATCCCACAAACTAGGACATCATGCCCTGAGCTGAAATCAAGAGCCGGACGTGTGAGTGACCGAGCCGCCCAGGCGCCTCTGTTCTTCATGGCTCTTGTCAGCACTGCCTGTCCTGCAGAGGTGGCTGATGCTCTCGGTTCCTCCTCCTGGTCACCAGAGCCTCAGAAAGAAAGGGGAGGCCGTGCTTCTCTTCCCTGATATGCTCCAAACAGAATCATACCCCTCTTGATCCGTAGCAAAGGGAAATGGGTCACCTTAACTGGCTCGCCCTCCCTGAAGACATTGCCACTTGCCTGCAGTCAGGGATCTATTGGGAGAGGCAGCACTGTGCAGCTTGGGTGCCAGAGAGGGAGCCTGGTGGTGAGCAGAGACAGAAAGAGCTAGAATATTAAGATGAGGCCCCACCACAGGGCAGGGATTTCATTTGGTCAGCCCTGGGGCTGTCGGCAAGGACAGACAGGGTGTGTACAAAGGACACGAAGGGGTTAGGCAAACAGGCAGCTGGGACATTGGTGGGGCACTGCAAGAGACCAGGTGAGAGACAATGCAGGTCAGGTTGATAGAATTTTGTGTGTTTTTAAAATTTTGCAAAAAAATAATTAAAAAAATAAAATTTTGCACATTACTATGCGGTAGTAAGTCATGATATGAATACTGATTTAGTGGTTCCAACTAACCTAGCTTTTTTTTTAATGTTTTATTTATTTTTGAGACAGAGAGAGACAGAGCATGAGAGGGGGAGGGGCAGAGAGCGAGACACAGAATCCGAAGCAGGCTCCAGGCTCTGAGCTGTCAGCACAGAGCCCGATGCGGGGCTCGAACCCACGAACTGTGAGATCACGTCCTGAGCCGAAGTCGGACGCATAACCGACTGAGCCACCCAGGCGCCCCTGCACAAGTATTTTTTTTTTTTTAACGAAGCTTTTGTGTCACACCATACGTCTGTGTGTCCTGTATCATGGTCAAAAAGGTTTCAAAAACATAGACACCTGGTGACAGGCTGGACAGAAGGAGGGAAGGCGTGGGAGAAGCCAGGACATCTGCCATACAAGTGTGGAAGCGAGAAGGAGCTGGTTTATGCGGAGAGTGACAACTTTCATTTTGAACACCCAGAGTCTGGTTTACAGTAAATCACGACCGCAGTTGCCTCTTTACTGACCACTTCCAGCTTCCTTTCCAAGTAATATTGAATGAGTGCCCTGAGGAATGAGGGAGTTTCCCCTCAAGCTCATTAATAATTAGCTCCCAGGAAGAGGAAACGTTTTAAAGGGGGAGCGAACATTTACCGAACCCTGACGATGTGCTGGGCTCTCTGCACCCAGTTTTTTTCTTTTTTTAATGTTTATTTTTTCAGGGAGAGAGCATGAGGCTGAGTGGGGCGAGAGCAGAGAGAGGGGGACAAAGGAACCAAAATGGGGTCTGCTCTGAGCCGAGAGCCCAAGGCGGGGCTCGAACTCACGAACTGCAAGATCACAACCTGAGCCGACATTCGATGCTTATCAGACAGAGCCACCCAGGAGCCCCTCCGTGTCCAGTTTCTAACAAGAAATCCTCTTAGCTGTTGCGTGAGGCTAGTACCATGACCTCCATTTCACAAATGAGGAAGCCGAAGTTCAAGGAGGATGAGAAACCGTCTAAGGCTGTGTAGTTATCTGTTGCATCTTGCCGGTGAACATCGTCGTCTTTGAAAGCATCAGTCGCCCTGGCTCCTTATGGCTTCAGGTGTTAATTTCCTAGGGCTCCTGTAACAAACTACCCCAGGCTTAGAGCAAAAGAAATTTATTCTGTCTTGGTTCTGAAGGCTGGAAGAGTGAAATCACAATGTAAGCAGAGGTAGCTCCCTTATTTTTTCCTTTTTTTTTTTTTTTTTTTTTTTGAGACAGAGTGCAAGTGGGGGAGAGGCACAGAGAGAGAAAGAGAGAGAGAGAGAGAGAGAGAGAAAATATCCCAAGCAGATTCCATAGTCAGTGCCCAGAGACCCATGCAGGGCTCGAACCCCTGAAAACGTGAGATCATGACCTGAGCTGAAATCAAGTCAGTCAGATGCTTAACCACCTGAACCACCCGGGTGCCCCTGGGCTGGTTCCTTCTGAAGGTGAATCTCTTCCCTCTCTCCTAACTTGTGATGACCCACTGGTGATTCTTGGCCTTCCTTGGCTTGTAGATGTACTACTACCACCTCTGCCTCCATTTTCACATGGCCTTCATCTGGTCATTCTTTTTACTTATTTTTTATTTTTTTAGATGTTTATTTATTTTTGAGAGACAAAGCACAAGCAGGGGAGGGGCAGAGAGAGAGAGGGAGACACAGAATCAGGAGCAGGCTCCAGGCTCTGAGCTGTAACAAGAAATAAACTCAGTTTGGAGCACCCGGGTGGCTTAGTCGGTTAAGCGTCCGACTTTCGCTTAGGTCATGATCTCGCGGTTTGTGGGTTCGAGCCCCGCGTTGGGCTCTGTGCTGACTGCCAGCTCAGAGCCTGGACCCTGTTTCAGAGTCTATGACACCCTCTCTCTCTGGCCCTCCCCTGCTCACACTGTCTCTCTCTCCTAAAAATAAATAAAAAACATTTAAAAAAAAGAAATAAACTCAGTTTTTTGTGCAGAATCCTCTAAATCAAACAATTTCCTTTTTGCTCCTGGCTTATTCTACTTAATGAGGTGTTGGAGGTTGAATTGCACCTGGCGCCTGGGTGGCTCAGTTGGTTGAATGTCTGACTTTTTTTAAAGTTTATTATTTTCAAAGAAGGGGGGTGGGGTGGACAGGATGAGAAGCAGGCTCCACAAACAGCACAGAGCCCGACGGGGTGGGGGGGGGGGTGGGCTCACACCCACAAACCATGAGATCATGACCTGAGCCAAACTTACATGCTTAACACACTGAGCCACCCAAGCGCTCCAAGTGTTGGACTTGATTTTGGCTTATGTCATGATCCCAGGATAGTGGGATTGAGTCCTGCGTTGGGGTTCACGCTGAGCGTAGAGCTTGCTTGGGATTCTCTCTCTCCCTTCCCTACTCAGACTCTCTCTCTGTATGTGAAATGAAATGATGATAAAATGATATGAGACGTGGAAGTCCTAGCCCTCAGCACCTCAGAATGCAACCTTATTTGCAAATAGGGTCACTGCAGATGTAATTAGTTAAAATGAGGTCATCCTGGAGTGGGTGCAGGTGACTCATTCAGTATGACTGTGCCCTTAAAAGAATGACCAAATGGGGGCCCCTGGGTGGCTCAGTTGGTTAAGCCTCCGACTTGGGCTCAGGTAATGATCTCACGGTTTGTGGGTGTGAGCTCCCCACCCCCGTCGGGCTCTGTACTGTTTGTGGAGCCTGCTTCTCATCCTGTCCACTCCGCCCCCCTTCTTTGAAAATAATAAACTTAAAAAAAAAGTCAGACATTCAACCAACTGAGCCACCCAGGTGCCAGGTGCAATTCACCTCCAACTCCTCATTAAGCAGAATAAGCCAGGAGCAAAAAGGAAATTTTTTGATTTGGAAGATTCTGCACAAAAAGCTGAGTTTATTTCTTGTTACAGCCCTAAGTTCTCCAGGAATTGGTAAGATGCCTAGAATTCCCCTGAGTTAATTCTTATGAATACTTAGGAGTCCCTACATCTCCACTTCCTCCTGGACAAGACCTACAAAGACACTACCACTTCATGAAAACAGAACCCCATCCCCCTCCTGACTTCTGTTTTGTTCACAAAACTAGCTAAAATCTCCCCATCTTCCAGACAGAATCCTTTCCTTTCCATCCTCCTTACACCTTCCAGGTTCAGTTCCTTATGGCTGCCTGTCCCTTGGGAAGAGACACTCGTTTCCGGACTCCCAGCCTCTTCCACCTCCCAGTCTGGCACTTTTTTTAAAAAAAATATATTTTTATTTATTTCTAGGGGAGAGGGAGAGGGGGAGAGAGAGAGAGAGAGAGAGAGAGAGAGAGAGAGAGAGAGAGAGAGGGAGTCACAGACTGAAACAGGCTCCAGGCTCTGAGCCGGCAGTCAGCACAGAGCCCGACGCAGGGCTCGAACCCACGAACCGCGAGATCATGACCTGAGCGAAAGTCGGACGCTTAACCGAGTAAGCCACCCAGGCGCCCCCCAAGTCTGGCACTTTTTAAAAAATATTGTGTGTGTGTGTCATTATTTTGAGAGACAGACAGAGGGCGAGCCGGGGAGGATCGGAGAGAGAGGCAGACACAGAATCTGAAATAGGCTCCAGGCTCTGAGCTAGCAGCACAGAGCCTGACGCGGGGCTCGAACCCACGGACTGTGAGATCATGACCTGAGCCCAAGCCTGACGCCTAACCGACTGAGCCACCCAGGTGCCCCCAGTCTGGCACTTTAATACATGGTGAATTTTCTAGAAACGCACCTCTGGTCTGACCCTGCAAAGCCTCAGTAGCTTTGCGCTCTACCTAATGGAGCTATTTAACTGCTCCATTCTGCATTCAAGGCCCAAATAAATTTTGTGCCAGCTTCATCTCCCCCCCAACCGTGAGAAATGGAACGCTGCTCCAACCTCTTCCTACCTCGCCCTTCCTCGAACCCCCACCCTTCTCCCAGTCGTCCCTTACTGCCTAGAAACAGGGCTACTTGGGGCGCCTGGGTGGCTTAGTCGGTTAAGCGTCCGACTTTCGCTTAGGTCATGATCTCGCGGTTCGTGGGTTCGAGCCCGCGTCGGGCTCTGTGCTGACTGCCAGCTCAGAGCCTGGAGCCTGTTTCAGTCTGTGACTCCCTCTCTCTCTGACCCTCCCCTGCTCATGCTGTCTCTCTCTCCTAGAAATAAATAAAAATATTTTTTTTAAAAAGTACATCTAAAAGAAACAGGGCTACTTGTGTGCCTGTCTACGCTCCCCACCAGATCCCGCTCGTTGGCCCCCAGGCAAGGCCCCCGCAGCACCTTATCAGTTCATGTACCCGGAATAAACCCAGGGAGCCTCCCTGAAGGAGGGACCTTGCCAACCACAAACCAGAACCGGCCTAGGCATTTGCTTCCCGGAGACTCGGCTCATTGGCGGTCAGAGGCCAGCTGTGTCAGGAATCTGCGGGCTGCCCACGGGCTGGGGATCCGAGACACTGCCTCGGCCGGGGTGCACCCCACCGGCAACTCACCCACTCCCCAGGACGCACGTACCGCCCAACGGCGCCGGAACGCAACGCAGACCGGAACCTTTTCCGCAGAGAGGCCGGACACTTTTGGGCGGAGCACCTAGGGACCGGAAGTCGGCGGAGGAAGGTTGGCCTGTGGGTACTTGGCGCTTTGCTTGGGAGAATGAGCGTGCGTAGTCTCCTCGTGGCGGGAGGTAGAGTGCCCGGAATACTAGGTTAATTTCCCGTCTGTCCGTAGCCGCTGTCCTGGCGTATTTCCTCCCTCGGGTCCCCTGTGCAGCTCTCGGTCTTGGAGTCCTAGCTGAGCTGCGGGGCGGCTCGGGGCGACCATGCTCCCCGGGGGAGGGGTCCGCGAGGGCCTCCTTCCCGCCCTGGGTGGCGGGCGCGCGTTTCAGAGTCTAACAGCCGTTTGCGGGCCTCTGGCTGGATTTTTTCCCCCGGGATTGCAGGGTCAGGGTGACTTCCCATTGATTTTACAGACTTGTTTCTTATATGGTTTTTGCTCTTCCACTATGCAGAAGCATAATTACAGTAGAAATCTCTAAAAGTGTACCCGAGAAACAAAAACCGCCCTTCAAGCTACCCCTCAGCTGAAACATTTCTTAGACATGTATAACATTTTATGTTTGTTTCCCCCGGATGAGAAACTAGTGAAAACGGATGTGAAAATATTCTCAACGAGATTTATTCGTTACGAAAGGATCCCTCCAAAGTTAAAAATGTCAAGAACGTTAAGCAGTTGAAGTCCTTGTTATTTATTGAAACATTATTATTTTTATCAAAAAACTTTGATGTTTATTTTCGACAGATCGCGATGGGGGAGGGGCAGAGAAAGGGAGACAGAGGATCCAAGGCAGGGGTGGGAGCTCCGAGCTGACAGCAAGAGCCCAATGTGGGGCTCTAACTTATGAACGGTGAGATGCTGACCTGAGTGGAGGTCACTCTTAACCGACTGAGCCGTCAGGTGCCCCTGAAGTCATTGTTTTAAGCGCACGCTTCTTGAAGGACATAAATTTGTAGGTTGTAACACTTAGGACTCACCCACAAAAATCAGAAGACTTCTCTTGTGAATTTGGTACACCGCTACTAACATTATGGGAAAGTCTCTGTCCCTTTGCAAAGACTCTGGTGAAGCCGCGACTAATACTAAAAAGTAGGACGTTCCAGCTTACATTTTGCTAATTTTTCCTTTCAGGAAAGTGGCGATGTTTTCCAGTTCCATTAGGGCCATTCTTGGTCCAGGCTCTCCCTAATTCCTGCTGTCGGAAAAAATCCACTGCACCGAATAAGATTATTCCCAGTGTTGCTCTTTGTGATGAAAATACAAAGGAATCTGGAAATGCACTTGACAAGCTCTTCTCCTCGGGGCAGCAGGCTTCCATCCTGCAGGTGTTGAATACAGCATCTAATAAAGAACTTGAAGCTTTCAGATTGCTTCGTGGGAGAAAATCCACCAATATTATAAAACACAGAGAGAAGTTTGGGCCATTTCAGAATCTGGAGAGTTTAATGAATGTGCCCTTGTTTCAGTATAAAACTACCATTCAAGTTTGTAACTCTATTCTTTGTCCAGAGACGAGAGCGGAAAAAAGAAAGTTCCAAGACACCCGGCACTTGAGAAAGCTCATCAAACCAGAGATAAAGAGAGAGAGACTGAAGGTATAACATTTTTCTTAATGTCCATTATATGGCCTACCTATTTGAGAACCTACTTTGCAAAGCACTCTTCTTGGCACCAAGACAGCCTGTAGTTTAGTTGGGGTGTTACCAGTCCCGAAGAATGAGATGTACAGATAGTAAATTGGCAGTGGAGACGACAGGGAACTGGGGCTGTGACCGTCGGGCCGAGTTTGCTGGTAGAACTCAACCTGGATCTTGGAGAGGGACAGTTAGGCTAGATGGAGGAGGCGGGCATTCTAGAAGAAAGAACAGTTGTAGAAGGATAGGTCTGTGCAAGGTTTGTTTGTTTTTTAATTTTTAATTAAAAATTAAATCTGTATTTATTTTTGAGAGAGGAGTGTGAGTGGGGGAGGGGCAGAGAGAGAGAGGGAGACACAGAATACGAAGCAGGCTCCGGGCTCCAGGCTGTCAACACAGAGCCTGATGCAGTGCTCGAACTCACAAAACGCAAGTTCGGAACCTGAGCCGAAGTCGGATGCTTAACCGACTGAACCACCCAGGTGCCCCGTGCAAGGTTTATTTAAGAGGAATGTTGAAGCTGGCTGCACCTGAGGGTTCTATTGAGCGTAACGAGAAGTTAAGATGCAAAGATGGTTATGGCCTGGGAGTGACTTTATTTTATTTTTTATTTGTATATATATTTTTTACTTTTTAATTTACATCTTAGTTAGAACGTAGTGCAACAATAATTTCAGGAGTAGATTTCTTGTCCATTACCCATGTAGCCCATCCCCCCTCCCATAGCCCCTCCAGCAACCCTCTGTTCTCCATATTTAAGAGTCTCTTTTAAGTTTTTGTACCCCTTCTTGTTTTTATTTTATTTTTGCTTCCTTTCCCTTACGTTCATCTGTTTTGTATCTTAAGCTCATCATATGAGTGAACTCATACGGTATTTGTCTTTCTCTGACTAATTTCACTTAGAATGATACCCTGTAGTTCCATACACATAGTTGCAGATGGCAAGATGTCATTCTTTTTGATTGCCAAGTAATACTCCATTATATATACCACAGCTTTAAAGAAAAAAATTTTTTAACTTTTATTATTATTGAGACAGAGAAACACAGCACGAGTGGGGAGGGGCAGAGAGGAAGACACAGAATTCGAAACAGGCTCCAGGCTCTGAGCTGTCAGCACAGAGCCCAATGCGGGGCTCGAACCCATGGACTGTGAGATCATGACCTGAGCTGAAGTCAGACACTCAACCTACTGAGCCACCCAGGCGCCCCATATGTATACCACATCTTCATCCATCCATCCATCCATCCATCCATGGACATTTGGGCTCTTTCCATACTTTGCCTATTGTCAATAGCACTGCTATGTACACTGGGGTGCATGTCCCCCTTCGGAACAGCACACCTATATCCCTTGGATAAATACCTAGTAGTGCAATTGCTGGGTTGTGGGGTAGTTCTATTTTAATTTTTTGCGGAACCTCCATACGGTTTTCTAGAGTGGCTGCACCAGTTTGCATTCCCATCCGCAGTGCAAAAGAGATCCTCTTTCCAGGGAGTAACTTTAGAACATTATACTGGTCTTTCCAGCAGGATTTAATGTAATCTTCTTTCTCTCCCTTCCCCCTTTTAAAAAGCATCCTAAAAGCAAATCCTTTTCAATGTTGTCTTTTTTTTTTTAATGTTTATTTATTTTTGAGAGAGAGAGAGACAGAGTGCGAGCGGTAGAAGGGGCAGAGGAGAGGGAGACACAGAATTGGAAGCAGGCTCCAGGCTCTCAGCACAGAGCCCAGCATGGGGCTCAAACTCATGAACTGCAAGATCATGACCTGAGCTGAAGTTGCCCCTTAATGGACGGAGCCACCCAAGCACCTTAAGACAAATATTAGAATTACTTGGCATATCAGACATTAAACCTTGGAGGAGGGACTTAGGTCCTGTGTGACAATATGTGATAAGATATTCTCTCATCTTATGCCAGTAGTAAGCACACTTTTTTCTGGACCAGTAGTTCTCAGTTTTGGGAGGATTTTGGATACCTTCTGGAAACCTGATGAAAGCTATGGACCTTCTTTTTCAGAAAAACAAAAAAATCACATCTACATAGAATGTTGCATATACTTTCAGAGGGTTTGTAAGTTTCATGAAGTCCATCCATAGACTCCTGATAGAATCTTAAAGTTGATCTGGAATGTATTTGAGACCAAATATTTCAGGGGTTGGATTTCCTTCAAAGTGTTTGCTACAAATACTGTATATTCACTCATTACAGTGGAGTTGCAGTCTTATTTAGAGGGAACAGTTCTAAAGTTGTTTTGTATGACAAAAGGCATGGAGCCGTCCTTGAAAAAAATCTTGCCCGTGAAGTGCTGTGTGTGACCCGGTGCAGTAATTCTTCTGTACGGTAAATCTCGACAACACTGAGGTAAAGAAAAGAACCAAAGGAAGGCCTGTATTTTGTAGAGTCATCCAGACTCTTCTGCCCTTCATGTGTACGTATCCATTCCTTAGCAGTGAAAGGGAGATGAATTAGAAAATGTTCTTGCTTTTCTGCCTTTGAATGTGTGGAGCACACGGGGCACCTGGGTGGCTTAGTCGGTTAAGCGTCCGACTTTCGCTTGGGTCATGATCTCGCGGTTCGTGGGTTCGAGCCCCGCATCGGGCTCTGTGCTGACTGCCAGCTCAGAGCCTGGAGCCTGTTTCAGTCTGTGACACCCTCTCTCTCTGACCCTCCCCTGCTCATGCTGTCTCTCTCTCTATCCTAGAAATAAATAAAACATTAAAAAAAAAAAAAATTTGAATGTGTGGAGCACATTACTTATCCATAAGTGACGCCATTGTGCTACATCTCCTGCCAAGACTCCACGCAGAGTTAAATCCACACACCCAATTGTCTGTTGCACATTTCCCCTTAGAAGCCCCGCAGGCAACCTGAATGCAGTACATTAAAATACAAATCACCGCCCCCTTGCCTTCCCAGGTTGATATGCTTCCTGTCATCATCTTTAACAGGTGCCATTCAAGTTTATCCTAAGCTCCTCCATCCTGCATGGCAATTATACCCCCATTATCTCTAATCTATTTCTTGTCCTCACTGTCACGGTCTTTAATTTTTTTTTTTAAGTTTACTTTTGACAGAGAAAGAGAGAGAAAGAGAGCCCTCGAGAGAGCAGGTGCACAAGCAGAGGAGGGGGAGAGTGGGAGAGAGAATCCTAAGCAGGTTCTGCACTGTCAGCACAGAGCCCAACACGGGGCTTGATCTTACGAACCACAAGATCATGATCTGAGCCAAAATCAGGAGTCAGTCGTTTAACCAGCTGAGCCACCCAGGCGCCCCTGATTTGTCATGCTTTGTCATAGAACAGGCACCTAACCAATACCACCTCTAGTCTAGCCTTCTATAGTCCATCTTCCACACAGCGGTCTGTGATGGTGCTGAAATGTCTCATCTGGTACCTGAAGGTTACATGCTTTGGTGGCTTCCTGGAGATCTCAGGATAAAGCAAGATACTTCTGCAGAAATCTGCCCATCCCCCTGCATTTTCCCCACTTGCTCTTGTACCGCAGCCTATCTGTGTGGACATGGCGTGAAATAACGGCCCACTTAGCATTTACGCGTTGTCCTGGTCCTCCAGTCTTCCCGGACCAGGTCTCATCCCTACAGTGTAACTTTCATGTGCTGGCATTTCTTACAACGGACGGGTGTGTTCCTTGTTTCCCAGGACCTAGCGCGTGCCGTCCGCAGCAGCAGGTGAATATTTGAATGCCGACCTCGGACAAGGTGCTGAGAATAAGTAAAGGTTCTTTGTTTATAAACTGACTGCTACTGGTGGTCTCTTAATATCACTCCTGCATCTCTCTAACAATTCTCAGTTCATAAACTGTAAAGACATTTCTGTTACAGAAACGAATCTGGCATTCTGAGTTTACAGCTTCAATTTTGTATCTGTTAAAACGTTTATACTTGTAATTAAACCAGCCCTTTTGTTTTAGGCAGTTAACAGTATCGTATCCATCGTTTTTGGAACTAGAAGAATTGCCTGGGCGCACATGGATCGTAAATTGGCAGTCCTGGACTGGCAGCAAAGTGAGTGTTGCCAGCTGATGAAAGGAACATACTTATCATCTGTCTATTTACAAGAGGTAAAGCGGCTGCACCTCCGAATTCCCACCTTCTAGAACTCCTTGTGCAGTTTAATCCTCTAGTCCTAAAAGGAATGTAACACAGGACTAAGGATGGGCTCTCCCAGGTGCTTATTATTCACCCATGTTTTTGTCACCTATGATTTTTATTTTTATTTTTTTTTAATTTTTTTTTTTAATGTTTTATTTATTTCTAGGAGAGAGAGAGAGACAGCATGAGCAGGGGAGGTCAGAGAGAGAGGGAGTCACAGACGGAAACAGGCTCCAGGCTCTGAGCTGACAGTCAGCACAGAGCCCGACGCGGGGCCCGAACCCACGAACCACGAGATCATGACCTAAGCGAAAGTCGGACGCTTAACCGACTAAGCCACCCAGACGCCCCATCACCTATGATTTTTAAAAGTTGACTCTTCATTTAGTTCATGAAATACATTCATGTATCAAAGGCAGATCCTGAGAAAGATTAGTGTTAAAATATGATTTTCTAAACGTTAAGAGTTTTATCACTATATAAAGCTTGTTTCTCAAAAATGCTATCACTAATTGCCTCATTTGAGTCTTCAAAACCTTGTGAGATGGGGAATAATTACCATTTGATTACACATATGAAAACTGGTATAATCAAGCATCTGATAGAATTAATCACTTGCAGATGACTGATTATAGGCTAGTTATTCTAACCCTCTGCTCTACCCTAGATGTTTTTATTTTATTTATTTAAAGACTTTTTTTTTAATGTTTATTTTTGAGAGACCGCGGAGTTGGGGAGGAGTAGAGAGCCGGAGACACAGAATCCGAAGCAGGCTCTGGGCTCTGAACTGTCAGCACAGAGCTCAAAGCAGGGCTTGACCTCATGAACCGCGGGATCATGACTTGAGCCGAAGGCAGATACTTAACCGACTGAGCCACTCAGGCACCCCTTATTTCATTTATTTTTTAAAATGCTTATTTATTTTCGAGAGGGATATAAAGGATGTGAAACAGGCTCTGAGCTGAAGGCAGAGAGCCCAGTGCAGGACTTGAGCTCACAAACTCAAGTCAGATCCATAACCCACTCAGCCACCCAGAGACCCCATGCCTAGACATTTTTAAAAGATTAAAAAAAGTTCGGGCGCCTGGATGGCTCAGTGGGGTAAGCGTCCAACTTCGGCTCAGGTCATGATCTCGTGGTTCATGGGTTTGGGCCCTGTGTCAGGCTCTGTGCTGACAGCTCAGAGCCTGGAGCCTGTTGGATTCTGTGTCTCCCTCTCTCTCTGACCCTCCCCTGCTCACGCTGTCTATTCCTCTCAGAAATAAATAAAACATTAAAAAAAATTTTTTTTAAATAAAAGGTTAATAAAAGTTTTAATTTGTCTAATCTTTTTTAAAATAAAAAAAAAGATTTTTCATTTGAGAGCAAGTGGGAAAGGCAGGAGTGAAAGAGAGAATGCCAGGCAGGCTCTATGCACAGCATAGAGCCTGACACAGGGCTTAAACCCATGGCCATGGGATCATGACCTAATCCAAAATTGAGAGTTGGACACTCAACCAACTGAGCCACCCAGGAGCCTGTTATGTTGTCTGACACAGATTTTAGAAATTATGAAGTGCCTGGGTGGCTCGGTTGGGCATCCGACTTTGGCTTGGATCATGACCTCATGGTTAGTGAGTTCCAGGCCCAGCATCAGGCTCTGCAATGACAGCAGAAAGCCTGCCTCAGATCCTCTGAGAGTCTCCCTCTCTCTCTCTCTGCCCCTCCCCTGAGCTCACTTGCTTACTCACGTACTCTCTCTCAAAAATAAACGTTTAAAAAAAGAATTATGAAGCCCATTTTACAGATGAAGAAACTAGTACTTGGGAGGATGAAATGGTCTGTCTTAGCTCCACTTCTTCCTGATAGAAAGATGACCAGAACTTGGTTGTCCTGATGCCTCTATGAAATGCCTTTTCAGTTACTTCAGAACTGTTAGCAGGAGTTTAATGTAAGTCCTATTAAAAAAAAAAAACAAAAAAAAAAACACACAAATGGGAGAGGGGACCTAAAAAAAACAAAACTTAATTATTTCTTGTCACTAATTATCTTTTTTTTTTTTCTTTCCTTTTTTAAGATCTCTTCAGTCATTTCAAAGATGCCTAACGCTGACTTCTATGTTCTGGAAAAAATAGGACTTTCAATTCAGAACTCCTCTCGGTTTCCCTTGGTGTTACATTTTCATATCATGGAAGCCATGCTGTACGCCTTATTAAATAGTACTTTTGCCCAGGATGGCCAGCACCGGGTACTGAGCATGAATCGAAATGGAGTGGGGAAGCACTTGGAACTAATGATTGGTGACACACGGACTAGTGGAAAAGAGCTAGTGAAACAACTCCTCTCAGAGTCCGTGCTGAAGGAGGGGCCTCGGGTCGTCTTCCCATCAGAGAAGATCGTCCGCTACAGACAGATGTTTTCATCTACTGAACAACAGAGATCAGAAGAGTTCTATGATTCATTATTACAAGCTATTGCCTTCTACGAATTAGCAGTTTTTGACACTGAACCTTAAAATTCTGAGGTTACCGTCATGAGCTCTAATGTTATGTATAGTAAATTGTATTTATTACCTCTAAAACTGTAAAACCAACTGTTTTTAACAATGTTTATGGAGAAGAAAACATGTTTGTATTCAGATATTTAAAGCCAGGCTTTCAGCTTTTGAATTGGTCACACAATAATAAGCCTAGGCCAGACCAATAAAGATCTTAGAGGAGAATGTGTGCCTTTCGGGTTTTAGTGTTAAATGATAAGATGACCCCTTAACAGCCAAAACAAGAAACAAAGTTATCTCCTCTGAAAAGCAAATTCCATCCTAAAGGATTTGCATTGTTACATTGTTAAAATAGGGTGTCATGATTTTTCTGGGCAGTGCTCATCATGGAAATAACACTGATTATAACGGAGAACACAACTTTTAAGTCCTCTTCTTTAAAAAACTTTTTTTTAATGTTTTATTTCTGAGAGGGAGAGAGCGTGAGCAGGGGAGTCAGAGAGAGAGGGAGACACAGAATCTGAAACAGGCTCCAGACTGAGCTGGCTGTCAGCACAGAGCCCGACGTGGGGCTCGAACCCACGAACCTGAGATCATGACCAGAGCCGAAGTCGGACGCCCAATTGACAGCCACCCAGGCGCCCCGTAAGTCCTCTTCTTCTGGAAGTAGCATGTGGTTCGAAGTACTGCTTCCAAAGGTGATTTTCATCAACGGGGTCTATGAAACCCGGAACAAAGAGGCTTTGTCTCATAGGTTCATTTTTTTTTTTCACTTTGAAATATTTTACTTGGACAGACCATCTTTTGAGAAAAGTAGCACTGGGACCTGGGTGGCTCAGTCAGTTAAGTGTCTGACTTGATTTCAACCAAGGTCATGATCTCCTGGTGATGAGATCAAGCCCCACACTTGGAATGGAGCCTGCTTAGGATTCTCTCTCTGCCCCTCCCCAACTTGTGTGTGTGCACGCGCTCTCTCAAACATTTTTAAAAAGTAGCACCTAATTTCCCCCCCACATCTCCCATTATATTTTATTTGTCTTAGTTCGGGCCCTCATATCTCACCAATCCTGAACCCAAATCTCTGACGTCAAAGCAATATATCTTTCCTTTAAAAAGTGAAATATACTTGATGGGAAAAAAACTCATAATCAGAAATATATAAAATATGGGGAATCTGGGATGCACTCTACACCTATTAGCATACTCTTGTAAATCTCTACATTTACCTATATGATTGTATAAGAACCTCTCCACCTTGGATATGTTGTAGATATCCCAAACAACACATGTCTGAAATCTTCTTTCCTTCAAATCCCCGCCCCCCCCTTTGCCATTGTTCTATACTTGAATAAACAGCTTCACCAGCCATCTGGTTGTTCATGCCAGATGTATGGCATTCTACCTCCCTTCTATTCCTGGAAATCGCTTTAAGTGAAAATGTGTTCATTTTAGGACTTTATAGGGTAAGATGCTAAGTATTGAAAAGCCATCAGAAGTTGGTTACATTATCTCAAAAGTGAATCTAAATCTTACAGGACTTTATCACCTTTAAGAATTCCTAATTTTTCCCCCAAATCATGCTAAACCTAAAAAAAAATCTTAAATCTATACCATTAGGGAGGAAAATGTCCCCACTGTTTCTTAATTTTTGACCTTATTAAATACAATTCTATAATTCTTTTACTTTGGTTCTCAATTATTGAGGATTACCAGAATTTTCTAATAATAAAAGACCAAAGTAATAGGTAAGTGCTCTACAAATAGTGAATGAACACTAGTACACAGTAGAAAGAAATCCATATACTTAAAAACCCAAAAACTTCAGATCTATTCTCTCTCGTACAAGCACAAAACCTGTTAAGAGCTTATATCCAAACTTATAAAATACCCATATTTACCCAGAGGATTGCACCTGGAACACCTATTTAAACATTGCATAAAGCCTCTTAGCTTTAGCCTTTAATTAAATCCATATACTATCAATAACAAAAAGTAAACTGAACAAACGAGGTAAAAACGTATCTTCATACACATTTGTAAACAGGTATACATCAATATTTTCCATCCGTACAAAATAAGGATCCTTACCTTTTTGGCTGAAAACATAATTCACCAGATAATGTAACTGAATTCTAGGCTAACATAATATAAACACGTGGAATAGGAAACTATTTTCAGATATACCTGATTATATGATCGCAAAAAAGATTTTAAGTGAAATGTGGGATTTCACAATTTTGTAATTAAAAAGATACACTTTCTCCAAAAGCATCACCTTCAATGGAGATGGCTATGATCTAGAAAGCCTATATATAGCAGACTCCTCCTTTGTTACAATTTTGATGGGTAGCAGTTTGTCCAAAATAGATATATTAACATCATTAATATCTTTATGAAATAAAACATCACTGATATAAAAATACAAGAAAAATGTACAAGGCAAATTATTTGAGTTGGCAAAATATACAAGATATCACGTGTATGGTTGCTAAAAAAGATTTATGAAAACGACAATTCATAATCTTGTTTTCACTTTGTCAACATGCTGATCCAACGGTAAAATATGCCGGAGGAATACACTAAAAATAAATTTATCAGGAAGATATTACTTTTTGAAAACCGAAGCATAATTTCTTCCCTAGGAAGTTTTCTGTGTGTTCTGTAATTTTGTATTGCATAAACTTATTTTTTAAAGATCACCACCTAGATGATTCATATATACAACTTGATTGACTACTAAAGGTTGGGTTGGAGACAGGTGGATTAAAGCTATCAGGAAAGAGAAAAATTATGGATTAATTTAACAGTGATACATCTTTAGTAATATCCTAGTGAACTGTCTCTTCTAGAAACAGTTCACTCACATGCAAAAATACTACAACAAAGCTAAGTCAGATAATACAAAAAACTTCAGAAAAAATACCACCATAATCATAAATACAATTTGGAACTCAAATTTTTTCACTTTAAATATCTGCACACTAATAAAAAATATACAAAGAGCCTATTTTAAATGTACAGTAAGAAATAAATTCTTCCACGAATCCATATAAAAATGTATCTTAAGGAGTACATAATAATCTGTACAAGGCCTTGGTAATGGGAACATTAAGGGAAGCCAGCTGCCAAAGTGTTCACAGTCTCTTTTGAAATGTTAAGATGAATCCCTTCAAGATAGTGCAGGAACCTGTCAAAATTACAAGGAAAAGTTTGATTTAACCATCAGATGAGAACATTCTTTAATCTTGAAATAGCTGTCTACAGTGTTATTTTTATAGAGCCTTTCTTTACCTTCTTTTACTTTTCCCTTGTTCTTTGAGCTTCTCAGCCTTACAAATGTTTCGAAGAGTTGGCAAGTACTCAGTTATACTAGCTTGTCTATTACCCAGGTTCAGAAGGGATCGGCTAGAAAATACACTTTTAATGACTGCTATCCTCCTCCGGGCACTGCTGTAAATGAAAAGGAATGCATTACTTTTTATTTTTAAGGGCTAATAAAAATGCAACAACCTCAAACACAAGCGGCTTCTGGTCTCTACTTCTCCTTGCTTCAGGTCTAGGCTAGATTAACTAGATTCCAGGTTAACTTCCTCTATCATTTTCAACACATCAATCACTCACATGGGGAAAAAACCTTTAAAGGCTACCTGCTACCTGTCACAGCAAATCAAAACCCCACTCCCTGTCTCCTAATCTCTCATTTTTCTTCCCAGCAATCAGGCTGGTCTCCCTGTCTTATGAGAAGCTACATTACTAAGGGTGTACCATGACCAGTAAAGCCCAGCACTTCAAAATTAGTAAAAAGAAACGAATTATTTCCCCTTAATCATTTATTAGTGAAAACTAAAAAGTAAAAGGAAGGCAGACTTACTCTAAATTAGCTGCTGACTGACTGAAGTAGACGTTGCTGCGCTTTTGTGAAACATAGAAAGTAAGCTCTTTTGTTGGATCTATTCCGGATTTCTTGCAAGAATTCAAGGAGGTTTCCAATGCTTTTGAAATAGTAGATGAACATTTATTAAAGCTGAGAGCTTCTACGGCTGCCTGTAACTCTCCCGAGCTCAGAGAAGTCCATCCATTGCTAGTCTCGAGACTAAACTCATCACAAAGTCCACTTTTAACATTTGTCCAGCTGAAGTTGTTTTTACCAAATTCCTTTTGTTCTCTTGCATCATTTAAAAGAGCATCTAAGAAGGACATGTTATCCACGAACTCAGTGAGAGAATTTAGACAATGAGAAACGAGGGCAGCACATTTTTTTTCTGCTGGTGTTTTAGGAGGACAAGGAACAGACTCAACGTTAGAGTCTAAACATTTGTTCAGTTTCTTTGTCTCTGGATTGTTTTCTTTGTCTCTGGCTTTGCTTTCTTCTGAATTTGAGGAAGAAGATGCAGGGGAAAGGCTAAGGAATTCATTAGAAAAGTCCACTTCAGTATCAAATAAGTCACTATCATCCAGAATTACCATCTTTTTCTTTTGCTTCTTCTTTTGTAGCTTTTTCAATGGCTTCCCTCCTTCCGAATGTTTCCTAGCAAGACACCTTATATTTTTTGTGGCTGCGCTGGTGTCCACACTTCCTGATGAACCGCAAGAGTTTTCTGTTTCTGGAATGATGTTAACAGGTAATGGCAGAATGAACTCAAGATTACTGTATAACAAATCTACATTCTGTGTTCGGAATTCTGTAAGAAGCTGGATGAACTGATACCATTCTTCCTTTGTTCTGATTTTGTGCTGAAAAAAATTTTTGAATGAAGAAGTGTTAGAACATAGTCTGAACATTTTTCTACCCATGTGACTATCTTAAGAGTAATGAGTTGCTACTCTCATAATTTTATTAACCTATACTCCCTTAATCTGTCAAATAGTTCTGGGGGCGCCTGGGTGCCTCAGTCAGGTAAACGTCTGACTTCGGCCTATGACACAATCTCACTGGTTTGTGAGTTCGACCCCCGCATCAGGATCTCTGCTCTCAGCTCTCAGTGCAGAGCCACTTTGGATCCTCTGTCTCCCTCTCTCTCTCTCTGCCCCTCTCCAGCTCGTTCTCTCTCTCAAAAATAAACATTAAAAATAAATAAATAATAAAATTGTTCTGAGATTAAAAAATACGTTTAAACTATTAAACCTTGAAGAATTAAATTTTTAAGTTTATATCCCAATTCAATAGTTAGCTCATTTGTTTAAATGCTTTTCTAAAATTGTCTTTAATTTTTTTTAAATGTTTTATTTATTTCTGAAAGAGAGAGAGAGGCAGCATGAGCTGGGAAGGGTCAGAGAGAGAAGGATACAAAGAATCTGAAGCAGGCTCCAGGCTCTAAGCTAGCTGTCAGCACAGAGCCCAATGTGGGGCTTGAACCCATGAATCATGAGATCATGACCTAAGCCGAAGTTGGACGCTTAACCGACTTGGCCACCCAGGCACCCCTAAAATTGTCTTTTTTTAATCTGAAATCTTTCTAAATTCTAGTCTAGCCTACAATATGCATTCAGAGTATTATCCATGAACCATTTGTCAAAGTAGTATAGTGTGTTACCATCAGGAATCTATGAAAATTATAGGTAAATTTAAGTTAACCTTAAGATTTATTTATGTTTTAAAAGTATTTATGTATTTTTAGAGAGAGTAAGGGAGAGGAACAGAGAGAGAGAGAATCTTTTAATTTTTTTAATTTATTCTTTTTATTATTATTTTTAATTTATTCTTTTTAATATCTATTTTTGAGAGAGCGCAAGTCGGGGAGGGACTGAAAGAGGGAGACCGAGGATCTGAAGCGGGCTCTGCATTGACAGGCTGACAGCAGTGAGTTCAGTGTGGGACCTGAACTCATGAACCATGAGATCATGACCTGAGCCAAACTCAGGCTCAACCGAATAAGCCACCTTGGTGCCCTTGGTGCCCTCTCCTTTTTTTTTTTTTTTTAAATCTTTTGTTTGTTTGTTTTAATGTTTATTTATTTTTTGGAAGAGAGCGTGCAAGCAGAGGAGGGGCAGAGAGGATCCAAAACGGGCTCCATGCTGACAGCAGAGGGTCGATCCCATGAACTGTGGGATCATGACCTGAGCTGAAGTTGGACGCTTGACCAACGGAGTGCACACAGGCACCCCAAGGGAGAATCTCAAAGCAGGTCAATGTTCATGCCCATGACCCTGGGGGATCATGCCCTGAGCTGAAATCAAGAGTCGGACACTCAACCAACTGAGCCACGCAGGCCTCCCTAGCTTTAAAATTTAAAACACAGGAGTGAGTGTTAAGAAGATCAAAAGGAATATAAATATCTTACACTAGACACTGAAAATACCTTTAGAAATGAAAATAAGTCTTCAGATGGAGAAAAAATGTTCTTAAGGCCAAATAAGGTCTCAACACAGCCAGTGTCGCATTTGGGAAGGTTTGTAGGACTCCTTTTAGTACTTTTAGGTTTGTTTTTGGAATTAGGGCCACCTTCAGAGCAAACAAGTTGAACACTTCTGTTATTTCCTCCTACAAAATTAATAAAAGAAAACCTTAGCTATCTATAATTTTAATAAATTATAGCAAACAATTATTTAAAATCTAAGATCCTTTGGCATCTTTTGGACCTATATTCCCATTTTGTTTTTCTCCATGTATGTATTTAATTCATAAAGAGTACACTTCAAACATTATTTCTAACGTATAGAGGTTAAGATGGTGGTGGTGGTCGGCTTACAAAATAATCCAGAAGAATAAAGTACAAGGACTATAAATAGACAAGTAGCAGAAGAAATACAAATATCTAATAAACTCAGAAAAAGATGTGCAATTTTACTAGTGATCATGGAAATGCAAATTAAAATAAGATACCGTTCACTTTTCATCTTTTAATTTGGCAAAACTAAAACAACTGGTAACCTAATTTTCTCAGAGGTATACATAAAAAAGCCATCATAAACTATTCATGGGAACATAAAATTGTACAATTATCTTTTGGAGGGCAACCTGACAATACCTATCAGAATGTAAAGGTATTCTGCCCTTTGGCCTAGCAACCATACTTCTAGAATTCTCTCTAACGGAAGTACTCACAGATATGCTCAAGGGTATGTGTACAGATATTCACTGCACATTTTAATAACAACTGAAGATAACTTCAATTTCCTCTAGTAAGTGACAGTTAATAAAATTATGTTACATCCATTCCCTATTATGGAATAGCATGCAGCTGTGAAAAAGAGAGGGATAGAATTGTACGTAGTAACAACAAATTCTCTGGCAAAAAACAGCACATTGCTTAACAGGTTATATAGTATTGGTTAACTTTGCTAAATAAGAAGGTAGAGATATTTGTGCATGCAAAGATAAAGCTAACAGTGGCTAACTTTAACAAGGGTGTAAGATCTCTCACATACTTCTGTACTGTTTGAATTTCCAATGAGTATATAGCTGCATTTTTTAAGACGGACAGAAATAAAATGCATATAAGATCTTCAAGAAAACAAATAATGACAGTTTTCTTCTTTGAAAGTTCTTGACATAGCATTTTATTTCCAATCATATGGCAACAGTTACTAATTTATTTTTTATAAGAGGACTTTTCTGTGTCTTATTTATAGTATTTACTTTTAAGAAATAGTTAAGGCTACAAGCTTACACTGAATTAAATATATACATTTGCTAATTTAAAAAAGAAAAATACATTAAAATTCTGAACTAATCAAAGAAAAAAAAACTTGACAGGGGATTAATATTACAGAACTTCACCTTGGCTTTATTTAAATATTTGTGTATTTCCCAGAGCAGGAGCTGTAACTACAGAACTGTGACTATGGAGCATGAAAACCACAAACTATGAACTTCTTCGGGGAAGGAACCATGTCTTATTCATGTGAACACAGGACCTGGCATGGAAAAAGTCCTCAATAAATGTCTGTGACTTCAACTGGGTAACAAAGACTGAAGACTGATAAGAAATAAAACATTTCTGAAATGATAAAGTCTTATGAAAAAAGAATTAAAGACTATTGAAGCTAAAAAGAGAACTTCTATAAAAATAATCTATACATATGGGATAAATCACCAATATGTTTTTTAGTAAGTAGAAAAAGGAAATCAGTTGCTAAATAATATAATTCTATTCATTTATAAATGCAGAAGTAACAATTTGTTCTATGTGCCAGTTTACGCTATTTATCCACATTTAATGCTTATAAAATTTTCATCAACTAAATTGACATATGTATGTTTATTTTCAAGATTAGTATGATCTCTGGATGCTTAAAAATTTTTAAATCTTTCAGATATTTTGGTACAGCATATATTTTAACAGAGGGTCCCCTTATAGAAGTTTTTTTCATAACAGATCAACTTACGACAAAGGGATAATGGCCTTTCTTCTAAAAATCCACCTCCACTTCTAATCCAGAATTGTAAGTAAAGGATACTTTTTCTAATATCACAACTATTTGCAGCTAACAACGTTACAAAGTCTTTCACATCAGTTCTAAAGTTCTCAGCTAAGCAGATCATCTGCAGGTAGCTGGCAACATTTAGCTGAGGAAGCAACAGAAAGAAGAAAGAAACATGGTGACTTGCAGAGTTAACAGAAATACATCATTAATACATATCTAAAAGTATACATTCACACTCTCCCAGCTCTTGAAAATGAAACTGACCTAGAAAAATATAAAGGAATATACTTCCAAATTAAAAACATTTTACATGTACTTATTTTATTAATTGTACACAGTCTAACACAGCAAGCAAACTTTTATGTGAGATTTTCCAACGCGAACCCTGGAGGCAATGTTATAAAACCTTGAGAAATTCCCTTAAGCTTAAATAATGGTACAACTGGATGGACTATTCACAGCCATTAAAATTATAAATGTGAATACCATAGGAAAAAAATAATGTGAATACTATAACAATACTGAAAATATTTATATAATCTTCAAAAGCCAGAGTTAGAAAATTATATCAATGCATGTACAAATGCATTAAATGTAAGTTAACAAGAAGTGTTATGAGAAAAAATGAAAACAAAAATCAAAAAACAAAAAACTCATGATTTCTTAAGAATAAATGGACCTCATAAACATTTACATTTTATTTAGTGTTGTCATCAATATTGCTATAATGTTTTTTTGTAAAACAACAAAACATATGCTATTCTCTTCCCAGTGCTTATGGAAAGCTTTCTACTTAGCTAAAACAAATTAAATTGTATTTACATTTTGCATATTTTACAAGATCACTAGCATTTATACCTTAAAGTTAACAAGACAATTAAAAGATTTCCTCTATTAAATCTTTCACTGTATTCTATGTGCATACATTAGTCCTGCATAATTCTGGGACTTCTGCTTTTGAACTAGGAATTCTTTCCATTACAAAGACCCTAGTATCAAACAAACCTTGCCATCAGTAATAACTATAAACTCTATAATCAATTACAAATAAATATAAAAAACAAACTACTTGAAGGCACAAGAAAGTAACCAAAGCAGAAGATAACTGAAGGGAAACCAATACCTGGACAAAAGAAAATGGCTCTGGGTGAATGAAGACTCCCCACCCCTCCTCTACACTGATTTTTGACTGAAGGCAGGCAGCCACAGCGGTGGCTAAAACTCCAACAGAAACTCACAGTATTACTGGCTTGAACCAGAGGATAGAATATGGGACGATGACCATAGCTGGAAAGTTAGGGGAAAGGTACGTGAAAGTAGGGAAAGAGCAATTCTAGCTATAAAGAAGAATGCAAATTCCTGGTTGAGGCCTGAACTTCACATGTGTGGGCCTAGCTCAAAGCAGCCTAGCCAAAGCCAGAAGAACCGAACAGAAATTGTAGCTGCCACATATTACAGGAGAATATTTGTTCACACGAACATAACAGAATCTACAACATATCATTCAAAAAGTACAGGATAAAAGTCTCAAAACCAAAAATATACAAAAGACATAACGCACAATGACCATATTATCCTAAGGATGCAAGACTGGTCTGACATTCAAAAATCAAACAACATCATTCACTATATTGATAGAATTAAAAAGATAAACCATATGATTGTTTCAAAAGACAAAGTATCAGACAAAATTTAACACCATTCACAATAAAAATACAGCTAACCCATAAGGAGCATCTATGAAAATATACAGCTAGTATCACACTTAATGGTGTGTGATACTTTTAGCCTACCATCAGGGACAGGGCAGAGATGTCACTTTAACTCCTATTCAGCAGTGTACTGAAGATACACTGGCACTAGTAGAAGAAACTATCTTTTATAGAATTGTGACATATAAGATTTATGAACAAAATTCAAAACTTACAAGAGAAGGAGTACTGAAATTAATTTCTTCAAAGCAGCCATCAAACATTAAACTAAATGTTGGATCTACAGGAAAAAAACATTTTACAAAACCATTACTTTTTCCAGTTATACTTCTTCTATGAAAATATTCTACATTTTATTGGTAATGAAAATATGCAAATTATAAATCATTAAGGAACTGAATTTCTATCTTGACGTAAAATAACTGATCTTTTTTTTTTTAAAAATTTTTAATATTTATTCTTGACACAGAGAGAGAGAGACAGAGAGACAAAGAGAGAGAGCGTGCTAGCAGAGGAGAGTCAGACACAGAATTAGAAGCAGGCTCCAGGCTGTGAGCTGTTAGCACAGAGCCCGATGCAGGGCTTGAACTCACTAACTGTGAGATCATGACCTGAGCCGAAGCTGGATGCTTAACTGACTGAGCCACCCAGGCGCCCCAAATAACTTATGTTTTAACTAAACCATCATCTAACCTTTGAATAATACAACTTATATCAATATTTTTAGAGGACAATCACTAACAGTCAAATAAGCCATTTATTTCCAAGTGGAGTCTTCCTTAAGCTAACATTTTCCTCTAGAAATCCACAGCAGAGATATGCTACTAAATGTGTGCAACAAAAAATATTAGAAAACGTTGTAATTCAGTGCTTATAATGAAAAATAAAAAACTGTATGAGTTTTAAAATAGAACACCGAATGCTAATTATTAGGAAGATTAGAGCAATTAGGTTAAAGCAAAAAACGGCTAATTTTTACTAAAATAGGCAATAATGCATATGGAAGTGTTCTCCAAGGTTGAAGAATGGCTAAGTTCAATATTAAGGAACTGCAGAAAGGCTGGGTTCCATAAAAAATTCTGACCGGTAAATGATATTTGGTGCCATTTGCAAGGTAATAAATTAATTTTATAATTACTCAAGGCTGCAAATTGATCACAAATTTGAATAATTCTTTATTTAAAAAAATGACCTGGGAGCCTCCAAATTTTAAGAAAAAAAAAAAAAAAAAGTAATTTACCAGTGGACTTTTTATTTTTAATGTTTATTTAGTTTTTGAGAGAGAGCACAAGTGAGGTGGAACAGAGAGAGGGGAGACAGAATCTGAAACAGGCTCCAGGCTCTGATCTGTCAGCACAGAGCGCAAAGCAGGGCTCGAACTCACAAACCATGAGATCATGACCTGAGCTGAAGTCGCGCACTTAAATCGTCTGAGCCACCAGGCACCCTTTCACTAATACACTTTTAAAGGAACCTTTCTAACTAAAATTAAAAGCTTTCTCAAATATTTTAACCAAAAGTAATAAGTTGTAAAATCACTGTTACCTACCGCTTGTAGTAAGGATTACAGGTCTCTTAGTTGTTGCCATGAATGTTTTGATTGCATTCAAAAACCCAGCATCTTCCTCGAAAATGACATCAACCTAAGAACCATTTATGAGAATATTAGTGTACTGAGTAACAAAGCATTTACTGGATATGCTGTGTATAATACTATATACACTGTTAGATACAAAGTTTTTGAATTTATTAAATTTATGACCACTGTGAACTCAGCTCACAATGAAGCTTAAAATGTTTTACACCATTATAAGTAAAAAAATGACCAAATATTAAACTAAAACAATGGAGTCGCCTGTACCTGGACAAATATGAATCAGGTACTTGTATCACAGTATCATACATAAAATATGATCCTATTTCATGAGTTCCTATTGCTATTATTAAACTAAAACAACACACATTAATATGATTTTATGTATCACAGGTATAATTTCTATAATCACTGAACAATAATTAGTAACCCTGAACTGCATTAATCATCTTTCTGAAAAATTCTTCTATGGTTGACAGTTTCGTTCGCTTAAAATTCAGATACAAATATTCCTGACTTTCTTGGCTATTTTACAATAATACTTCATAGTAAGACATATAGTAATCTTTAGAATAAGGTGGTTTTTTTAAATGTTTATTTATTTATTTTGAGAGAGAGAGAGCGAGAGCACGCATGCATGCACAAGTCAGGGAGGAGCAGAGAGGAACAGAGAATCCCAAGCAGGCTCCACAATGTCAACGCAGAGCCCAATGCAGAGCTCGAACTCAAGAACTGCAAGATCATGCCCTGAGCCGAAATCAAGAGTCGGACACTTAACTGACTGAGCCATCCAGGCGCCTCACAGAAAAAGTCTGTATTATGAGATACCATGAACGTATGTTCACAAGCCTACCTCCTCAAAAAGAATGAGAGATGTTGCATTTTTCCTGTTGGATTCCTCAGCTCCAAATTCTTTGACATTTGGCTTAGTTGTATTTGTAGATTTAGTCTGAATAATTGGTTTCTGTTCACAAGAATTTTTGATTCCTGCATAAACAAAACATTAATATTTTAGATAAACATCAACCTTTAATAGAACACTGGATATTTCTGCAAACTAAGCTCAAACTGAAACCCCCTATCAAAACTGAAACAAGAGGCAGGGTGGGAGGCGGTGGAAAAAAAGCTGAAACAAAATATCAAAACTCCTATATGCATGACCTTCAAAGTAGCCGAGATTTAATAAAAAGCAGAAGGAGGTGCCTGTTTGGCTCAGGCGGTTGAGTGAACAACTCTTGATTTCAGCTCAGGTCATGATCCCGGGGTTGTGGGATCCAGCTCTGCGTCGGGCTCCACACTAAGCCTAGAGACTGCTTAAGATTCTCTCTCTCCCTCCCTCTACCCCTCTCCCCTGTTTGTGGTCTCCCTGTCTCTAAAAAAGAAATAAAAATAGGGGCGCTGGGGTGGCTCAGTCAGTTGCGTGTCTGACTTCGGCTCAGGTCGTGATCTCACGGTTGATTCGTGAGTTCGAGCCCTGCACTGGGCTTGCTGGTGTCAGCAAAGAGCCTTCTTTGGATCTTCTATCCCACCCTCTCTCTCTGCCTCTCCCCCACTCATGCTCGCACTCTTCTGTCTCTCAAAAATAAACATACATTTAGAAAAATAAATAAAATAAAAATAAATTTAAAAAAAGAATTAGAACATTAAAAACATAAACAGCAATAGGAACTCATGAAATAGGATATTTTATGTATGAGGGTCATTAATATTAAAAAATATCACATATACTTTGTCAATTTAATGTCTTACCTTTATTATTTTCCAGAAGTACTATTTCTTCATTATTTTTTGGCTTAGAAGAAACTTTAAAATAATTTGCCAAAGTCTTAGGTGGAAGTGTTCGCTTCGGTACACTGCTTTGTGGTGATGACGGAGGAAGTTTCCTTGGTGATGTAATAACTTTCTTGGGAGAGTTTAATTTTTCTGCCAAAAACAGATTTACTTAAAGATAAATATTCTAAAAGTTAAACAGATGGTAAGGCTGAGTCATCCACAGCATATATTTCTACTCTTATCAATTAAAAATGGAGACAGACCTTTTCTTTCAGTCTTAGGTTCAAACACTGTGTACAAATATTAACGTATTGTTACAGCTATTCTATCATCACAGAAGGTAAACTTGGGCATTTGGAAAAGACAATCTTTTCCAAAGAAACATATATCCTTGAAGCAAATAGTGTTCATAATCCCTCCATTCATTTTCTGTACATCTGTTTGGGTTCAGAGGAGGCTGGAGAAGAGATAATGTTCGTACTGGGCACATCCAGAACACTTATCAACTTCAGTTTAGCCCTATAAGAAATGGGTATCGCAGACAAAGAATGTTCTTTTAAGGTGTCTACGGAGGATCAATACAAAGTTTATAAATAAATGTTTGCTCTCTACCCTGTGGAAGTCCCAGGCACCAAGCATTTGTACCAGAGCGTGTCTTTTCTCCCCTCTCAGTGCTCTGATTCAGTCTTCACATGTGCAAATTACTATTAGGAGCAGGATTTTTTCCCCCATATAACCATAAGTGCACAATTTCTGTCCTATGCTTTATTGGCACCCCATCTCCATAGATTTTATTATATTCTTTGCATACTATAGATGTTTGAAAACTTATTGACAATTTTGAGTTTGAGAAATTATCCTAGACATCACTATTATGTCAGAAACCCAAGCAAACTCCACACTGGCAGCCCAGAGCCCATCATGGGGCTCGAACTCACGAACCATGAAACCAGGACCTGAGCCAAAAGTCGGATACTCAGCCAACTGAGTGCCTCAGAATGTAATCTTAAAATAAAAAATTATTATTTCTTAATATTGGAAAGATTTCAATTTATAAAAAAAACTATTTTGTCTTTATTTTTCTAATTTTGGCATACTACAAGGATTGTTTGATCATGGATTGGCATCAGTCCAAAGACCGGTTTTAGAAAATACATGCCAAGTGGCTCAGTCAGTTGAGTGTCTGACTGTGGCTCACGTCATGATCTCACGGTTCATGAATTCGTGCCCCACACTGGGCTCTGTGTTGACAGCTCAGAGCCTGGAGGATTCTGTGTCTCCCTCTCTCCCTGCCCCTCTCCTGCTCATACTCTCTCTCTCTCAAAAATAAACATTAAAAACTAAAAAAAAAAAAAAATGCCAATTTTTATATAAGATACCCAGTAAATATTTGGCTAAATTTTATTGATATATTCTTTTTTCTATATATTTATTTTTGAGAGAGAGAGACAGTAGAGTGCAAGCAGGGAAGGGGCAGAGAGAGAGGGAGACACAGAATCTGAAGCAGGCTCCAGGCTCTGAGCTGTCAGCACAGAGCCAGACGTGGGGCTCGAACTCACAAACCATGAGATCATGACTTGGGCCGAAGTCATACACTTAAATGACTGAGTCACCCACGCGCCCTTATTGATATATTCTTCTTAAAGGATCTTCCACCAAAACAATCAACTCCATGGAGAAAGAGCTTATTATAGGCCTGGAACATCTAAACGAGCCAGAAAGCAAAAACAAATATCAAAGATTACTGGGGCTATGTCAGAATGACATGAGACAATTAAGTCAGGTTCCTGCTAATCAAAGAGCAGACAATATAGCCACAAAAAGAAAAAAGGGCTCTGCATTTAGCTAAGACATACACTGGATTTACTCGTCTATCTGAAATAACAGCAAAAACCTAAACATAATATATGAAACAATGCTTTTCAAGACTTTGGAAAAATGCAAAAAAAGTCTAGTGATACCTGAGAGAAGAAACAAACAAGGTGAACCCCAGGAACTGCCTAGCTCCTGCCTTGAGACAATGTATAGGCCACAGTGAGGAGGGGGAAGCCAGTCCAGAGGTTTCCTGGAGTTGAGGAGACTAAACAGGAGTCTGGAGAGGCCAAGGCAGACAGCGTTCACAGGGCAGAATAGTGAAGAGCAGAGAGCTCCACAGAGCGTTCCAGAAATCTGCAGACAGTCTCATTCAAGTCTTCAATGGAGTGGTGATCAGTGAAAGATTAGAAGAAATAACCTAAGGCTTACGAAGAGCTGGGAATAGCTCCTCTTCCCACCAGACAGAACAGCAAACTTCAGAATTAATGGGGCAGTGGACAGAGTACTCAGAAGGATTTTGCCTGAGCAATGGCAAAATTCGCCTTACACTAAATGCTACTTTGGTCTCGCCTAATACAGCAAAAGACCCGAAACGATCCAACTGTTGCTAGGCAACTGTATTTCAGAACAAAGTTCAAGAGTAGTTATGGGAATACAGAAATGTCCAATACCCAACAAGGTAACTGCACAAAGTCTGACATTTGATCAAAAGCACCAGGTGCCCAAAAAGGCATGAAAAATACAATCCATAATGAGAAAAAAATCAATTAACTGAAACCAACTCAGAAATGACACAGATGACAAAAATAACAGACAAGAGCACTAATAAATGAGAACACTATAACTGAAACAGTCATCACTGTGTTTCTTCTGTTCAAAAACTTACAGGAAAAATTGAGCACGGTAACACAGAAGCTGTAAGACGGACCCACGTCAAGCTTCTAGAAATGAAAACTACAATGTATGAAATAAAAAAAATTACATTGGACGGCACTGACAGTATACTAGATACTGCAGAAAATAAGATCTGTGAACCTGAATAGTTAGAAACCATCCAAGATGAAACACGAAGAGCAAAAAGAAGACAGAAAGGCTGCACAAGCAATCGTCAAGCTAGAAGACAACTCATGGGGGTCTTAGATACATGTAATTAAAGTTGTCAACGGAGAGGAGGAGAGAAAAAGTATCTGAAGAGATAACAAGTGTTGGTGAGTATGTGGAGAAGGGAAGCTTTGTGCACTGTTTTTTTTTTTTAAGGTTTTTTTTAATGTTTTATTTATTTTTGAGAGAGAGAGAGAGAGAGCGAGCATGAACAGGGGAGGGTTAGAGAGAGAGGGAGACACAGAATTTGAAACAGGCTCCAGGCTCTGAGCTGTCAGCACAGAGCCTGACGCGGGGCTCGAACCCACAAACTGTGAGATCATGACCTGAGCCGAAGCCGGATGCTTAACTGGCTGAGCCATCCAGGTGCCCCGCTTTGTGCACTGTTGAAAGGAATGGAAATGGGTTCAACCACTATGGAAAACAACATGAAGTTTCTTCCCAAAACTAAAAACAGATCTGCCATATGATCCGGCAATTGTGCTTCTGGAAATGCATCCAAAGGAAACAAAAACAGGATCTTGAAAAGATATATGCACTCCCATGTTTACCACAGCATCATTCACGACAGAATGTGCTGTGGAAACAACCCAAGTGCATGTCTGTGAATGGACAGAGACGTGGTATATATACACATGAAATAGTATTCAGCCATAAGAAAGGACATCCTGCCATTTATGACAGCATGTATGGACCTGGAGCACATTAGGCTAAAGTGAGGTGAGACAGAAAAAAGCAAGCACTGTATGACCTCACTTATATGTGGAATCTAAAAAGCCAAATTCACAAAAAGAGAGAGTAAAATGGTGGTTACCAGGAGATGGGTTAGGGGGACAGGACAGATGTTAAGGGTACAAACTTGCAATGAGTAAATACATCCTAGAGCTCTAAAGCACAGTATATTAAGTACAAACAATACTGTATTATAATCACCAAACTTCCTAAGACTATAACTTAATTATTGCAGCCACTAAGAAGTGATAATTATGTAGCGTGATAGAGATTCTAATTATCAATGCAATGGCAAACTTATTACAATACAGAAATGTATCAAATTAACACTTGTACACCTTAAATTTACACAATATTATATGTTAAACCTATTGTAATTTAGAGTAAGACATAAGGCTTGGAATTTTTCCAGATTTGATGAAAACTATAAACCCATACATCCAAGAAGCTCAACAAACCACATGAAACATGAAGAAAACTTACAGCAATCCACATCAAAATCATAGCTGCTTAAAATTAGTGACAAAAAGAAAATTGTAAAAGCAGAAACGAATAATGAACACAAAGGACTGAAACACATTAAATACATACAAATCCATGAGGTCCTCATAATACTAAGAAAAAAAAAAAAGTAAACAACACAAAAACTCCTTGGACAACTTTAGAGATTACTAGAGCACCAGTACTTGAAGAACTGATGAATGAAAGGAAAGAATGGGAGAGCCTGGGTGGCTCAGTACGTCAAGCCTCTGACTTGATTTGGCTTAGAGGTCATGATCTCATGGCTGTGCGATTGAGCCCTACGTCAGGCTCTGTGCTGAGTGCAGAGTTTGCTTGGGATTTTCTCTCTCTCTCTGCCCCTCTCCCCTACTCATGCTCCAAGAAAAAAAATTGTTTTAAAGGAAAGAATAAAGCATTTCTTGTGCCTTTCCTGTACAAACTGTATGTCAAAGTATTCAAACAACTGATAAGGAGAAATGCTCCTTAAAATTTCAACTACTGAGGCGCCTGGGTGGCTTAGTCGGTTAAGCGTCCGACTTTCGCTTAGGTCATGATCTCGCGGTTTGTGGGTTCGAGCCCCGCGTCGGGCTCTGTGCTGACTACCAGCTCAGAGTCTGGAGCCTGTTTCGGTCTGTGACTGCCTCTCTCTCTGACCCTCCCCTGCTCACGCTGTCTCTCTCTCTCTCTCTCTCCTAGAATAAAAATATTTTAAAAAAAAATTAAAAAAAAAGAATTTCAACTACTAAATTCAGAAAGGCTCAGTGAATTACAAAATCACCCATTTTTTAACTCCTAATGAAATAATCTACTAGATAAAGTTCATGGCTACATAATACTATTAGTTAAAAGAGTGATGGGGAAACTTTATAATGGATGGATCAGTCTGAAAACAACTGAACGCACCCAATCCATGTGAATATCACAAATGTATCTTGGCTCTGATGTGTAGGAAGTACACAGCCCCACCCATGCATGTACCGTAGCCCTGAAACAGAACCTGAATCTAATCAAGCCCACAGATCTAACCACCAGTTTACATGAAATAAAGGGAAAAGTAATATGTTAACTGATACCATGAACATACCATCAGCGAAATCCAAAATGCAAGAGATTTTATGAAAAATGACCCATGTTCTTCAACAAATAAATGATATAAAAAGGACGATGGAATTATTAGGGACATTGAAAGACATTTAAAAGACATCAATCAAGGGGCGCCTGAGTGGCTTAGTCGGTTAAGCGTCCGACTTTCGCTTAGGTCATGATCTCGCAGTTCGTGGGTTCGAGCCCCGCGTCGGGCTCTGTGCTGACAGCCAGCTCAGAGCCTGGAGCCTGTTTCAGTCTGTGTCTCCCTCTCTCTCTGACCCTCCCCTGCTCACGCTGTCTCTCTCTCTCTCCTAGAAATAAATAAAAACATTTAAAAATAAAAAAATAAAAGACATCAATCAAATGTAAGATGTAAACCTTGTTTAAATCCAAATTTGCACAAACCATTTGAAACAACAGAAAGCCAAAATAAGAGTATATTAAGATATATAGCTAATTTCATTAGGTCTAATAATGATACTGTGGTTATGCTTTTTATTTAATTTTTTTAAGTTTATTTATTTTGAGAGAGAGAGCATGCATGTGTGTGAGCAGTGAAAGGTCAGGGAGAGAATCTCAAGCAGGTTCCACTGTCAGCACAGAACCCAATGTGGGGCTTGAGCCCACAAACTGAGATCACGACCTGAGGTGATCAAGAGTGAGACACTTAACCAACTGAGCCATCTAGGCTCCCCAGTTACACTTTTTAAAGGTCCTTATCAGTTAGAGATACCTACTGAAGTACATATAAGTAAAATTATATGATGGTCTTGAGATTTTAAAACCATCCAGGAAAACTTTTGTAGATTTCATTCTCTCAAAGGTTATGACCTAAGGAAAAGAATTTACTTACTTGGTGACTTGCCTAGGTTGTAACTATTAAAAAAACAAGGTTTCTGAGAGTTTACACCTTGCTTGTCCACTTGATGGGACTGGGTAGCTTCCTTCAGCTGAGATAGAATTTGTCTACCACTGCGCTGAGAAGAGGCATTGACTTCAAATATCTGGAAGAATATATGAAAGCAGGAAGAATGTTCGGTTTTCCTTTAAGTGCAACCATCACATTAACACCCTCCTGCCACTGGCCCTTCCTAACCTTAAATCCAAGCTCCTGAGCACAGGCATAGACGGCGGCCGTTTTCCCCACTCCTGTCGGCCCTGTTATCAGAACAGTATTGCACAGGCAATTCTCTTCGTCATCTGAGCTGCCTTTATAATCAATGCTATCCAACAGATCTGAAAAATCATTCAAATGCAAATAATCACTTGATAATTGCTCAGGCAGCAATAGATGCTGGACACGTATTTAGAGAAGCTAGGAAATCAAATATAAAATACAGTTAAGAAATTTCATACAGATTTTTAGCCAATCTAATGAAACATGTTCAGGGAAATGGAGAAAATGTCTCAAGATACCTTCCTGTTTCTCATCTTTTTTTCCCTTCAAATTTTGTCTTTCTTCCAATTCAGCTCTTCTCTTCCAGTCTTTCAACCAACTGCCATAAGAAAATGTGTGTTATTAAAAATAATTCACAAAATAGAGATGTCTCTCTTTGAATCAACTAAAGAGTATAATATTTTTACATGGGCATGAATATTCTGAAGGAAGTAATTTTTACCAAAATACACAAGAATGGAAGTACAAGGATACACACTGTGACACCGTGCAGGTTAGCTTCCAAAGGGAAAAACCTAAAAGTACTTCAGGAGGAGAAAAGAAATGTTACAGGACCCTCATCTACCGAAACCAGTACGGAGTAACTCTAAAGAGCTCAGGTAGATCGTGCGAGGACAGGAAACACGTCTAATACACAGTCCTGAGTATAAGCAGGGAGATTAAGTTCTAGTTTAGAGCGAGACTTCCCAAGTTTGAGCTCAGCCCCACTACTTTCTTTCTCTCTCTCTTTTTTTTACGATTTTACTTTATTTTATTTATTTATTTATTTATCCCTAAATAGTATTTTATTTATTTATTTATTTATCCCTAAATAGTTTAGCTCCACTACTTTCAAGCCAGGTGACCCTGAACAAATAATTCAACCTCTGTAGGCCCATTTCTCATCTATAGGATGAGGACAGAAGTATTTACTCTCATAGCATAGTTGTAAGGATTAAATGAGCTAAGAATAATGCAAGTACATAGAATAGTGCTAAGCTCAAAGTGCTAAGTATTATGGGTCCCTATTCCTTATAGGAAATCCTTCGGACCACGTGAGTTTTAGAATTCAAAATTTTTCAGATACTAGAAAAGTAATTTGGTATGTATATCACATATAACACAATACCCCTCGGGGTCTCTGGTGTTACAATCACTTAACGTTTCTATTTTTAAAAAAAGGTATGAACTCCTTCTAAGTGGGGTCCATAAAAACCGTCATATATAGTAAAGCTAGTAACTTAATTTTCAGAACTTTCTGGATGTGGGAATTGTAGCCAAAGTATTAAGGATCTGAATTAGTAGTAATGTGATCCTATTTGTTAGGAAAAAAAGGAGCTAATATAAGCATAAACTGTTTTCTAGGAGATTTCATAAGAAACCTTTAATAGTTGTTGCCTCTGGAAAGTAGGAATGGGAGAAAAGAGGGATATTTACTTTTTACATCATTCACATTTTCACATTTTTCTTTGTTTTCTTTAAGTATAAATATACCTTATAATTTCCATATTTTAGTATAAATAAAATAAGCTAAATACTAAAACTAGATTCACAAACTATTTCTCAATTCTTTTAGAAGTTTTACCAACCTATGTAACTTTTTTATAGCTAGCTCATTGCCTATGAGCTCGCTGGAGTTCTGGGGTTGATACTTTTCTGTCCATAGCATGTCTTCAGTTCCAGAATCTAAAGCAAAACATATATATTAAAACACTGTTCCTTAAGATAAGCATATAGTCTTAGACATACATGTTATCATTTCATGTAAATAATGAATATTTGTGTTGGGGCGCCTGGGTGGCTTAGTCGGTTAAGCGTCCGACTTTCGCTTAGGTCGTGATCTCGCGGTTCGTGGGTTCGAGACCCGCATCGGGCTCTGTGCTGACTGCCAGCTCAGAGCCTGGAGCCTATTTCAGAGTCTGTGTCTCCCTCTCTCTCTGACCCTCCCCTGCTCACGCTGTCTCTCTCTCTCCTAGAAATAAATAAAAAATTAAAAAAAATTAAAACAAATTTAAAAAAATGAATATTTGTACAAGTATTTATGTTTACAAAATGCCAAAAGGGAAATTTCAAAAGTTAACATTACATTTAAAATTCTTCATCTCTTATTCTTCATATCTTCATATCAATTCTTCCCCCTTAAAAACTAACCACCATAGGGGAGCTTGAGTGGCTCAGTTGGTTAAGCATTAATCTGGCTTCGGCTCAGGTCATGATCTCAACAGCTCATGAGTTCGAGCCCTCATTGGGTTCTACGCTGACAGCTCAGAGCCTGGAGTCTGCTCTGGATTCTGTGTCTCTTTCTCTCTGCCCCTCCCCTACTTGTGCTCTGTCCTCTCGGTCTCAAAAATAAACAAACATTTAAAAATATTTAATGAAACAGGGGCTCCTGGGTGGCTTAGTCGGTTGAGCGTCCGACTTTCGCTTAGGTCATGATCTCGCAGTTCGTGGGTTCAAGCCCCATGTCGGGCTCTGTGCTGACTGCCAGCTCAGAGCCTGGAGCCTATTTCAGAGTCTGTGTCTCCCTTTCTCTCTGACCCTCCCCTGCTCACGCTCTCTCTCTCTCTCTCTCTCTCCTAGAAATAAAAATATTAAAAAAAAAATATTTAATGAAAAAAAAAAACCAAAAAACTAACCATCATAAAGTCTCATGACAGTAAGGTTGAAAAGTACTCATTTAGGGCTGCCTCATTGGCTCAGTCAGCAAAGCATGTGACTCTTGATATCAGGGCTGTGAGCTCAAGCCCTATGCTGGGGGCAGAGATAACTTAAAAAAATTATTAGGAAAATAAATAAAAGTACATGCTTAAAATTTAAATAATCGCTAAAAATCATGATATATGAAAAGTAATTTAAACCCTAAGAAGTAATCTAAAGAACAAGAGAAGCATAATTTTTGTGGAGCACCCTTTGACTCCTGAAAAGAAACATTAAAATGTCCTACAAAGTCAATCTGGGTAAATGGAGATGTGCCACACTCCCATTTGAGAAGACTGAATGTGGTAAAGATGTCCATTCACTCCAAATTAATCTGTACACTAATGCCAAATCAAAACCCCAATGGAATTTGTGGGGTAAGAGAATCTATAGCTCATTCAGCAGAGTAGATACATAAACATAGTTTTGTTGTTGTTTTTTTTTAAATGTTTATTTTTGAGACAGAGCACAAGGAGGGGAATGAGAGAGAGAGAGAGAGATGGAAATACAGAATCTCAAGCAGGCTCCAGGCTCCGAGGTGTCAGCACACAGCCTAACGTGGGACTCGAACCCACAAACCATGAGATCATGACCTGAGCTGAAGTCGGACACTTATCCGACTGAGCCACCCAGGCACCCTGATAACAGAAATAATTTAGGAAAAACGATAGGAGACTTGCTATACAAATATCAAAACATACTATGAAGCCACATAAATGGATGAATAATTAATCAATTCAATAGAATACTCGAAAAAGCTAAAGAACTCAAATGGGAATAAGTCAGAGACATGTGAAACAGGTAGTCTCAGGTTTTGAAAAAAGTACACATATTTACAGAAAAATCAAAGACCAAACAGCTATTTTTTAAATGTGGTTTTCTGTAAGACTGTAATGAGTACGGCTTCCACTTCTTGTTTTATACACAATATACATTGCTTGAACGTTGCAAAGAACATCTATTAAAGAGAAGAGAACATGAACAAGAAGAGAAAATAAATAAAAAAGCTCTAGGCCCAGAGGGAGATCTAATTTACCAGGAACAGGAGATCTTTCTGATGCAGGCTCTTTGCCACCATCTATTATCAGAACATCAGAATCTTGAAGTGCCTCTGTTTCTATTTTACATGAGGTAATCGAAGCAGTTTGTTTCCTCCTGGATGTTTTAGAAAGGAGACCTTTACAGGAGTCTAGCTTTATCCCAGTGGAGTTGTTTCTTTTGTCAAGTTCTTCCGGTTTCCCATTTATCTTTTTCGGACTTTGTGAATACTCGTTTGGTTTCTTTCTTTTTGACTTCTGCATTTCTGTTTCCACTCGTTTCCTTTTGGTTTCTTTTTGATTAACATTAGGCTCGAGTTGTGGGCTTTCTATTTCAGAAATGACAGAAATGCATGTACTTACTAATTATCAAAAAACAAATTTTAATATCCAATAATTTTAATATCACTTCCAAATATCCAACAATCTTATTACTACAAAATGAAGAGGCAAGAAGAATCAAATGTGGGCCACAGAAAGCAAGAAGGATATGGTGTTATTTAGACTGCCCTTTGTACAAGTTATATAAATCCAAGGAAAATTCAAATGATCTGACCTAAGCCTTTCCTTAAATGAACTATTAATATTTTAACATAATTAAAGCTTTGGGGGGTGGGGGCGCCTGGGTGGTTCAGTCGGTTAAGCGTTCGACTTTGGCTCAGGTCATGATCTCACAGTTCATGGGTTGAGCCCCGTGTCAGGCTCTGTGCTGACAGCTAGCTCAGAGCCTGGAGCCCGTTTCAGATTCTGTATCTCCCTCTCTCTCTGACCCTCTCCTGCGCATGCTGTCTCCCTCTCCCACTCTCTCAGAAATAAATAAAACATAAAAAAAAATTTTTTTTAAAAGCTTTGGGTGTGTACCTGTGGAGAATGGCAGGGGCCAACACTGTACTGAACGAGATGCTTTAATACAGTTGAACAATTCTGCCAACCATAAGCAATATTCTCTCTGTGGACTTCCAAGGGTCAAAGACCAAGTCTTTTTTTTTTTTTTTAATGTTTTTAAATTTATTTTTGAGAGAAAGATAGAGACGGTGTGAGCAGGAAAGGGTCAGAGAGAGAGGGAGACACAGAATCCAAAGCAGGCTCCAGGCTCTGAGCTGTCAGCACAGAGTCCGACTCAGGGCTCGAACCTGTGAACAGTGAGATCATGACCGACCTGAGCTGAAGTCGGGCGCCCAACCAACTGAGCCACCCAGGTGCCCCAAAGACCAGATCTTCGTATTTTCAGAAACAAAATGTTAATATGAATGATAAGTTATCACTAACCTTGTTTACAATGACACTCAGAAAGTACCTGCTGCTCACTTCGTTTTTTAAGAAGCAAAGAAAAATATTTTGTCAAAGAAAATTCAGGATTTGACAACCTAATTTCCTCCAGCAAAACATTTCTTACTTCTTCAGTCAAATCTTGCCTTCTCTCCACAAACTGCAATAAAGAAAAAAGAAAAAAGCTCAATAACAGACCCACATTGCCTGTATTTTAAAAGACATCTTTATTTTTTTAAGTGATCTCTACACCCAACGTGGGACTTGAACTCACAACCCTGAGAATCAAGAGTCGCCTGCTTCACTGACTGAGCCAATCAGGTGCCCCCCAGATTGTCTATTAATATTAGTCACCAACTATTTTCTGTCTATAATTAGTCAATATTAATGTAGGATTAGCTTTAGTGACTAAATATAACCTTAACAGCAAAGTTGCATTTGCGCAGCTTTTTAAGGACTTAGTTCATAGTTTAACTGTTCCCTCTTTCTACTAATTGCACTTTACACATTAGATTAGAATGCTGACTTACACAATGTCTAAATGTGCTATATAATCTAATATTCTTCTGAAACTGACTACCATTAATTCTTTTTTTAAATAATTTTTTCCAATGTTTATTCATTTTTGATAGAGACAGAGAGTGAAGGGGGGGGTGGGCAGAGAGAGAGACAGAGACAGAGACACAGAATCCAAAGCAGACTCCAGGTTCTGAGCTGTTAGCACAGAGCCTGACGTAGGGCTTGAACTCACAGACCACAAGATCATGACCTGAGCCAAAGTCTGATGCTCAACCCACTGAGCCATCCAGGCTCCCTGATACCATTAATTCTTAAAATGTTTCTAAAGCTCTAGGAATATTTAAAAGAGATGTCTAATTCATTTGGGATTTATTTTTTAAAACTGGACTCCAGGGAAAAAAATGAACTTTGGGCCACAAGAGTAGATATGTTTGTTTTCCCTCTGAAAGATGTGAAGGAAACACCCTACAATGGATGAGCTCTCTGGTACTTACCACAACAGCAGAATTAGTACTTTTAGAATTCGAATTCAATGTTGAAAATTCACCAAGAGTAAGAACACATTTTGAGAGATCTGTTACTCTAGTATCCAGTTCTTTAAGTTTGGTTAAGAGGGGGCAAGTGGGTGGTTTCAGATGCCACAAATGGCACCCTAAAGAAAAACAGAAAACAAAGATCTTAATTATCTTCATTCATTACATCAAATGCCAAATGTGCAAACATGAAAAGATCTGATAACTACATAGTTAACACAAAAATACCAAACTTATCACCTCCAACAAATATAATTAATAAAAATATTGAGTCTTCCTTCCCAATTGTTTAAAATAACCAAGTAATAGCAAACTTTTCTTTTGGAATCAACCTTGCTATTCGGGGTAAGAATTTCAGGGAGTTAGCATCCCGGTTTAAAGTTTAAACTCTGGGGATGCCTGGGTGGCTCAGTTGGTTTAAGTGTCTGACTTCGGCTCAGGTCATGATCTCACAGTCCATGGGTTTGAGCCCTGCATTGGGCTTTGTGTTGACAGCTCAGAGCCTGGAGCCTGTTTCAGATTCTGTGTCTCCCTCTCTCTCTGCCCCTCCCCTGCTCATGTTCTGTCTCTGTCTCAAAAATAAATAAACTATAAAAAAAAATTGGTTGCTTTCAACATCACTTTTTAAAAAAAGTTTAAACTCTGAAGGCAGAACTGGGTTCGAATCCAGACTGTGTCGCTTGCTAGCTAGGTGAGCATGGGCAAGATTCTAAGCCATAGTTTCTTCATCTGTAAAGTAGGGGTGACAATTATAAAAGTCAACCTCCAAGAGTTGTTATGAAGATTAAACTAGTTATTCAAATGAAGCGCTCAGCACAATGCCAGATACTAGTAAATAAATGTGTGATTAACTTTTCAGGTTCTAATTGTTTTTAAGTTTATTTTTATTTATTTTGAGAGAGAGATAGAAAGTAAGCATGGGAGAGGCAAAAAGAGAGGGAGACAGAATGCCACGCAAGTTCTGCACCATCAGTACAGAGCCCGATGTGGGGCTCAAACTCACGAACTGTAAAATCATGACCTGAACTGAAATCAAGAGCCAGACAGTCAACTGACTGAGCCACCCAGGCACCCCAACTCTTCAGGTTCTAAAAGAGAGAGATTCTCTTTGCGCTTGCTTCATTTCCTCATCCACAAACACATACGAGAAGTTTTACAGTAGCACTCTGGTGAAAATGTTGATCAAAATCAGGGAAGAAAAGTGTAACTAATTTCTATAGTTGAATATACTGTTGGAATATGCTGTAAAAAACTGAAGTGGTGAAAATAACAAGAAAGGCTTCATCCACTGAACGGCCAATGGCAGAGCTGAGGAAGAAAGAGAAAGAAGAATATCATTAAAAGGGCTCGCTGGGAAGTTCCTCGTATAAATGGGAGGCTGAACAAAGGTGAAAAGCTATCAAGGTCAGAAACATAAGAGTAAAAAAGAAAGAAGAAAACATAGAGCATATTTCAGGTATAGAGGGAGTGCATTAAACCAATCCACAAAGCCAGCTGAGAAAAAAACAAATGCTTTTGTGTTGACAAAAAACAAAAAAAAACAACCAAGAAACAAACAAAAAAACAACCTATACGTAGAAGCAGTGAAAAGGAAAAGGTATAAAGCTTTGTACGCTTTTGGCAATTAGAAACCCCGTGAGTCAAGTAAGATGGTGGCTGCTACAGTATTTGAATCCAACCAGAATCAGGCTCTGATCAAGCTAAGGCCACCGTGCAGAAGGCTTGTGCAAACAGCTCACCCTGGTGCGCGGTGTGTGTGACGAAAGGGTGACCCGGAGCATGGAGCTCCTCGCTACCTGCTCCAGGGGGAAGTTATGTGCTATGACAGAAGAAAAGCTGTTCTGGAAAGGAGGCAAACACCTCCCTTGAACATTCGACAGCCCATCAGACAAGGACAGAGCTGGAGCTCCTTTGAGAAAGTCTTCCAGACGATCTGCTCACACATGGGCTGCGTGTAAGAGCACACCTTCCTCTCGGAACACAGTGCCTGTCTGGAGAACAACATCCACCTGAGGTCCCACCCACATGCCTGCTCTTCGCTGCCGAGGGCGGGGAGGGCTGAGCACGCCTCTCGCTCTCTTGCCCCCAGTGAGTAGAGTGAGTCCGAGACTGAGAAAGAGACCCTCAAAGACATACTAATACTGAGAATTCCCACTAAAATCCCCTTGAGAATTATCTTCAAACCTTACCCTCATTTTAAGTCAACTTACACTTCCATATTACTTCTGTTAAAAAAATTTTTTTTAATATTTATTTATTTGGGGAAAGAATTAGCGGAGGATAGGCAGAGGGAGGGGGATAGGAGATCCGACGTGGGCTCTGTGCTAACAGGCTGACAGCCGAGAGCCGGATGAGCAGCTCGAACTCATGAACTGCGAGATCATAACCTGAGCCGAAGTTGGACGCTGAACCGACTGAGCCACCCAGGCACCCCGCATTTCAAAGTATTCATTACAATAAACTCACCATCATCTTTCTGTTGCACATGGACAACTCTCTGGAAACTAGTACTCGCTGCATTGTACACATCTAACACAGCAGCCTTCTTTGCGATCTGTCGTTTCAGCAAATCCGGCAAACCGCTCATTAGGAAGTCACGCTTGGCTTTAAACTGCACATCACAATCCTGAGACTTTTCACATGTATCTTGACTATTAAGAAAATCATGTGACAAAGGAAAGCTAAGGTTATAAACATTGGAAAAAAAAAAACTACACAACACGTTTTAATTTCAAAAAATGAGTCAGCTACCTGAGATGTTGGCTGGTCAAATTCACTTTTGCTTATTAGTATTAAGAAATTAAATCAAAGTAAATATATGGAGGAAAAAAATGACTTGAGAACATCCACCAAAATGTCAACAGTCTATCTTTGAGTGGTAGGTGAGTTTTTCCCTTGCATATCTTGTCTTTTTAAAAGAACATGCATTTATATTACAATCAGAAAACAAAGCAAGTGCTGTATTTCAAAAAGTTAATATAAGAATTTCTAATGTGATGTTTCCAATATAATATAATCAAGAACATTGCCTTTATTACTGATGCCTGTTTTACCTGGCTTATCTTTACATTGCTAATCATAAGAGTCCTGACTTTTGTGGGAGGGAGGTGAGGAGGACAGGCTGCTGGAGCAGTGGGGGGAGGGGGGAAACTCTCAGTTGGTTAAGGGTCTTTTTTTTTTTTAAATGTTTATTCATTTTTGAGAGAGAGAACCATAGCGTGAGCAGGGGAGGGGCAGAGAGAGAGGAGACACAGAATCTGAAGCAGGCTCCAGGCTCTGAGGTGCCAGCACAGAGCCTGACACGGGGCTTGAACTAACGAACCGTGAGATTATTATCTGAGCCAAAGTTGGATACCTAACCCACTGAGCCACCCAGGCACTCCTAAGCATTTAACTCTTGATTTAGGCTCAGTTCATGATCTCACACTTTATGAGATCGAGCCCTGCATCAGGCTCTGCACTGACAGCACAGAGCCTGCCTGGGATTCTCTCTCTCCCTCTCTCTCTACCCTTCCCTACTTGTGCTGCACACTCACTCTCAAAATAAATAAATAAACATAAAAAGAAAAGTCTGATAATGCCAAGCACTAGCAACTGGAGCTCTCATATACTGCTGGTGGGAGTATAAAATGAAACCACCACTTGGGAAAGTTTGGCAGATTCTTACATTGTTAAATACACCTACCCAACAACAAAGCAATTCCACTTCTAGGTATTTACTCAAGAAAAATGAGAACACTGTCTACACGTGGAATAGAATGGAATGTTCACAGCAGCCTTATTAGTAATAGCCAATTACTGGAAACAACCGAAATGGCCATCAATAAAAGAACGGATGAACAAACTGTGGTATATTCATATAAAGAATACTACTCAGTAATAAAAAAGAACAGGCTACTGATATATCATCTTGGCTGAAAGAAGCCAGAGACAAAAGTGTGCATCCTGTGTGATTTCATTTCTACAAAATTCTAAAAAAGGCAAACCAATCTATGTCAACAGAAAACAGATCAGAAATTGCAAGGGACTGGGAGATGGGGACAGAGATTAACTGCAAAGAGGCAGCCACAAGGGAACTTTTTGGAATGTGATGAAAAATGTTCTCTATCAGCATGATGATTACACAGATGTGTACATTTGTTTAACCTCAAACTGTTTACTTCAATTATATGTATATAATTGCATGTATATTATACCTGAATAAAGTTGATTTTTAAAAAAGTGTGTACTGATCAAAGCAATTAGGTACAAAAGAATATACATACACATTTTACATGAAGTTCTGAAGTTTACATTAAGTTTTAAAACTAACAAAACTAATCCATGGTAACAGAAATCGAACTAATCAATGGCTAAGAAATCAGAACAGTGTTAGGCAGAGAAGGACAAATATCATATGTTTGCATGTATAGGAGGATTAGAAGGAACTTAACAGAGGACCAAGGGGGAGAAGAAGGGGAGAAATGGTGGGGGAAAGGGAGAGAGGCAAACTATGAGAGACTCTTGAATGCTGACAAAAACTGAGGACTGATGGATGTGGGGGGGAGTAGGGATGGGCATGGAGGAGGGCACTTGTGGGGATGAGCACTGAGTGTTATGTGGAAACTAATTTGACAATAAACTATTTGTAAAAAAAAAGAAATCAGAATAGTGTCAACTTTTTGTTGTGGTGGTGGCAGGAATAACAGAGTACCTTTCAGAGTAAAAGGAAGATGTTAAACCTTGATACAATATACTTATGAAAACTGTAAGCTTAATAATGGTGCATTTGGATGCATGGGTAGCTCAGTTGGTTAAGCATCCAACTCTTGATTCCAGCTCAGGTCATGATCTCATGGTTTGTGAGTTTCAGCCTCATGTTGGGCTCTGCATTTACAGCCTGGAGCCTGGCTGGGATTCTCTGTCTCCCCCCACCTCTTGGAAAAATAAATATATTTTTAAAAAATAAGAATGATGCATTTAGGGTCGCCTGGGTGACGTGGTTAAGTGTCTGACTCTTGATTTTGGCTCAGGTCATGATCTCACAGTGAAACTGAGACCACCACTCCTCAGTGAGCATGGAGCCACCTCAGAATTCTCTCTCTCCTTCTCTCTCTTCCTCTTTCCTGCCCATCAAAATAAATAAATTACATTTTAAAAAATGGTGCATTTTACAAATGAACAAACAAACAAACAAACAAAGATTTACGGGCACCGGAGTGGCTCAGTCGGTTGAGAGTCTGATTCCTGATTTTGGCTCAGGTCATGATCCCAGCTTCATGGGACTGACCCCTCCATCTGGCTCTGCACAGAGCATGGAGCCTGCTTGAGATTCTCTCTCCCTCTCTTTCTCTCTCTATCCCTCTGCCCCTCCACCCCTCAAAAAAAAAAATAAATTTGTGCACTTAATATGTAATTATACCTCAATACGAGTAAAACAGGAAAAAATAACCTGAACCCATGATGTCCTTAAACCTGATCTTCCATCATGCCATCCACTTGGATAGAGGACCAGAACTTAAGTGTCATCTTACACTTTCCTCTCTCCTAGCCCTAGCTCTCAGATCTAATTAATCATTATGGATTTTGATCTAGTAAACCAATCCAGCAGTCAGAATAGACTTTCCCAACATTCAAATGTTTATGTGCATATTTGTGTTCAAAACCCTCTGACTGCTTCTTATTGCCCTTGGCAAAATGACAAAACTCTCTCACATGGCCTAAAGGTGCTACACGGGCTGGCACCCACCTCCCCAGCTTAATCCCACATCCCTCTGAGCCCAGCTCTCTGTGCTCAAGTCACACTGGCATTCTTTCAACCTCTCTATTCACCATGCTCCTTCGAGCTATAGGGACTCTGCAGACTGTTCCCTCTGATGAGAACACTGATCCTCCCCCTGGTGAACTCCTGCTCATACTTCAGGTCAAGTGTCATTTCCTCAGCAAGGCCTTTTTTGACCAGACCAAATCCACGTAATATAAACTTTAATAAAACTCTGTACCTCTCCTTATTAGCACAACTGCAATTTTTCACTTAATGGCCCAATTAATGTTTAATCGTACACTGTCCTTCCTCTAGAGTATAAGCCTCATGAGGACACGTAAGGTGTCTTGTTTTGTTCCTCATAATATTCCTACCATGAAAAACAGTGCCTGGTACATAGCAAGTATTTAAAGACTTCATTTTATTTGTTATTATTATTATTTTTTAAAGTAATCTCTACCCCCAATGTGGGGCTCGAATTCATGACCTTGAGATCAAGGGTCACATGCTCTATCGACTAAGCCAACCAGGCACCCTCACAGCAGGTATTTAAATATTTACTGAATAGGGGCGCCTGGGTGGCTTAGTCGGTTAAGCGTCCGACTTTCGCTTAGGTCATGATCTCGTGGTTCGGGGGTTCGAGCCCCGCGTCGGGCTCTGTGCTGACTGCCAGCTCAGAGCCTGGAGCCTGGAGCCTGTTTCAGAGTCTGTGACTCCCTCTCTCTCTGACCCTCCCCTGCTCACGCTGTCTCTCTCTCTCTCTCTCCTAGAAATAAATAAAAATTTTAAAAAATAAATAAATAAATAAATATTTACTGAATAAGTTCATAATCAGCTCTTTGCTGCTTTTGATTTATTTTTCCACAGTTCTATCTAGAGATGGCCACAAAATGTTTGATCTTCAAATTGTGACTGTAGCACTGTCAATATTGTCATCTTTAAAAACGAACTTATTGGGGCGCCTGGGTGGCTTAGTCGGTTAAGTGTCCGACTTTCGCTTAGGTCATGATCTCGTGGTTCGCGAGTTCGAGCCCCGCATCGGGCTCTGTGCTGACAGCTAGCTCGGAGCCTGGAGCCTATTTCAGAGTCTGTGTCTTCCTCTCTCTCTGACCCTCCCCTGCTCACGCTGTCTCTCTCTCTCCTAGAAATAAATAAAAATATTAAAATGAATAAATAAAAATAAAAATGAACTTATTGCGGCACCTGGGTAGGTCAGCTGGTTAAGCAACTGACTCTTAGTTTCAGCTCAGGTCATGATCCTAGAGTCATGAGATCAAGCCCCTCATGTGGCTCTGCACTAAGCATGGAACCTGCTTAAGATTCTCCCCCCACAACCCCTCCCTCCCTCTCTCTCTCTCTCCCCCTCTCCCTCTCTCTCTCTCCCTCTGACCCTCTCCCCAACTGGCTAAAAATAAAAAATTAAAAGTAAAATAAAAATAAGTAAAAGTAAATAAAAATAGAATAAAAATGAACTTATTAAAGACTCAAATGATAATAAAGGAAAAATACAAAATACATTCCATAAGACATTTCAGCATTTTATAACTTGTATTAGACTGACCTGTTTTCATCAAAACCAAGAATAGGATCAGCTGTTTTTTGAGCTTTTCTGGTAATAAATAAAGGAGCAACTTTCACTTTCCCTTAGAAAAATAAATACTCAGGTTAGTATCAATGTTTATCATCTCTACCTACCTCCAGATACTTTTCAATTATACCCCTACCTTCTTAAACTTCAAGAAAATTAACTTTTTAACTTTAACGAAACTTTTAACTAATTTTTAATTAAAAAAATCTTCTATATAATCATCTGGTCTCCCAACAGCATTATCAGAATCTTCTGGAAACTTTTTTAAACTCAGATTCCCACAACCCACCTCCAGAGAGTCTAGTCAATATGCCTAGGGAAGGACCTAAACATTTAAGAAATTTTTTAATTTAATCAGATGATTTTGATAATCAGGTTTGGGAACCTCTACCTTAACAGAGGCGAAATAGATGCAGTAACTTGAATACATACAATTACCTTTATAAAATTCTTCACTACATTACAACGTATTAAAATAGAATTATGTAATATAATTGAAAGTTCAGATTTTAGAAGACAAGAAATTGAATTAAAATAACAGCATTCAGGCTATTTAATCCCTCCAAAGCATTCTAATATTCGTCATAAACATTATCGGATCTAAATACCTGGTACATTTTTAGGATTCTTGTTAAGTTTTTTTCCTAGCACATCATTCAGACACTGAAGTTTCTTCTGATTTTTCTCAGGTTGCTTTAGAGAAGAAAGATCTGAATCTATTATTATTACAGAGTCCTAAGACGGAATAAGAAAAACATTTTTACAGAATGTTATACAATTGAGGTTTTAAAAATTTGAAAGGGTTGGGGCGCCTGGGTGGCTTAGTCGGTTAAGCGTCTGACTTTCGCTCAGGTCATGATCTCGCAGTTCGTGGGTTCGAGCCCCGCGTCGGGCTCTGTGCTGACTGCCAGCTCAGAGCCTGGAGCCTATTTCAGAGTCTGTGTCTCCCTCTTTCTCTGACCCTCCCCTGCTCACGCTCTCTCTCTATCTCTCTCCTAGAAATAAATAAAAATATTAAAAAAAAATTTGAAAGGGTAACAGTGCTAGAAGCCAGAGGTAAGCTAATTACATTAGCAGCTCCACACACCTCTTCATTAGACACTATCTGATTGATACAGAAACAATACATGTTGTAAATGACAATAGCCTGTGCTATAGCATTCAAGTTCACATATCAAAGAGTGGATTTACTATTAGCATGGGTTTTCGTTTTTAATTTTTTTTTTAATGTTTTATTTATTTCTAGGAGAGGAGAGAGAGAAAGACAGCGTGAGCAGGGGAGGGTCAGAGAGAGAGAGAGTCACAGACTCTGAAACAGGCTCCAGGCTCTGAGCTGGCAGTCAGCACAGAGCCTGACGTGGGGCTCAAACCCACGAACTGCGAGATCATGACCTGAGCGAAAGTCGGACGCTTAACCGACTAAGCCACCCGGGCGCCCCAAGGGTTTTCGTTTTTAAAGAAGCAACCAACAGACTTTATTCCAGACAAGAGAGTCAATATGACTGAGCTATACAAATTCTAGCTCCCCTCTTTAAGAGCTATCCATCCTATAAAGGTAGTAGATACAGTCTGACATGCTCTCATGTGGTCAGTACACATCTACTGAGCATCTACCATGTGTCAGGCAACATAGCAGACACAGACAAATGCAACAAGAGTTGGGTGTAAGGTTACACCAAGATTTAGGAGACAGAGGGAGAGCCAGTTCAATCATAACACGGTATGTTGAGAGCAATATTAACTAAAATACAAAAAGCACAGAAGTACATATAGGGAAGGAAACTACCTGTCTTGAAGGCATCTGTAAAGCTTTTAAGAGGAGGTATGAGAATGTTGGCAGCATTATTCCTAATAGTCAAAAAGTGGAAACAACCTGAATGTCTATCAACTGATGAACAGGTTAAAAAAAAATGTGGTATATCCATACAAAGGAGTTATTATTTAGCAATAAAAAATAAATGAAATACTGATGCTACAATATCAATGAACACTGAAAACAGATGAACACTGAAAACACCATGATGAGTGAAAGAGGCCAGGCACAAAAGGCCATATATTATATGATACCATTTACATGAAATGTCCAGAATAGGCAAATCTATAGGTATAGAAAGTAGATTAGTGGTTGGCTGGAGCTGGGGGAGGTGAGACTGGGAAGTGATATAGCTAAAGGAAACGGGGGTTCTTGTTGGTAATGAAACATTTTACAATTGTGGTGATGGAGTCACAACTCTGTAAATATATTAAAAGCCAATGAACTGTGGACTTTAAATAGTGAAGTGCATGGTCTGTGACCTATATCTCTATAATAAGGCTAGGTTTTAAAAAAAGAGGCAGGGGCTCAGTTAGCTGAGCATCAGACTTTCGGCTCTGGTCAAGAATTCATGGTTCGTGAGTTCGAGCCCTGCATCGTGCTCACTGCTGTCAGTGCAGAGCCTGCTTTGAATCCTCTGTCCCCCCTCCTCTCTGCCCCTTTCCCACTTGCCCTCTCAAAAATAAACAGAGGGGCACCTGGGTGGCTTAGTCAGTTAAGCATCTGACTTTCGCTTGGGTCATGATCTCGCGGTTCGTGGGTTCGAGCCCCGTGTCGGGCTCTGTGCTGACTGCCAACTCAAAGCCTGGAGCCTGTTTCGGAGTCTGTGATTCCCTCTCTCTCTGACCCTCCCCTGCTCACGCTGTCTCTCTCTCTCTCTCTCTCCTAGAAATAAATAAAAACATTAAAAAAAATAAAAATAAAAAAAATAAACAGACATACATACATACAAAACAGAGGGGGCGGCATTTAGCAGGACTTAATGTTTGAGTAGGAATTCCTCAGGTAGAAGAGAATACTTGGTTTATGCATTTCAAGCTGAGACTACAAAGTGGAAAAAGTAACGCCTGCACCATTTGGGGAGAAAGGAATAATATAGCATGACTAGAACAAAAAGTGCGTGGAAGGAGGAAAGGGAAGAGCTAATTCAGCCGATGAAGGATCTCAAAAGCTATGATGAGGATGCAGACTATATCCTGTAGGCAAAAGGAGCGAAAAGCTTTTACTTATTTAAAAAAAAATTTTTTAATCTTTATTTATTTTTGAGAGAGAGTGAGACAGAGCGTGAACAGGGGAGGGGCAGAGAGAGAGGGAGACACAGAATCCGAAGCAGGCTCCAGGCTCTGAGCTGTCGGCACAGAGCCCACTGCACGGCTCAAACCCACAAACCACGAGATCACGACCTAAGCCAAAGTCGGACGCCCAACCGACTGAGCCACCCAGGCGCCCCAAAAAGCTTTTAAAACAGAAATGTAAATGATATTCTTTCCACAACCTCAGGGTATCTTACGATTCTACCTATAACTTTATATGGCTTCCTCCTCCTACTCCAAGCAGAACTGGACACAACTCACACCAATAAGTATTTCTAATACTTACTGCTGCTTCTGACAATTCCTTCCTTTCAGGAAGCGTCTGATGTCTAGATGAACGTCTCAAGGGTGTCACTATTTCTTCAGTAGTTTTTGACCTACTAATGTGTAAAGCTTTTGCTTTTTCAATCAGCTGTTTTGCTTTTGACACACTTTTTGAAGCACTGCTTGCCTAAACAAAAATTTGAAATATTTAGGTCAGTGGCAAACATTTTATAAATAATAATAGAAAAATAATTATAAAAGGCAAGACTTTGGAGACAGTAAAAAAGGTTAGTGGTTGCCAGGAGTCAAGTGGGTCAGGGATGAACAGGCAGAGCACAGACGGTTCTTAAGGCAGTGATACGATACTATACATATGATACTAGGACGATGGGTACATGTCACTATATCTTTATCTGAACTCATAAAATGTACAGCATCAAGAGTGAACCTTAATGTAAACTAGGGACTCTGGGTGATCATGATGTGTCGATGCAGGTTCATCAATTATAACAAATGTACTATTCTGATACTGATAATGTGGGCGGCTATACATGTGTGGTACAGGAGATATATGGAAATCTCTGTGTCTCCCACTCAGTTATGTAAACCTAAAACTGTTCTAAAAAACAAAATCCAGGGACGCCTGAGCGGCTCAGTTGGTTAAGCATCCAACTGCTGACTTCAGCTCCGGTCATGATCTCATGGTTCGTGATATGGAGCCCCAAGTCAGGTCCTGTGCTGACAGCATGGGACCTGCTTAGGATTCTCTCTCTCTGCCCCTTCCCAGCTCTCTCTAATAAACTTTTAATAATTAAATAAATAAGCAAATAAATAAATCCCTTAAATATATATAAAACTATAATCATAAATCATATTAAATAAAAGACAAAGAAATAGTTACTTAAATCTTCCAAAGGAAATTAAATTACAGTGTGTCTAGTGTAATCAATATGTCTAGTGTAATGTGTCTACCTTTATTTCTAACTGGAAATTTCTTCAGATAAATATAATTACATTCATGAGAAACACCCAGAGATGTCTGTATTAAATGTCTGTGTGAATGAGAACTGTTGGTTACGTCCCCACCATCTTCACGGCATCTACGCTGTGATTTTAGTCACCTTTAGAGTGAATCCACTGGAGAGAGGCTGAAAAGATAGTAAGCATGGAAAAGAGCACTAGATAAGAACCTGGCCTTCAGACCTGACTTTGCCATTGATGTACTAAGTGATCTGATGCCTTTAAATGTTACCTTCCAGACAATGTGCTTTCTATATTCTGAGTTCTACAGGTTTTATATTTAAAGACATCCACAAAGCAAGTTGCACAACAGTTCACATTATATGATTCCTTTTAAAAGTGACATATACCGGGGCGCCTGGGTGGCTTAGTCGGTTAAGCATCCAACTTTCACTTAGGTCATGATCTCACGGATCATGGGTTCGAGCCCCGCGTTGGGCTCTGTGCTGACTGCCAGTTCAGAGCCTGGAGCCTGTTTCAGTCTGTGACTCCCTCTCTCTCTGACCCTCCCCTGCTCACGCTGTCTCTCTCTCTCTCCTAAAAATAAGTAAAACATTAAAAAAAAAAAAAAGTGACATATACCTATTTAATCGTAAGAAAAAGCCTAGGACATTAATAGTTTTAATGTAACTATTAAAAGTGGGTTACCCCTTGGGGTGCCTGGGTGGCTCTGTTGATTAAGTGTCCGACTTCTACTCACATCATGATCTCACAGTTTGTGGGTTCGAGCCCCACGTCAGGCTCTGTGCTGACAGCTCGAAGCCTAGAGCCTGCTTTGGATTCTGTGTCTCCCTCTCTCTCTCTGCCCCTCCCTCGCTCATGCTCTGTCGCTCTCTCTCTCTCTCTCAAAAATAAACATTAAAAAATTTTTTTTAAGTATGTTACCCCTAGAGACTAGAAGTAGATAAATTTTTCACCATTTATTTATGTTTTGAGAGACAGAGTATGAGCGGTAGAGGGGCAAAGAGAGAAGAAGTCACAGATTTGGAAGCAAGCTCCAGGCTCCAAGCTGTCAGCACAGACGCCGACGCAGAGCTCGAACTCATGAACTGCAATATCATGACCTGAGCCAAAGTCAGACACTCAACCAACTGAGCCATCCAGGCACCCCTCGAAATGTTTTTTAAAAACTACTGAAAAGCATAGGCATGGAGATTCAAAATACATGTAAGAAGGTTAGGAAAACAAAGATTTGATTCTGTATAGTAGAGTGATAGATTTCTGTTGTTCTACTAGAAAAATTTTCGGCAGGCTGATGGATCTTCAAGTTTGTATTCAAAATAATCCACCTAAATTTAAAGGAATAACTCAATTACTGAAATAAACTTACACCAAAAACTATGTTTTAGTGAATGCGAAAAAAGCATACAAAGACATATTTTGGCAAGTAATTCTGCTGTAACCTGAAATCAGTTTTTTTTTCCCTAATAGTTTTTTTTTCCTGACAAAAGTTTTTAAAGGCTCATGTTTATAGGGGCCCCTGGGTGGCTCAATTGGTTACGTGTCCGACTCTTCATTTTGTTTCAGGCCGTGATTTTGTGGTCGTGAGATCGAGCCCCATGTCAGGCTCTGAGCTGGGCGTGGTGTGGTGTCTGCTTAAGATTCTCTCTCCCTTGGCCCCTCTCCCCAGCTCTTGCTCTCTTGCTCTCAAAAAAATAAATAAATAATTTTTAAAAGTTCATGTTTACACAGAAAACAGAAAAATAAAATTAAAACCATCAATAATCCTATCACCTCAAAGAGAGTCTTCCCAGCCTTCACTCGGTTACTCCTATGTTGGGAACTTTGTTCCTGAAGGCACCCCACTTTCTCCCTGTTTGTCAGCCTCCAGTGCCAGCCACCCAACGTGGCTTCCACTGCACACCACTTCATCCACTCTTAAAAATGTTCTCACCTCCTTTGGCTCCACTGTCCTTCAAAACAGGGTTAAATATTTACGTTATGAGTACTAAGCATAGTGCCTGGAATGTGATAAGCAGTCAAAAAAAAAAAAAAATGACAGCTGTTTAGTAACAACAAAAGAGGTAACAACGTTCTGTAACAGTGGTATTCACCCAAGGATTACATCAGAATCACCTTCCAGGCTTTGTGAATACACACATACCTGCACCTAGGCCCTGGAGAGAATCCAATTCTCTCAAGGTGTGGATAAGCAGATTATTTTGTAAAAGCAGCTGAATTATTCTTATATATCCTACCTCTCCCTTTAGGGTAAGGGCTTTCAACAGGGGAGGGAGGGGGGGTGAAGGGGGTGATGTGTGATTCTTTTTTTTCCTTCCCAGGGGTATTTCCAATGTGTGGAGACATTTTTGTCTGTCATACCAGGGGAGCTGGACAGCTCCTCTTTATTCATGGGTAGAGGACCAAGTTATTGCTAAACATCCTACAATGCACGAGTCCCCTATAACAATGAATTATCCAGCCCCAAATGACAACAGTACAAGTATTTTCAGACCTGTCCCAGAGTTACATACCCCACTTTTTAGCCTCTGATCTATAGAAATAAACCAAAAATTCAATCATGACCTATAAGCAGCCTTAAGGAAAATGATTACGATGTAACTCTTACCAAGGAAACTTTCTCTAAGTAAATTATACCATCCTTATCAATTGCTTTCATCTCACAATTAAGGTATGTTGACCACTTAATAAACTAACTAGAGGAATAGAATAATAGTGAGTAATAACATATGGCTGTAGTTAATATAACCAATCTATAAAATATGTGAATATTCTTTTGGCACATTCTTTCTTTTTTTTTTTTTTTAATTTTTTTTTTTTTTATGTTTTATTTATTTCTAGGAGAGAGAGAGAGACAGTATGAGCAGGGGAGGGTCAGAGAGAGAGGGAGTCACAGACTGAAACAGGCTCCAGGCTCTGAGCTGGCAGTCAGCACAGAGCCTGACACGGGGCTCGAACCCACGAACCGCGAGATCATGACCTAAGCGAAAGTCGGACGCTTAACCGACTAAGCCACCCAGGCACCCCTTGGCACATTATTTCTAATAGTCGTTGTTTCAGGAAACAGAGTACCCTAATATTTCAATTACCTTTCTAGTCTGAGATGTAAAATCTCCATCAGTTGCTTCAGATTTTTCACACCTTTTCTTGGATTTTTTCTTAGATTTTTTGGGAGTACTAATTCTGGTGAATTTCATTCTGGGAATAAAAAAGATATTCAGAAGCATTTTAAGATTATGTGTAAAAATTTTATATAAGTATCGAAAAGAACCACCTAGGGCTCCAATTTATGGACAGTTCTTAAAAACAAAATACCCCCCATTAGTTTCAAACTACTGATTGAAAGTAAGCCAAAGTCAAAGCTAACCTCTTAGAAAATATAGACTGTTTCCTTTTAGAAATCGTAAAATTACCTCTTAAGATCACTCTTCCATTGATCAAAACCAGCATACAAGTATATACCTAACAGTATATGGCTCAGTCTCCCAAGAAATAAAGCTCTGACTTATTTTTAATCTCATGCTTACTAGATCCACAGAATTCAGACTTGAAAAATCTTTCTTCAAGGGATTAGCAACTATGAGTAAAAGTTAGAACTCATCTAAAATACGTCTAGGGGGCGCCTGGGTGGCTCAGTCAGTTAAGCTTCTGACTTCAGCTCAGGTCATGATCTCATGGTTTGGGAGTCTGAGCCCCACATGGGGCTCGCTGCTGTCAGGGCAGAGCCTGCTTGGGATCCTCTGTCCTCCCTCTTCTGCCTCTCCCCCCTCAAAAACAAACATTAAAAAAAAATAAATCAAATACATCTAGAATTCTTCTGAAATCATGCCTGAATTTAAATGTGAAAAAATGAGCAGCATTTCTGAAACTGTCCTGTTCCTTAGCAATCAGGTGTTCTAGAAAAGGTAATACTCTCTAGTGCTTCAAGCATTTTCCTTCTCAACTAATACATGGAGAATACTTAGAACTTCAGAACAAAAACAAAACTTTACCTAATAGGGCTCTCTGAGTCAGAAGATACTGTTATTAGTTCTGCTGTATATAAGCTATGCTTTTCTGGTAAGTTGGCTGTTTGGGGAGTGGAAGCCTTTACTGGACTATCATCTTCAGAATCAGTCCCTCTAATGACTATCGCGATAGGGGTGCTGCTAGTTCTTACAGATCTTCTGCTTGACTTGGGTGTGGAAACATTTTCCAAGCTGTCTTCAGTTTCGGCTTTAGAACGTATAACCTTACCCTTCACGGGTACGCTGGTTTTTCTTGAAGACTTCTTGTTACACGGAGAGGAAATCTTTAGAGGGTCATTTGCTAAATCTTCACAATCAAGATCTTCACTGTTAAATAATGTCTTTTTGAAAACCTCTGTTTTCTTTTGTCTTAAACTCCTTCTAAGCCTATTTTGATTCTGTTTTCCTTTAAAGGAAAAAACTGTTCCTTTCTTTCGAGTGTTTCCCTGTCTGCTTTCACCTGGAGTAGCACCAGTATCTAACATTTTCTTACCCTTTTTCTTCAGCTTTTTATTTCTCTCCTTAGGGAGAGTTCCTTTGTCAGGATGTGACTGTGAATTGCCATAATTTGAAATTATTTGAATATTAGGATGGTCCATGATTTTTTTAGAATTACTATCTCTTCCCTCATCATGCAAAGATGATTTTTCATTGAGCTCTTTCTGCTTATCTGAAGACTTTCGCACCCCATTTTTAAGCACATCTGACGCTGGCTGCCTAAACGCTTTCATAAACTGTTGTCTTTCTTCTAGAGTGCATTTCGGCTTTGTGGCTTCGGAACTTCCAGCTTCCAACACTGCCAATTCTAATTCTTCCTCCTGTATAACGACGTTAGATTTTCTTTTCTGAACCGTCTGTTCGTTCTCAGGATCAGACAGGCTACTTTCCGTTTCCAGCTGCTTTTGTTTCAAGAAAATTGAGGGTATTTTCCTGGTCTTTTTGGGGGGGATGGGGTGAACTTGTGCAAGGACGGTCACTGTCTTCGAGCGCACATGCTGGGAAATTTCACAGGTTTCTGGGTCACTCATACAACCGCTTTTGACTAAATCTTCAACAGTTTCAGAGGGAATGCAAATTGCCACTGTAGAGTCTGGCAGGTCTACTTTATCTTCCTTGTGACTTTTTAAAAATTCCTCGTAGGAGACAGTTATTGTCCTATCATTTAAGCAGGCTGGATTAGCTATCTCACCCCTTGAGTCTGCACCATTTGCAGGATTCTCCATCTCATCAGCTATGAAAGGCATTCTCTGCTTCTGGTCTTTAGTATCTTTTTGTAGATTTAGTTCTTCTGCCAATGGTAAGCTTTCAGACAGATCTATTATATCTCTGTGCTTCCTTTTCCTCATTTTTTGGCAATCATTTTTTGTGACTCCTTGCTTAGGATTTACTTTCTTAGAGCTTTTTTTTGTGGAGGTCCGAGCGCTTGGCTGTTTTTTGATATCCTGAATATTTTCTGCAAGTACCTCTACACGTTTCTTGCAGAGTGACACAGAAGTGCTACTTTCCACAAAATCGTTACTTAGATTGGAGTCTCCTTTGCTGTCGTCGCTATTAATTTCAATTGGAGATTCATTTTCAGCTTTAATATTATTTAGTCGATGAGACAAATTAACTCGCTTTCCTCTCTTCTTGAACTCTATATGTGAGAACACTTCTAAGGGTGTTTTACAGTCTTTGCCACTGTCGGCAGGCAATGGTGCCGATGATTTTGTCTTGCATTCTTTCGCAGATTGTGTCTTCTCATTTGTGGGGGAAGTCTTTCTAAAATAATTTAGGATATTACTGGATTTGGGTGGAGAGAAAACACAGTCTCCAGTCTTCCCTATTGGTGATAAATATTTTGTAATTGTTTCGCAGGAAGATCGGTCATCATCTTTCCTTCGCTTTTTGCATGCCTATCAATTTAAAAGAAAAAGAAAGCATTTATGTCAAGCAAGATAATACAAAACATAAATTTTAAACATGGACCTAATATTTTACCTAATTGGATAAAATAAGGGAGGCTCTGTTAGGTAACAAACATGATATATATTAGAAAAAAGAACTTTAAAATTAAACCTACCTTCAAATCTCAACATCACATGACAAGCCATATACTTATCATTTGTGTATTCTACTTTATACGTACTATACTTGAAAAAAGTTTCAAGGCCACTATACTTACGTAACAAATGCGTTAATTTCTGTTGGCCTCTGTACAACCTTTGAATACTACCACCTACCCCAAAAAATCTGTAATGATTACATAAAAATATGTGAAGTCTACATGGTAGCACCTTCACAAATATTAACTCCATTCCCGTTTTACTTTTTTAGTTAAAAACAAATTATCCAGTTACTGAGAAACAGTGAACAAACCTAGCATCCTAAAATTTACTAATCAAGTAAAAATTATGAAGGACACCTGCCACAAATAAAATTTCCCAGTGTTTTAATGTGTTTCTTTTTTTTTTGAGAGAGAGACAGTGCGTCCGTGCATGCACACATGATCTCAAAAAAAAAAAAAAAAAAAAAAATCTCGGGGCTCCTGAGTGGCTCAGTCAGTTAAACGTCCAACTTGGGTTCAGGTCATGAGCTTATGGTCCATGAGTTCGAGACCTGCATCGGGCTCTGTGCTGACAGCTCAGAGCTTGGAGCCTGCTTCAGAGCCTGCTTTCTCTTTCTGCCCCTCCCACCCCCCCCTCGCAAAAATACATATTAAAAATAAATTAATTAATCAAACAAACTCTTTAAAAAATAAGTAACAGGGGCGCCTGGGTGGCTTAGTCGGTTAAGCGTCCGACTTTTGCTTAGGTCATGATCTCGTGGTTCGTGGGTTCGAGCCCCGCATCGGGCTCTGGGCTGACTGCCAGCTCAGAGCCTGGAGCCTGTTTCAGTCTGTGACTCCCTCTCTCTCTGACCCTCCCCTGCTCACGCTGTCTCTCTCTCCTAGAAATAAATAAAACATTAAAAAAATAATAATAAGTAACAAATGGGGGAATTACACTTCTAGAAAATTAAACTGTATCACAAAGCAGGGAAGCCTAGGTGGCTCCGTTAGTTGAGCGTCCAACTTCGGCTCCAGTCATGATCTCTCACACTTCATGGGTTCGAGCCCCTACATCAGGTTCTGTGCTGCCAGTCAGAGCCTGGACCCTGTTTGGGATTCTGTGTCTCCTTCTTTCCCTGTTCCTCCCCTGCTTGTGCGCTCGTGCGTGCTCTCTCTCTCTCTAATAAATAAACATTAAGGAAAAAATAAGTATCACAAAGCTATCATCATTAAAAGCATAGTGCTAGGGGCACCTGGCTGGTTCAGTTGGTGAAGCATGCAACTTTTGCTCTTGGGGTCATGAGTTTGAGCCCCACGTTTAATATAGAGATTACTTTTTTATTTATTTTTTTTAAATTTTTTTTTAATGTTTTATTTATTTCTAGGAGAGAGAGAGACAGCGTGAGCAGGGGAGGGTCAGAGAGAGAGGGAGTCATAGACTGAAACAGGCTCCAGGCTCTGAGCTGGCAGTCAGCACAGAGCCTGACGCCGGGCTCGAACCCACGAACCGCGAGATCATGACCTAAGTGAAAGTCGGACGCTTAACCAACTAAGCCACCCAGGCGCCCCTAGAGATTACTTTTTTAAAAAAGGCATGGGGAGCCTGGGTAGCTCAGTCAGTTAAGCATCTGACTCCTGATTTTGGCTCAAGTCAGGCTCTCCTGTGTGACGGGGTGTGATCTCTATGTGACCGAGGCTCTGCACTGACAGTGCCTGCTTGGGATTCTCTCTCTCCCCCTTCCTCTCTACCCCTCCTTTCCTTGAGCATGGGCTCTCTCTCTCCCTCAAAATAAATAAACATTAAAAAGGGGGAAAAAAAGAAGAAGAAGAAGAGGGCCTGGGTGACTCAGTCAGTTGACTGTCAGACTCCGGCTCAGGTCATGATCTCATGGTTTAGGAGTTCAAGCCCTGTGATGGGTTCTGTGCTGCTGTGCTGCCTCAGAGCACAGACCTCTAAGACCTCTGACCAGCTCAGAGCCTGGACCCTCCTTCGTGTTCTGTGTCTCCCTCTCTCTGACCCATTCCTGCACACGCTCTGTCTCTCTTTCTCAAAATAAATAAACGTTAAAAAAAAATTTTTTTTAGGGGTGCCTGGGTGGTTCAGTTGGTTAAGCATCCAACTTCAGCTCAAGTCATGATCTCTCAGTTTGTGAGTTCAGCCCCGGGTCAGGCTGTGTGCTGACAGGTCAGAGCCTGGAGCCTGTTTCGGATTCCCTCTTTCTCTGACCCTCCCCCACTAGAACTCTGTCTCTCTCTCACACACACACACAAATAAACCTTATAAAAATTTTAAAAAAAATTTTTAATGAAAAAACAAAAAAGAAAGAGACAACCAGGAAAAGAAATAAGTATCTACTTAACTTGGCATATGAGAACAGTAGTATTCAAGCTAGTGAGCAAAGAAGGACTTAATAAATGGTATTGGGACAAATTTCTAACCATTTGGTTAAATATGAGGCAAAATAAATTACAGATTAAAATTTTGTATGTTAAAATGAAATGGCAAACACATCAGGAGAAAATGCTAATAATGAGTTGTCAGTATTATTATATTACCCTGACACGATGTCAAAGGCACTATGCCATAGGCCATGGAGTCAGGCAGATTTAAGTTCAAGTGCTGGCTGTGATATCGACTAGCATGGGACCTTATGCATATTACTTTTAACTTTCTAATTATACAGGTAATGATACCTCAGTACACCGTGGATATTAACCAAAATATGTGTGCAAGGCCCTCACCCTTGCAATACTAAATGGTAAGTATCATTACTGTGTAATAGGCGAAGCAGGGCACCAAAAGCAAAAACCTTAATGCAACACTTGATAAACTGACCACACAAAAATCAAGAAGTGTCTCATTCAAGTACCAAAAGCCCTTCTTCACAAACGAGAAAGCTGAGCAACTGCCTTGATTTAGCAAACAAGCAGCAGCATAACAACAAGAGGCAAGTGGACAAAAGTTACTCAATTCCAAAAAGTAAGAGAGAGTCCTAGTTAAATAAGTAAACATACATTTTGGCTCAGTTCAAGGACACCAGTGTACATATTTCGGTTAGAATGCGAGCTTGAGATGCCATTCCATTACTTGATGGCATTAGAGTGCCTATATAACTACTACTTACTGCATTTCACTGAAATTTGGTGAATACATAAGAATAACAGCAATCCACGCTGGGACTTCTAACTGCAGTATTTTAAGCTCTAGAGTCAAGAAAAACTGATTTTTAATTACTTTGCTGGATTCCTGTAGTGACCATCTAGGCAGTCATCCTACAACAGGCAAACGGATACACTACTTGAACTTAGAGATCTTTCCAACGCTCAAGTTCTGATTCCTTACCATGAACCCAGACTTGGTCCTGGCATCCTCTGCGACATTTCACCAGTCCAAAACATCAAGTTCCACCAACGCCTCAGGACCTGGGGACTGGTCGCGGTATCTTTAAAATCCCGACTTTCCTGGCCCCGCAATCATCTCACAATCTCGATGTTTGTCAGTGCCTATCACGACTTTAGGAAGCGACACACTCCAGCAATTGTCGTACACAAGGTCACTGCTGGGGTTTCCCCTCCCGGATCCAAAGTTGGGATCGCTTTCACCCACTTGCTACAAGACGGAGATTCTCTAGCTCACCTCAATCTCGTAGTCCTTCACCGGAGGGGGAGCAGCTGCCGCCGCCATGGCCAGGACCCCCACCATGCTCCCTGCCTCCCGGAATGCCGGCTCCTACGGCGTCGAGCGGCCGGGCCCCGCCAGCCCGGAGGCCATGGAGGCGGCCGGCCCCCGAAGAGGCAGCAGCCCGGCCCTGGGGTCCGGCTCCGGCTCCCCCGCGCCCACCCGCCTGGAGCGGTCGCCGAGGCTGGGCCCAGCTCAGCCGAGTCGAACGCGGGAAGAGGCGGTAAGAAAGCGCGGGCAGCGAGGACCCCCGGGCGCGGCCGGCGAGCGCAGGGTGCCCTCGACACAGGCGCCCCAGGCTAAACGCCTGGGACCGCGACCCGGGCTGGGAAAGCAGGCCGAACGCCGATCGGACCCGCGGGCTTCGGAGGGAATTCTTGTCAATTGGGTTTTCGCGCCGTCCGGAGCGCAGGGGGCGGAGCTTAGGATTGCTTCTAGAGGCAGCGCGGACGGTAAACAGAGAGGGCCAAAATACCTCTAGGGCGAAACAGCAGGAGGAGGGGTTGTTCTCACCCAGGGTTTTCAACCCAGCGGGGGGCTTCTCACGCCCCGTTTCACGGAGGAAGACGTGATTTGACTAAAGTCCGTTGGTCACAGAATTAAAACCAGACTTTTGATGCCCTAGGCTAGCTCCGTTTTAATAGTGGAAATTCAAGGGGCGCCTGGGTGGCTCAATCCGTAAAGCAACCCACTGGATTTCGGCTAAGGTCATGGTCTTAGAGTCCGTGGGTTCCGACCCCGCCTCTGATTCAGCCCTGTCAGCTCTGAGCCTATTTGGGGTTCTCTGTCTCCATCTCTCTCTGCCCCTTCCCTCTTTGTGCTCTCTCAAAAGTAAGTAAATAAATATTTTTTTAAATCTTAAAGAAGATTCTGTCTCTTCACTGCTTTCTCTCAAATTAAAAAAAAAGTGGAAATTTAAACAGTACAGAAAAGGAAATAATTGATTACATTCCGCCCACATGGAATAAACTGTTATCTTGGCAAGCGTCCTACGTCGAAATACACACATTCAGGACCCGAGGTTTCATTCAGGATTTGAAGTTTTGATTTTGTACCCTAAATTGAGGTAAGGAGGGCATTTTGAATTTGAAATCTGAATTTCCTCCTCAGAGGCAGCTAGGAGCCCAACATCAAGGTCTCAGCTGGTTGGAGTGATGCCAGTGGCCCTCCGAGTAGTTTGCTGGTTTGTAGTGAAGATCTCATACTTTAATTTGCATTCTTTTTACGGATTCGTTTAGCTGTGACTTTTTTTTCACAGGAGTTTATTAGTTGCAATGATTCAAACACAGAGTATGTTTATTTTGTTTGACCGCATACTTTTAACTGCATGGTATGTAAGAGCTGAGTAAGTCAGGTAAAAGGTTATATCAAATAATAACAGGAAGCCACCTTGGTGCGCCTGGTTATGCAAACTGATTTTAACTACTGATGTAACTGTGTCCGTCTCAATACCATAAAGATGGTATTGCTATTGTTTTGACAACTGTAAAGGGTACAAATTTCTCCAATGAAATTGGAGGTAATTCGTTTTTCTTTTAAAACTGTGAGCCCAGAATAAGGTTTTTCTCAAATATATACTGTTTTGTTGTTCTGGTTTTTGTTTTTTTGTTTTTGTTTTGTTTTGTTTTTACTCACTGGAGAGTAAGAACACTACCCAAGGAGAAGGAGAAGAGGAGGCGGAGGAGAAACAAATGAGAAAATTACAGAGAAAGCTGAAAGTCTCCTTGACTTCTACTCCCAAATTCAATCTCTACCTCTTGGCCCAGTGGTAACCATCATTACCTATTTGGTGGGTAGCACTGCAAACTTTTTATATTTGTATATATATCCATAGAAAATTCTTTAGTGTTGCTTTTATTTACATAAAAGATAACACTGTAAATATCACTCAGCAATCTGCTTTTTTCATTCATCATTGTTTTCAAGAGCTATCCATGATACATGTAGATCTGACTCACTCCCTTTCATTCCTGAGCATTCCATCCAATTATATACATTTTATTTATCCATTCCCTTAGTGATGAGCCCTCTGTTAGTTTTCTGTTTCAGTGAGTCAGTGAACACTCTTGTCTATGTCTCCTTGAACACGTGTCATGTTTCTCTAGAAAACACACCTAGAAGTGGAATTGCTGGGTTATCTCCAGGACTTTCTATTCTTCTAAATTTCGAAGTATTTAACTGCATTCATTTGTTAAGCATTGGCACTGCATTCATTTGTTAAGCATTGGCACTGAGTTTATTTTGAGATACGTAGCTCTTCTTAAATGCTCATGGCATTTATAAAGGTTTTTAATTAAATAAGCTCAAACATTTGTATAGCAATTAAGTATTTACAATGTGCTCATGTGGTTTTTTATTATCTTCCCCACCTAGTTAACCCCTACTCTAAAAAAATTTTTTTTAATGTTTTATTTATTTTTGAGAGAGAGAGACAGTGCGAGCAGGGGAGGGACAAAAAGAGAGGGAGACACGGAATCCGAAGACAGGCTCCAGGCCCTGAGCTAGCTGTCAGCACAGAGTCCCACATGGGGCTCAAACCCACCAACGTGACCTGAGCCTAAGTCGGACGCATAACAGACTGAGCCACCCAGGTGCCCCAAGTTAAGTGCTATTTTTAATAAGTATTATTAACTCTTTTTTTTTTTAATTTAAAAATTTTTTTTTAATTTATTTTTGAGAGTCAGAGAGAGACAGCACGAACAGGGGAGGGTCAGAGAGAGAGGGAGATATAGAATCCGAAGAGAGGCTCTAGGCTTTTAGCTAGCTGTCAACACAGAGCCTGATGAGGGGCTCCAATCCACAAACCATGAGATCATGACGTGAGCTGAAGTCGGAGGCTTAACTGACTGAGCCACCCAGGCACCCCCCCCCCCACTTCTTTTTAAGTAGGCCCTATGACCAATGTGGGGCTTGAACTCAACCACCCTGAGATTAAGTGTCACATGATCTTCTGACTGAGCCAGTCACGTGTCCTAAGAAAGAGTTGATTTCCATTTCATACCCAGGTATAATTTCCCAGAGGCAACCACTTTCAAAAGTCTTCTGGCACTATAAATATCTCCTTCTTTATATGTTTTATTATTTTTTAAATGTTTTATTTAGTTTTTGAAAGAGAGAACATAAGCAGGGGAGGAAAAAAGAGAGGGACAGAGAGGGGAACAGAGGATCTGAAGCGGGCTTTGTGCTGACAGGCTGACTGCTGAGAACCGGATGTGAGGTTCGAACTCACCAATGGAGAGATCATGACCTGAGCTGAAGTCAGTCGCTCAACCAACTGAGCCACCCAGGTGCCCCTAAATATCTCCTTATTTTTAAATAGAGCAATATGCTAGACAGATATTTCTTGATTTAACAATTCTAAACAGTATTCATTAATATCCTTTCATGCTGGTTTAAGATTTAATTCTCATATAATTATAACATTACCCTCCATGCCTTCTCTCCTCCCCCCTTCCCACTAAAGTTACATTATAAAGAATTGTATACCTGTACACAAATGTTCATAGCAGCTTTATTTGTAATAGTAAAAAACTGGGAACAGCCCATTCAAAGGTAAATGAATAAACATACTATGATACATCCATATCATAGACTACTACTCAGCAATAAAAAGAAATGAAACATGGATGAATCTCAAAACCCTTGTACTGGGTACAAGAAGGCAAATGGAAAAAGAATACACACTGTATAAGTCCACTTATTTAAAATTTGAGAAAATGCAAATTAGTCTCTAAGGACAGAAAGCAGATCAGTCCCTACCTGAGCTCAGGGGTTAAAGGAAGGGATAGAAATTCTGGGGAGTGAGAAATGTTGATCTTGGTGATGACTCCACAAGTATCTACTCGTGAAAAAGTTTGTCAAGCTGTACGCTTTGTAGTAATTGCAAATCAGTTATATTCAATAAAGCTGTTTTTAAAAATTGTTGGGGGGGGCGCCTGGGTGGCTTAGTCGGTTAAGCGTCCGACTTTCGCTTAGGTCATGATCTCGCGGTTCCTGGGTTTGAGCCCCGCGTCGGGCTCTGTGCTGACTGCCAGCTCAGAGCCTGGAGCCTGTTTCAGTCTGTGACTCCCTCTCTCTCTGACCCTCCCCTGCTCACGCTGTCTCTCTCCTAGAAATAAATAAAAAATATTAAAAAAAAAATTGTTGGGGGGGTTGGGGAGAGGGGAAAATGGGTGATAGGCATTGAGGAGGGCACTTGAGAAAAGCACTGGGTGTTGGTATGTAAGCAATGAACCAGTGGGAACCCACCCCCAAAACCAAGAGCTCACTGTATACACTGTGTGTTGGCCAATTTGACAACAGATTATATTTTAAAAATTGTTAAAGCTAATTGAAGTCTTTCAGCTGCAGGGATGATCAGAAGAGCTGGAATTTTCACCAATGTTCACAGGTGGTGGGCTTTCCTCTGGGAGCACTCATTTTGTCCTCCAATCTCTTTGCAGGCAGGAGTGGTTATATCTCATGCAGTTCTGTCGAAGCAATAGGGAGGGACCACTTAAATACATAGAATAAGGCAATGACTGGAATACCTAACTCTAATTTTGACTGGTGTCCTTTTTTTTTAAAAAAATTTTTTTTAATGTTTTATTTATTTCTAGGAGAGAGAGAGAGAGAGAGAGAGACAGCGTGAGCAGGGCAGGGTCAGAGAGAGAGGGAGTCACAGACTGAAACAGGCTCCAGGCTCTGAGCTGGCAGTCAGCACAGAGCCCGACGCGGGGCTTGAACCCATGAACCGCAAGATCATGACCTAAGCAAAAGTCGGACGCTTAACCGACTAAGCCACTAAGGCGCCCCGACTGGTGTCCTTTTTTAAAACTTCTCATACCTCACTATCATGTGCTGTGCCATCCATCCATCCATCCGATAAATACTAATGAGAACCAGCTATGAACAAAGCAGCTCTAAACAAAACAGACCCTGTCCTCTTAGAGTTTATATTCAAATTGGAAAAGATATGTAATAAAAATGACAAATAAGTAAGATATATGGTAAAGTTGGGGTTAATGCTGAGGAGAAAAGAATGCAGAAGTAGCTGGGGCGCCTGGGTGGCTTAGTTGGTTAAGCGTCTGACTTTCGCTTGGGTCATGATCTCGCGGTTGGTGGGTTCGAGCCCCGCGTCGGGCTCTGTGCTGACTGCCAGCTCAGAGCCTGGAGCCTGTTTCAGTCTGCGACTCCCTCTCTCTCTGACCCTCCCCTGCTCACGCTGTCTCTCTCTCCTACAAATAAAAAAAAAAAAAAAAAAAGAATCTCAGGGCACCTGGGTAGCTCAGTCAGTTAAGCACCCGACTTCGGCTCAGGTCATGACCCCACAGTTCATGGGATCGAGCCCTGCATCAGGCTCTGTACTGACAGCTCAAAGCCAGGAGCCTTCTTCAGATTCTGTGTCTCCCTCTCGCTGACCCTCCCCTGTTCACATTGTCTCTCTCTCTCTCTCCCTCTCTCTCTCTAAGAAATAAATAAAAAACATTAAAAAAAAAGAATCTCTTATGGTTTATTTCCTTCTCTCTTCCCCCCCCTTACATATGTTCATCTTTTTTGTTTCTTAAATTCCACATGTGAGTGAAATCATATGGTTTTTGTCTTTCTCTGACTTGTTTTGCTTAACATAATACATTCTAGTTCCATATATTTATATCACATCTTTATCCATTCATCAGTTGATGGACATTCATTAGTCCATAGTTTGGCTATTGTTAATAATACTGCTATAAACATTGGGGTGCCTATATCCCTTCCAATCTGTATTTTTGTATCCTTTGGGTAAATACCTAAAGGTAGGTGCAATTGCTGGATTGGAGGGTAGTTCTATTTTTAACTTTTTGAGGAAGCTCCATACTGTTTTCCAGAGTGGCTGCACCAGTTTGCATTCTTACCAGCAGTGCAAGAAGGTTCCCCTTTCTCTGCAACCTTGCCAACACCTGTTGTTTCTTATATTAATTTTAGCCATTCTGACAGGTGTGAGTTACTATCTCATCATGGTTTTGATTTGTATTTCCTTGATGATGAGATGAGTGATGCTGAGCATCTTTTCATGTGTCAGCCATCTGGATGTCTTCTTTGGAAAAGTGTCTATCTATATCTTTGTTGGCATTTTAAAAGAAAAGGGAGAAAAGCACATGTGGCCAGTGCAAGACAAGCCTAACACTCGGTTCAGGGTTTACTTTCTTCAAGAAACTTTCCTTGATACCTTCTTCCTTCCACTTTGCCTTAAGCTAGACTGGGTGGGAAGTCTCTGTGCTTCTACTTATTGCATTCAATCCATTACATATATAGTAAATGTGTGTCTCCCTGAACACCAAATATGAAGAAAAGTCCAAGATCTTATTCTTGTTTTGATCTCAAGTACCTAGCATAGAGTGAGACATATACCTTGTACCCTTTAAACATTTTGTAAATGAATGTGTGCTTTTACGTGGCCACATTATTCAGACTTTACACCAGCCCTGTGAAGAAGACATTTACAATTGTGAATTTATAGTAGAAACTGCAGCTCAGAGGAGTGCCTGGCTGACCTAGTCAGAGCCATGTGACTCTCATTTTTTAATTTAAAATTTTAAGTTTATTTGTTTATTTTGAAAGGGGGAGAAAGAGAGTGCAGGAGGGGCAGAGAGACAGGGAGGGAGAGAGAGAATGCCAACCAGGCTCTACACCATCTGTGCAAAGCTGGATGTGGAGCTCAAACCCACGAACCAAACCAGGAGATCATGCCCCGAGCTGAAACCAAGAGTTGGATGCTTACCTGACTGAGTCACCGAGGTCCCCCTATTGATCATGTGACTCTTGCTCTCGGAGTTGTGAGTTCAAGCCCCACTTTGGGGGCACAGGTTACTTAAAAAAAAGTGAAAAAAAAAATAGTTCAGAGACATTTACAAAGTGTTTAGCCAAGCCTCTTAACTTCTGTTCTGGTGCTTTTTTACAATGACACATTGTAGTCAGTACAGGGAAAGACTGTGAAAGGTGTCCTTTTCTCCCCAATATTGTATGTCCTTCTCTTGATTACCATTACTGTTGTTATTCTGAGATACACACTTGCCCCACTTGGTCACTTCCATCTCTGGTTTGGATCCTTTGAAACTAATCTGCATAATTCCATCTAGCCAGTTATCAGTTCAAAGGTGGTCATGTGTTGCGGTGCCTGGGTGACCCAGTGCGTTAAGCATCTAACTGGCTCAGGTCATGATCTTGCGGTTCATGAGTTCGAGCCCTCCATCAGGCTCTGTGCTGACAGTTCAGAGCCTGGAACCTGCTTCAGATTCTGTCTCCCTCTCTCTCTGCCTCTCCCCCACTCACACTCTGTCTCTCAACAATGAATAAACGTTAAAGAAAAATTTCAAAGGTAGGCATGTGACCAAGTGCAGACCAACCCAGGATTGTAATATTCCAAGAGATCTTCTGGGTGCTTCTGGGAGATAAGCATGTTTGTACCATTGAGATAGCACAGAAAGGGGTCCTTTCACTCCCTCCAGAAGGAGAATAAGATTAAACAGCCTTGAAATAAGGTAATGGTACAAACGGCAGAGAAAAGCATTGGTAAGTTTGACATTTGAATCAGACTAACCCTAAAGCCTTTTGAGTTACGCTATCTTAGGGAATGAATCCCCTTTATTATTAAAGGCAGTTTGAGTTTTCTCTAACTTGTAACTGAAAGTATAAAGAATGTAAGATAAAAGAAGGCATAGAAAGGAAAACTTGGGAGACTGGATGCATAACTGATCTTTGTAAGAGATGTAAATAGAGGGGCGCCTGGGTGGCTTAGTCGGTTAAGCATCCGACTTTCGCTTAGGTCATGATCTCACGGTTCGTGGGTTCGAGCCCCGCGTCGGGCTCTGTGCTGACTGCCAGCTCAGAGCTTGGAGCCTGTTTCAGAGTCTGTATCTCCCTCTCTCTCTGACCCTCCCCTGCTCACGCTGTCTCTCTCTCTCTCTCTCCTAGAAATAAATAAAAATTAAAAAAAAAAAGAGATGTAAATAGATACCGAAGATATTTAGAAACATTCTGAATAAATCAAGAGGCCGTCTAGAGGTAACCCAGGACAGACTGACAAAACTAAAATGTATTAAGCTGTACATATTCTCAGCCTTGGCTCTTATATCCCAGTCTATCAGCAAAGAGGAATTTTGCCTTCACCTCCTCACCTGCAGCTTGTAGAGAAGAGGATATTAAGAATTTCTGTCACTTAATATGAATTGGAGACTGTCAGGACCTATGACAATTATATGCAACCCATGATTCTGGATTGAATCCATTTGCTATAAGGGGCATCATTGTGGCAATTGATTAAACTTGAAGGGGATCTAAGAAATAGATGCTATCAATGTAAAATTACTGGTTTTGAAGGTGCATTGTGGGTTCATAGAAGAATGTATTAAAGGAACCTGGCAACTTGCTCTCAAATGGTTTTCTGAGGAAAAAAAATTTTTTGTACCGTATTTGCAACTTTTCTGTTGACTTCTGAGATTTCTGTAAATGTGACTCCTCAAAATTAAAACTACACAGCATTAATTAAAATGTTAAGAGTTACATTAAAAACAAAATTGTCTTTTAATTATTTTTGATTGGACAATAGTATTTATTTGTATGAGTCCCTATTAGAAAACTAGGTGCTGGGGCACCTGCGTGGCTCAGTCGGTTAAGCGTCCAACTCTTGATCTCAGTTCAGGTGATGATCTTATAGTTTGTGGGTTTGTGCATTTGTGCCTTGAGCTGGGCTCTGCATAGAGCCTGCTTTGGATTCTCTCTTCTTCTCTCTGCCCCTCCTCCGCTTGTATCTCTCTCTCTTTCAAAATAAATTCATTAAAAAACAAAAAAAATACTAGTTACTAAGATTTACTTGATTGCAGCCAGTTGAGTCTAAAGAATGAGTTAATAGTTTGAAGTGTGTATAAAGGGGAGTCAGAGAGTAAAAAAAAAAAAAAAAAGGAAAGAAAAGTCAGTACATGCTCAATACAGTTAGAAGCTTTCTGAGAAAAGGCTGAAGCAAGGAGAAAGGAAGTGCTGGCTGACCAGATAATCAAAGTATTCTGGACTGAATCCATGTTTACCAAACAACTCTCCGGTTATAACTTGATTTTCCAGCTGTTGTAATCTTCAGAGCAATTATAACCTTATTGTAAATAAATAACTGTTTCTCCTAAGTCTTATTAGCAGGGGGAGGCAGTGACCCTGAATCTGCTCACCTCCAGATAAATTTGAAAAGTCAATTCTAGACCAGTGTGATGTGAAGGAGATAAAAAAAAAACTATGTGGAACCTTGTCTGATGGCCTGCTGGCTTCTATCATTCCCACCTCTAGGTCAATCTTCCTGTTATTGACCGGAGTATTTGCTTTGCTCTAAAGTTAAAAACAAAACTTCCCAAAATTTTAAGCCTGGAAGGAATGGTTTCACAAGATTTTCTTTAGTTTGTATTATTTTTCTGTATAATGTAGCGATATTAAATACATATTTCCTGCCTCCAATCAGGTAGTATAGATCAAGGAAATAAAGTGGAATGAGACCAAGATTAGAGTCTTGGTTTTTAGACATTTTCTTTCTTACCCTTTTCTTTTCTTTCTTTCTTTTTTTTAAATTTCACACAGTAAAGCCTTCCGGGGTAGGATCCAATTCCATTCAACTAGCTTTAGAGAGGACACAGACACATTGTGTTCAAGAACATTTAGTAAATCCTGTTTTTTACTGACCCAATCTGTGCCTACACCCCCCTATTCCCTCGAACCATTTGCCTATCTTTTCCTCTGCTTTATCAAACCTCTGTAAAGGCCAACATCCTAATTCAAGCCTCTATCATATCATAGCTGGACTAATGCCTATGGTCTTTCCTTATTTACCACTCCGTCCATCTAGCTTATGTATTTTCATTTCACTCAACAAATATTTATTGAGAATTTACAATTGCCAACTCCTACTTTATCTTATGGCACACTCAAATGCCAGATCTGTCATTTACCAACCTAAAACATTGTTTTGCAAATGTCCCTGCACCTGCAAAAACCTTTAATGTCTATTCATTAACGTCAAAACTTTTTTTTAAACGTTTATTTATTTTTGAGAGAGAGAGAGTGTGTGTGTGAGTTGGGGAGAGAGAAGGGGACAGAGGATGGAAAGCAGGTTCCCTGCTGACAGCTGAGAGGGCATGTGGGGCTGGAACTCACCAACAACAGTTGAGATCATGACCAAAGTCACTTAACCGACCACCCAAGTGCCCCTACAGTCTAAACTTTTTAACCAGAATTCCATGGCCTTTAATCTTCTCTCAACGTCATCTCCCAATATATTATTCAGTCCTACCTCTCCAAAGCGGTCTGTTCTTTTTTCTTTTTTTTAATGTTTTATTTATTTCTAGGAGAGAGAGAGAGAGAGAGACAGAGTGAGCAGGGGAGGGTCAGAGAGAGAGGGAGTCACAGACTCTGAAACAGGCTCCAGGCTTTGAGCTGGCAATCAGCACGGAGCCCGATGCGGGGCTGGAACCCAGGAACAGCGAGATCATGACCTAAGTGAAAGTCGGACGCTTAACCGACTAGGCCACCCAGGCGCCCCTGTTCTTTTTTTCTTAAACAATCCACTTATATTCCTGTCTCCAAGACCTATGCCTTTCCTCACTTAATTTTAACCTACCTAGGATGTCTTTCCATACCCCTTTTGCTTAGTTCATACCTTGATTCATCCCACAGGTATTTGTTGAGTATTTAGGAAGTGCCCAACTACCTCACCTTCAAGAAAGATAAAGCTAGGGGCGCCTGGGTGGCTTAGTCGGTTAAGCGTCCGACTTTCGCTTGGGTCACGATCTCGCGGTTCGTGGGTTCGAGCCCCGCGTCGGGCTCTGTGCTGACTGCCGGCTCAGAGCCTGGAGCCTGTTTCAATCTGTGACTCCCTCTCTCTCTGACCCTCCCCTGCTCACGCTGTCTCTCCCTCTCTCCTAGAAATAAATAAAACATTGAAAAAAAATAAAAAAAATTAAAAAAAAAAAGAAAGATAAAGCTAATTTCCCATATTCTCCAGAAGGGCTTCCCTTTTCTAAATTTCTCTAGTTCCAAGCGTCATTTACCTCGCACAAAACACGGTGGTAGAAAGAGCTCTATTCTGGTCAGGAAAACTGTGTTCTAGCCTTTATTACAGATTCGTTGTGCAACCTTTAGCAAAACCCGTTCTGTCTCTTTCCTGGCAGAGACAACTTTGAGCTCTAATATCCATGGCCAGGGGTCAGGAAATTACAGCCCACGGCCAAATCTGACCCACCACCTATTTTTGTATGGTCCCTCAGCGAAGAACGATTCTTATTGTTAAATAGCTGAAAAGCGAATATTTTGTGACACGTGAAAATTACGTGAGGTTCCAATCTGTATCCATAAGGTTTAATGTGCACACGGTCACGCCCATTTACTCACGATGTTGCAAGAGAGACATGGTGGCCCGCCAGGCTCCCAATTTTTACTACTTGCCCCTTCCTGAAAAAGTTTGCTTACGCCTATCTTGGCCGCTGGTCACCAGCGCCTTGGCTCCCTCATTAGTCTGCGAGCTTCTGGATGGTGGGGCTCTCATCTGAGCCTCTGGGCGTGCTGCCTGGTTCACAGTAACTTTGTAAAACGCCTGACGCTGCAGGGACGCTCTTTTGCTTAGGAGGTGGAACAGTGACAATTTAAGAGTCCACTGGGCTGAAGCCCCGACGGCTAGAGAAAAATTGATTTCCCTCTCAGCCCGTTTCTTCCTCCAGGACGCGGAGACACAAGGGGGGCTGGCAGTGAGGCCAGAACGAGATAAGATATGGGAAGCACCCCGCAAGGTGTACTTACTAATCTTTCCCTTCGCGTGTCTGGAGGAAGCATCACGGCCAGGCGCAGCGCGTGCACGGGGTCACTGCCGGGTGGGCCTGGGGGCGGGAGGGCGGCGCTGGGACCCGGAGGCGGGTCTCGCCCGGCGCCGGCGCGGCTGTCAATCAAGGCGGCCGTGGGGCAGGGCGGGGCGGCGCTTCCGCCTGCGCGTGGTCGCGCGGTGCCGCTCGCCGGCGCCAGGTTCAGTGGGGAAACCGCGCCCGCAGCCGCCGGCAGCGCGGCCGGACGAGGGGGCGATGGAGCTGGAGCCCGAGCTGCTGCTGCAGGAGGCCCGCGAAAACGTGGAGGCGGCGCAGAGCTACCGGCGGGAGCTGGGCCATAGGCTGCAGGGGCTGCAGGAGGCGCGGAGGCAGGTCGGAGGGCCGCGCCCGTAGGGGCGCTGAGGGCCCCGGGGAGGGCTCGGGGTGCCCGGCGGGTGGGTGGAGGGCCGGGAGGGCTCGGAGGGGCGCGAGTGTCCCAAAACTCTGAAGGGAGGAGGGAGGAGGGAGGAGTCTCTGAAGGTGTGGGGAGACCCAGCAGGGTCTAGGAACGAGGGAGGTGGGTGCGCGGTGGGGGGGAGGGGGGAGCCTTTAGGGGAAGAGACAAGTTTAGGGGATCGCAGGAGAGTGTGAGGGGCGTTCCCTGAACTGTGTGGGGAGGTGACGGGGATAGGGGTGGGGTTCGAGGTTGGGGAGAGCCTGGGAGCAGAGGGCGTCCCAGAGGGGAGGGCCGGGAGCACCGCGGAGCGCTGGGGGAGGTGGAGATTCTTTGGGAAAACCTGCCGTGGGGATGGCGGCCGATTGTAGAGAGCCTGGTGGGGAGGACTCAAGACACTGAAACAGGGTGATTGAGAAGCAATGGAGTTAACACCCAATGAATGGGATTAGTGCCTGAAAGTAGTAGTATCTCCTTTAACCTCGAATGCATTAAAAAAAAAAAAAAAAAAAGCATTTAGCAGAACCCTGTTCTGTGTGGTTTAGAAACTTAAGGTGGAGCTGTGTTAGAAAGGCAAAAGAAGGAGATGGAAATACTTGAATAATACAAAAGTGTAGGGGAATAGAAAAACAGATTTAAAGAAAGGAGTGCTGAAAGGAGAAGCTAAATATACTTTCAAGTGACAGTTTTATCTGTTCGGTGGGGACATGGTTATCAAAGATAAAGGAGCACCCTGGAACACACACAGAAGAAAGATATAACCCATTGCCAATGTGTACGAGGACAGATAATCCTCAAGCTGCTATTCACACAGGTGCTTAGTAGATGCGTTTTGAGTGAATTGGGTTCCTTCTGAGTGGAGTCATTTGAGTGGGAGTTTGCTACATCACACTTGAATTAATCGATATTGTTATCCTAGTAACTCCTGTGCTGCACAGAATCTGAAAATGTGCAACTGGTAGAAAGTACTGTGATAACAGTGCCTTTGGGTATATTGCTCATTAAGAATAATCAGCATGCTCTAGGTTTTCTATATTTTTAAAACCTTGTAGGGGCGCCTGGGTGGCTCGGTTGGTTAAGCACCCAACTCTTGATCTTGGCTCAGGCTCTGATCTCACGAGTTCGCGTGGATTAGAACCTGGCGATGGAATTCTCTTTGGGGTTCTGTCTATCCTTCCCTCTGCCCCTCCCCTGCTGTTCTCTCTCTTACCCTCTCAAAATAGATAAACTTACAAACAAACAAAAAAACAGCAAACAAACAAAAAACCTTGTAGAGCTCCTTAGGCCACACCTTATTTGTAGTCTAGTAGTAAAACTGGGAGCAAAATTTAGATATGGTTTCACCAGTCTGGTGAATGCTTTTCATGGGCTTCCAGTGCATTCATCTTGATTTCTATTTGAAAACATCTGCCTTGGGGCGCCTGGGTGGCTTAGTTGGTTACGCGTCTGACTTTCGCTTAGGTCATGATCTCGCGGTTCGTGGGTTCGAGCCCCGCGTCAGGCTCTGTGCTGACTGCCAGCTCAGAGCCTGGAGCCTGTTTCAGAATCTGTATCTCCCTCACTCTCTGACCCTCCCCTGCTCACGCTGTCTCTCTCCTAGAAATAAATAAAAATATTAAAAAAAAAAAAAAGAAAAGAAAACATCTGCCTTACTCCTACTCTTTTGAAATAGAGGTTCTAAATCAAGGACATTGTTTCAAAAGAGATTAAAGTATCTTTTTTTTTTAAAAAGTGTCTCTTATTATTTGAGTAATGTTTAAGCCAGTTAAGATATCTTATATATGAGCAGGAACTTCCTTTAACTCATCTGCAACTAAGAAACCGTAGCCTTGACTCTTAAAAGAACGAGTTTAGCACCTGGGAGCAGTAATGTCTTGTGTAATATTGAATTCCCTTAACAAATTTGGTATGATCCCATTCTGAATGGGTTAGAATTCAGTTCCCAGACCTATATTCTTTGAAGTCTTAGATGCAGTAATTTAAATACAGGACATACTTTCCTGCAGTTTGGTGTTGTTTCAGTGTGTGTGTGGGGGGCGGTTTGTTTTGTTTTGTGAGGCCCATTGTCTCAGGCTTGAGACAGAAAGCACCAAAAGAACATCCATCACAGTTAGGTTCCTAAGGACACTGCCTTCTGGCTAGGCTACTAGTGTTAATTAATTCTCTTTTGTGAACTGGAATGTGTTTTGCGCCAGTCCCAGTTACAAGGCGTCTCTCCTCAAAGCTAATTCTAGTGGATTGTATATGTTTGAATTTGTACAATAAGCCCTATGTCAACTTGCATTTTAAGGAAAGTCTGTGTTACAAAAATGTTATCAAAATAAGCAGCTGCTTTTGTTTGGTTAAGGTATTTTTAGGGTTCCAGTCATTTTCAGAATAACTACAGAATGTTTGGCTTTTTAGTCAAAGATTTTGCATGGGGGGAGGATGAGCACAGAGGAGAGAGTCTCCGCTTTGTGTGTGTGTGTGTGTGTGTGTGTGTGTGTGTGTTTACTCATTGGGTTTTGTTTCCTTTTGGCATGTGATTTTTTTAATTGATATATAATTTACATACCATAAAATCCATGCCTTAAAATGTACACTTTAGCCTTTTCTCGTATATTCACAAAGTGGTGCAACCATCTCCACTAATTCCAGAACATTTTCATCACCCCAAAAAGAAATCTCCTCCCTGTGATCTATCACTCCCTCTGTCTCTGACAGCCAGTAAACTGCTTTCTCTATTTGGATTTGCCTCTTCAGGACATTTCGTATGGATGGAATCATACAATATGTGGCCCCTTGTGACTGGCTTCTTTGACAGCACAGTGTTTCCAAGGTTCATCCTTGTGGTAGCACGTAATCGATACTTCAGTCCTTTCTGTGGCGGAATAATATTTGTGTGGATATACAATTGACAGACACTTGGATTGCTTTCACTTTTTGGCTATTATGAATACTGTTGCTGTGAACATTCATGTACTGGGTTTTTTGTTTTTGTTTTTGTTTTTGTTTTTTTTAAATATTTTTATTTATTTCTAGGAGAGAGAGAGACAGCGTGAGCAGGGGAGGGTCAGAGAGAGAAGGAGATACAGACTCTGAAACAGGCTCCAGGCTCTGAGCTGGCAGTCAGCACAGAGCCCGACGCGGGGCTCGAACCCACGAACCGCGAGATCATGACCTAAGCGAAAGTCGGACGCTTAACCGACTAAGCCACCCAGGCGCCCCATTGTTTTTGTTTTTTTTGTGTGAATATAGTGTCAGTTCTTTCAGTATATACTTAGGAATTGCTAGATTGTATGGTAAGCCTTTGCTTAATGCTTTGGAGCACTTTTTTTTTCAAAAAAATTTTTTTAATGTTTTATTTATTTCTAGGAGAGAGAGAAAGACAGCGTGAGCAGGGGAGGGTCAGAGAGAGAGGGAGTCACGGACTCTGAAACAGACTCTGGAAGTCAGCCCAGAGCCCGACGCGGGGCTCGAACCCACGAACCGTGAGATCATGACCTAAGCGAAAGTCGGACACTTAATCAACTAAGCCACCCAGGCGTCCCTGGAGCACTTTTTATCTTTGCTTGTTTCTTACCCTTTAAAAAATCTCCCCTGAAGGGGCACCTGGGTGGCTCAGTCGGTTCAGGTCATGATCTCACAGTTTATGAGTTTGAGCCCCGCGTCAGCCTTCTGCTGTCAGTGGAGAGTCCTCTTGGATTCTCTGACCCCCTCTCTCTCTGCCTCTCCCCTGCTCATGCTCTCTCTCTCTCTCTCAAAAATTAAAAAAAAAAATTTTTTTTTTAATCTCTTATTTTGGGGCACCTGGGTGGCTCAGTCGGTTGAGCATCCGACTTCGGCTCAGGTCATGATCTCACGGTTCGTGGTTTGAACCTCGCACCGGGCTCTGTGCTGACAGCTAGCTAAGAGTCTGGAGCCTGTCTTCGAATTCTGCTTCTCCCTCTCTCTCTGACCCTCCCCTGCTAGCGCTGTCTCTCTCTGACTCTCAAAAAAAAAATAAATAAATAAAATAAAAAACATTAAAAAAAGTAAAAATCTCTTATTTTAAGAAATCATGTCTCTGAAAATCTAGAAGGAAGAAGAGTAAAACTGTTTTGCTATTCTGTTAGAAACAACTGCCAGCATGCAGCAGCTTCTCTTCTTGTGGTTAGTTTAGGCCCTGCCCTCTGTCTCTGCAGAAAAGGAAGTTCTGTGTAGGAATGCAAGAGTCCCTTATAACTCTTACTGTTCAAATAAGTTCAGGACTAGAGAGGTATGTTCGTTGTCTTCAGGAAATCAGATGATGTTTACAGGCAACCTGTCGTCACTGATGTTGACATCATTAAGAATAGTTCTGTGTGGCTCCCTGGAATCTTTGGTCCTAAGATGTAAATACCAGAGAAATTAACTCCCACTGTCCTTAAATGCTCACTTATTCATTCATCAGTAAATATTTATTAGGTGCCTGCTGTGAGTCAGAGATACTTCTAGGTCTTAGAAATACTGTGGCTGAGGGAAACAGATGAGTGCTCTCACGGATTTACTCTTCCCTTTGTTGGTGGGTCTTTGGACTATTACCCCTAAAAGCAAAACAAATAGGAAACACCTAAATCTTTGTGTATTCATTTTTAGATTTCACTTCCATTGTGTTTTTCATCTCTTGTTTATTTCTGCAGGCTTGGCTTTCCTGCTTGTTATAAGTAGAGGTAGCTGATCGATGTGTCACATCGTGATGTCAGCTGGCCAGTTAGATGTGCCTCACAGAATGACACTACCTTGATGACATTGCCACTGTCTGGGGCCTAGTCCTTAAGCTTTGCAGGTCTAGAAACTTTGTATGTGTCAAAGGGGGATTAGTTTGAGGAACAGAAGGTGCCTGTAGTAAGAAATAACCAATATTCTAGCCTGTGTACAGTTGTAATTCATGCTAGGAAGTAAACATGTTGGCCTTCATATGCCTTTTTTTTTTTTTTAAGATTTATTTATTTTTTAAACTAATCTCTTTGACATCGGGGTTGAACTCACCATGCTGAGATCAAGAGTCCCGAACTGCTCTACCAACTGAGCCAGCCAGACACCCCCTTCATGTGCTTTTTGCTGTGATTCAGTGTCTCTTGGGGCACTGATGAAAGCAAGTCTCTGTTCTTTGATAATAGAGGGACAGATCTGGTTACCTAGTTAAAATACTATTTGGTGAGGGCCCTGCGTCGCTCTGAACAGTGCTGTCCTTTTATTTATTTATTTTTTTTGAATGTTTGCTTATTTTTGAGAAAGACAAAGAGCATGAGCGGGGGAGGGGCAGAGAGAGGGGAACAGAGGATCCCAAGCAGGCTCCACGTTGACAGCCTCGACAGTAGCAAGTCCTCTGTGGGGAAATGGGAGATAACAGCCTGAGCCCAAGTCTGAGACTCAACCAACCTAGCCACCCAGGCTCCCCACAGTGGTGTCCTTTTGATCCTTGCTACCTTAAATGTGGTCCGTGACCTGAGAGCTTATGAAGAATATAGCAATCAGGCCCCACCCAGACCTACTGAATCATAATCTGTACTTGAACAAGATTGCCAGGTATAATATGCGTGCACATTAAAAACTGAGGCATACTACCTTAGAGTATACCATTCATCTGTTTCTTCAGCTCTTGATTTCTTTCTTTTCTTTCTTTCTCTCTTTCCTTCCTTCCTTCCTTCCTTCCTTTTTAAATTTGGGAGTGAGAGAGTGCATGCACAAGTGGGAGAGAGGGGCAGAGGGAGAAAGAGAGAGAATCTCAAGCGGGTCCGTGCTCAACTCAGAGCCCCTCTCGGGACTCCTTTCCAAGACCCTAGGATCACGACCTGAACTGAAATCAAGAGTCAGACGCTCAACCACCTGAGCCAGCCAGGCACCCCAAGCTCTTTACCCATTTCTGTAGTTTAATCTAAACCAAAGGTATGTTGTTATAAATTGCTGTTCTTTATCCTCAAGATAAAAACATTGTTTGAGGGGAGCCTGGCTGGCTCAGTTAGTAGGGTATGAGAACTTGATCTTGGGGTTCTGAGTTTGAGCCCTGCATTGAGTGTAGAGTCCACTTAAAAAAATTGTTTGAGATAGCATAGGTTTGTTAGATAATTTTTAAAAATTTTTAATGTTTATTTTTGAGAGATAAAGAGATAGGGCACAAGCCAGGGAGGGGCAGAGAGAGAGGGAGACACAGAATCCAAAACAGGCTCCAGGCTCTGAGCTGTCAGCACAGAACCTGACGTGGGTCTTGAACCCACAAACTGTGAAATCACGTCCTGAGCCAAAGTCGTATGCTTAACTGACTGAGCCCTGTGGGCGCCCCGGTTGTTAGGTAATTCTGTAACAATACACAAGCAAATAATTGAGGGCTTGCCTAGCACGCCTTAACGTCTGTAATGTGACTATTTGTCTTTTATAGTATTTTGTTTCCAATTTTTTAATAGTTGATTTCAGATAATTTGTTTGATTTAACTAGCAGTCTTGATATTCTTAATGTACAATACTGTGTCCTCTATAGATCATTATTCCCACAGGGTTTGAAAACACTTAGCATACTAGTTGAAGACTGGGACAGATCTAGAACTCAGGGGAAAAAAGTCATTTCAGAAAAGCAGGGCAGGAAGTCTTTAGTAGCTCAGCAAAGAAAAGAAAGCTATTATTGCCTCTTTTATCTCCCACTTCCCCTTCTGTTACCCATTTTCAAAACAGTCCAGAAATCAGACTGAAAATGATGTTACTGCAGTAGTAGTTATCATAGTATCCTAAGAAAAGGTTAAATCTAAAGCTGGGGAAAACTGAGAACAGATGAACTAATTTTAAAACAACCTATAATTCTCCTACTTACAGACAACCACTGTTAACGTTTTGGTGTATCCTTCTAGGCATATTATTTTGCAAAACTGAGAGACTACTGTATATACAACTTCGTGTCCATTTTTTTTTCTTTCGGTTAGTTTTACATGGAGCATTTAGCAACTTAGCATTTGTTGGTGGTAGGCTAAAACATACTGATGTAGGTATGCCAGGATACTGGAAGCAACGCTCTAGAAGCAAAACTAACCAACAGCCAAGGGGGAAGAAAAAAGTTGCACACACATTTGTGTGCAGAAGACCACGTGTTTACATTGGCTTTCGATCATCTTTTCAAATAATTCTTTTCACAAATTGTTTTTAAACATGCATTCTGGGAGCACTTGGGTGGTTTAGTTGTTTAAGCATCCGGCTCTTGATTTTGGCCCAGGTCATAATTTCATGGTTCATGGGATCAAGCCCTGTGTCAGGCTCTGCGCTGAGCATGGAGCCTGCTTAAGATCCCTTCTCTCCTCCTACTTTGCTCACTCTCTCACTCTCTAAAATAAAATAATAAAAAATAAAATAAAATATGCCTTCTGGGGGCACCTGGGTGGCCTAGTCGGTTAAGCGTCCAACTTCGGCTCAGGTCATGATCTTACGGTTTGTGGGTTCGAGCCCTGCGTCAGGCTCTGTGCTGACAGCTAGCTCAGAGCCTGGAGCCTGTTTCAGATTCTGTACCTCCCTCTCTCTCTGATCCTACTCTGCTCACGCTGTCTCTCTCTCTCTCTCAGAAATAAATAAAACATTAAAATAAAAAAAAAATGCTTTCTGAATCAGTAACGTTAAAATTGGTGATGTTAATTAAAAAGAGTGTGAATGTCACAGAGGTGCCTAGGTTTTCTCTGTCTAGATGTTGTTTTCAGTGTAAATGTAGTGTATGGATAATTTTGATAGAGAAAAACTACTCTTATTGCTATAAACTGGTAAGTAATCTGGCTAATTATGATCTAAAAAGTCAGCCAAATGTAGGACAGGCTTTTATTGAGGGTTATCAATGAACCTCTTATATTTGCAGTTATTTTACTTTGCTAGCACTTGCTCCTATTAGCCGTAAGACCTTAGAATTTTTTCCTATTTATTTATTTATTTATTTATTTATTTATTTATTTATTTATGAGAGCAAGAGCAAGCATGAGCAGGGGAGGAGCAGAGAAAGAGACACAGAATCTGAAGCAGGCTCCAGGCTCTCAGCTGTCAGCACAGAGCCCGATGTAAAGCTTGAACCCATGAACCATGAGATCATGACCTGAGCCAAGGTCGACACTTAGCTGACTGAGCCACCCAGACACCCCAAAACTTTTCTTTTTTAAATATATATATTACATTTATATATGTATTTAAACATTTATATTTATATTTATGTTTATATGTATATAATATATATATACAGCACAGAGCCCGACATGGGGCTCGAAACACTAACTGCAAGATCATGACCTGAGCCAGAGTTGGACACTTAAGTAAGTGACTGAGCCACCCAGGTACCCTGAGAAGCTTATCTTTTCTGATCCTCACTTTTCTTCTCTGTACAGTGAGGATAAAGATAATACCTACTTTGCTTGGCCAATGTGGGAATTAAAATGAGCAATGTTTTAAAGTGCTTAGCACAATGCCTGGGACATGCAAAGCACTTAATAAATATTAGCCATAAGAATAATACCACTAAATATTCTTGTTATTCAAGGAGATGTCCTCTGCTTCTCCAGATTGTAACATATTCTTCAAGTGTCTCCTTCTGTGTTTCCTAGTAGAATGCTGTTTTTGAACTCAGGTGGCAGTTTGTGGCCATCCCGCTTATGTAAGAACTTCACACATTTTATTATAGTTACGTGTGCATGCAACTTTCTCTTTCACCAGAATGACAGCTTTTTTGAGGTCAGGCCCATGCTTTATTCATCTTTATAACCCCAGCTCCTGGCACATCTTAGACCTCAGTAAATATTGAATAAGTGCCTTTATGAATGATGTGGGTGTAATTTTGCAGACGTTCTCTTTAGATTATTCGTGGTCTTGATTATATGCACTCTGTTCACTAATGCAGATAATCAAGAATTAAACTTATTTGATCATAAGGTTTGGTGATTTGTTGTTATGTAATAAACTACGCCTAAGTGTAATGGCTTAAAAAAACCATCTTGTTTGCTTACTGTTCTGGGGATTGACTGGGGCTGGGTTGGGCACTTCTTCCATTTGCTGGCACCACTCATGTAATTGCAGTCAGGGCTGGAAAGTTCAAGAAGGAATGTTCACTTACCTGTTTGGAGCCTTAGTGGAAGGAGGACTCCTCTGGAATGCTGTCATGGCTGGGCCTGGGTGCCAGTCCCCCCCTTCCTCCCCCATACCCTCTTCTCTGCCCCTTCCATTCTTCACAAAGGACAGTGGCTCAGGACCCTCCAAAGCGCAGAAGCAGCGGTTGCCAGGCCTTCTGAAGGCTGAGGCCCAGAGCTGACACAGCATCAGTTCCACTCTGCAGCTGTGCACTTAGGCCTGCAAGTGCCCGTCACGGCCCAGCCTGCGTTCTCAGGGAGAGGGCTGCACAGTGACAGGGTATCAGGACGTGTGCTTCCTGGTTTGCTGGGGTCCACTGCTATGACAGACTACCAAGTCAGGTAATAAAAGACTTTCTTTCTGAGTGTTTTCAAATAGGTATTTAAAACAAAAGTGCCTAGGGGCGCCTGGGTGGCTTAGTCGGTTAAGCGTCCGACTTTCGCTTAGGTCATGATCTCGCGGTTCGTGGGTTCGAGCCCCGCGTGGGCTCTGTGCTGACTGGCAGCTCAGAGCCTGGAGCCTGTTTCAGTCTGTGACTCCCTCTCTCTCTGACCCTCCCCTGCTCACGCTGTCTCTCTCTCTCTCCTAGAAATAAATAAAATAAAAAAATAATAATAAAAAAAAAAGTGCCTAAATGTGAGAGAGGCAAGAAGGACATGCAGCAGCACTTAGGAGCGATTCAAATTCTCTATCACTACTGGCTTTGTGATGTGGGCATGTTTCTCTCTCTCCAGTATGTTACACGTCTACAGATGCTTTCTTCACAAGGTTGTGGTGGCATTTAAATGAGACCATGGTGTTAAGTACCTGGCACACAGTAGGTGTTCAGTATATGATAGCTGTGTTATAATCGATGTTGCTGATTATTATTGTCATCATCATTATTAATTTTAGTGACTAACGTCTTGGTGCCTGTGCAAAGACAAGTGGCTGATACAGTACATTTCACCTGAATTGAGAAGAAACATTTTGGTTGGCTTTTTCAATTTTAGTGGACTATTGTGTATCTTTACTTTGTCTTTTATTTTTGATGATTATGTTCTTTAGGCTAAGTGTTTAAAGCCAGTCTCTAATTTTAAAATAGTTTTGGGGTGCCGGGTTGGCCTAGTCAGTGGAGCAATTTGACTTGGTCTGAGGATTGTGAGTTCAAGCCCCATGTTGGGTGTAGAAATTACTTAAAAATAAAATATTTAAAAAATAGTTTTAGTTGCCTGTTTGTTAATTGGGAAACTAAACATGGAGGATAAAGATGATTTTCTTCTATAAAGTCATAAAATGTGTGTTTTAGAGAAGATGGAAGAGATTTCAGTTAATTTTCTGAAATATGCTATTTATTATTGTATTATATTATATTGATATAAACTGTATGTTGCTGCCGAAGACCACGGATGTTTTAAGTTGTATTCTACATAGGTTTTATAACTTTTTTAGTATCTTAACTCTGGAGGAAAATATATTAGTCTCTTGGAGGGCTATGAAGTAAGCATTTACTAGGCTTTTGCAAGCCTTAGTATTGGTGTGTAAACTTGGTGACTTTTTGGCATTTTGTGAACTCATCCTTATGTTAAAACATTAAAAATACAGTTGCTTGGTAGAGGCTGGGTGACTCAGTTGGTTGAGTGTCCTGTTCTTGGTTTTGGTTCAGATCATGATCTCATGGTTTGTGAGTTCAAGCCCTGAGTCAGGCTCTGAGCTGACAGTGCAGAGCCTGCTTGGGATTATCTCTCTCTGCCCCTCCCCCTTGCATTCTCTCTCTCTCTCTCTCTCTCTCTCTCTCTCTCTCAATAAATAAATAAATAAACTTGGAAAAAAAATGCAGTCTCTTAGGGGACATTCAGTTAAGCGTCCAACTTGACCTTAGCTCATGTCTTGATCTCAGGGGGTGTGTGTTCAAGCCCTAGTTGGGCTCTGAACTTAAAATATATACTTAAAAATAGACTTAAAAAAAAATACAGTTGCTAAAGGATTAAACTGCAGTAGAAACTTTGTAAGGAAGTTTAGTGGTCTCTTACAGTAGAGGTTTGGTGGAAAATTGGTTTGGAATATTATTAATCAGCATAAACAGTGTATATGACAATTTCCTTTTTGAGATCTTGTGTTGCTTATCATTTGTATTTTATTTAAATCTACTTTGTCAGTCTCACAGTTGCTTTGCCCTAGTATGGCTAGGTAGATTTGGGGCTCTTTGGTTGTCTACTACATGATTTTTTTTTTAATTTTTTTTTAAATGTTTTATTTATTTCTAGGAGACAGAGAGTGTGAGCAGGGGAGGGTCAGAGAGATTGGGAGTCCCAGACTGAAACAGGCTCCAGGCTCTGAGCTGGCAGTCAGCACAGAGCCCGACGCGGGGCTCGAACCCACGAACCGTGAGATCATGACCTAAGCGAAAGTCGGATGCTTAACCCACTAAGCCACCCAGGCGCCCTTACATGATTCTTTTTTTGTTTTGTTTTGTTTTGTTTTTTAATTATATAGAGAAATCATGAGAGGTGAAGAGAGAGGTAGAGGGAGAGGGGCATGGGAATCTAAAGCAGGCTCCATGCTGAGTGTGGAGCCTGATGCGGGGCTCAATCCCATGACCCTGGGATTGTGACCTGAGCAGAAATCAAGAGTCTGGCCCTCAGGACGCCTGGGCGGCTCAGTTGGGTAAGTGTCCAACTTTGGCTCAGGTCATGATCTCAGTTTGTGGGTTTAAGCCCTGCGTTGGGCTCAGTGCTAGTGGCTCAGAACCTGGGCCCTGCTTCAGATTCTGTGTCTCCCTCTCTGTCTGTCCCTCCCCTGCTTGCCGTCTGTCTCTGTCTCTCTCAAAAATAAAGAAACATTAAAAAAAAAAAGTCTGATGCTCAATCAACTGAGCCACCCTAGGGGCCCCAGCCACACTAGTCTTTATGGAAGGATAAGAAATACATGTTATAAGCTTCTGCACAGCAAAGGAAACAACCCAGAAAATTAATAGGCAACCAACGGAATGGGAAAAGAGAGTTGCAAATGACATATCAGATAAAGGGTTGATACCCAGAATCTACAAGGAACTCACCAAACGACACGCCTGAAAAACAAACAACTCAGTGAAGAAATGGGCAGAAGATATGAACAGACACTTCTCCAAAGAGGACATCCAGATGGCCAACAGACACATGAAACGATGCTCAGCATCGCTCCTTATCAGGGAAATACAAATCAAAACCACACTGAGATACCACCTCACGCCAGTCAGAGTGGCTAAAATGAGCCAGTCAGAGGACTCTAGATGCTGGCGAGGATGTGGAGAAACGGGCACCCTCCTACACTGTTGGTGGGAATGTAAACTGGTACAGCCCCTCTGGAAAACAGTGTGGAGGTTCCTAAGGAAACTAACAATAGAACTCCCCTATGACCCAGCAATAGCACTGCTAGGAATTTACCCAAAGGATACAGAAATGTTGATGCATAGGAGCACATGTACCCCAATGTTCATAGCAGCACTCTCCACAATAGCTAAAACCTGGAAAGAGCCTAAGTGTCCATCAACAGATGAATGGATCAAGAAGATGTGGTTTATCTATACATGGCAATGAGAAACAATGAAATCTGGCCATGTGTAGCAACATGGATGGACCTTGAGGGTGTTATGCTGAAATAAGTCAGGCAGAGAAAGACAAATATCATATGTGTGCACGTATAGGAGGATTAGGAGGAGCTTAACAGAGGACCAAGGGGGAGAAGAAGGGCGGAAATGGTGGGGGAAAGGGAGAGAGGCAAACCAGGAGAGACTCTTGAATGCTGACAAAAACTGAGGACTGGTGGATGTGGGGGGAGGAGGGGTGGGCATGGAGGAGGACACTTGTGGGGATGAGCACTGGGTGTTATGTGGAAACTAATTTGACAATAAACTATTTGTAAAAAAAAAAAAAAGAAAGAAATACATGTTATAGCAGGAAGTGTTTTCAGTCGGTACATACTTTATAGGCTTACCTGAGAACTCTGAAAATGGGAAAAGTAGAAAGACCATGGTCCTTGGAGTCAGACTGTTTCTGGCACAGTGAAACCTTGGGAAAGTTATTTGACTTCTTCAAGATTCACCCTCTTCAATGTAGGCAGTAGAGACCCCCCCCCCCCCCGTGAGAGTCATTGTGAAGTTAATGAGCTAACAGGGACCGATTTGGACCATGGTAACACGTCAGATAAGAAGAAACCACTCAGCAGTCAAGTCTGCATTGTTTAGTTTCATAAAGCCAAGCAGATGAACTTGATTAGTTACGTGATTGAATAGAAGGTGACTGTGACTTTAGTTATGAACTATTTCAGGGGGCCTGCGTGGCTCAGTCCGTTGAGCATCTGACCTTGATGTCGCTCAGGTCCTGATCCCAGGGTCGTAGGGTCGAGCCTCGTGTCTGGCTCTGCGCTGAGCATGGAGCCTCTTGGAATTCTCTGCCCCCTCCCCTGCTTGCACGCTGTCTCTCTTTTGAAGGAAAAAAAAAGAAAGGAACCATTCCCCTCCCCGGTCCTCTCACTGCTTTATGTTCACATACTTCCTTTTTTTTTTTCTCTCTCTCTCTCTGAGGTTCTGAAACAAAAACAAAACATATTTGGGCTCTGAAACAGTTGAAGGAGCTTTTGAATTCTTTCTAAAGAGGAAATTGACTTTACCTAACCAGTGCGCTTCCTGTGTGTGCCGTATCCGTTAAAGAGCAAGACAGGACCTCATTGGTATACTTCTCAACTGCAGAATTTCCTCTTGTGGTGGGGGGTGTGAATTGTACGACAAAGTTTTGACATGTTGTCTTCATTTATTTTGGTATCTGTAAGGAATATCATGATTCACCTAGGGGTCTTGTTTAAAAAATTTTTTAATGTTTTATCTATTTCTGAGAGAGAGAGAGAGACAGCGTGAGTAGAGGAGGGTCAGAGAGAGAGGGAGACACAGAATCCAAAACACGCTCCAGGCTCTAAGCTGTCAGCACAGAGCCTGACGCAGGGCTTGAACCAGCAAACCGTGAGATCATGACGTAAGCTGAAGTCGAATGCTTAACCGACTGAGCCACCCAGGTGCACCAGCTAGGGGTCTTGTTTAAAATGTAGGCCCTGATTCAGTGGTTCTTGGTGGGGCCTAAGAATCTGCATTTCTAATAATATTCAGGTGATACATCAAAATCATAGGGTGTTCTTTCCCTAGTTCTTTAAAAAAAAAAAAAAAGTCTTAAAGATGTACCTGACTAACTTCATTTTTATTTAGCAACATTTATTTCCCTGCTGAGATGTATGGTGGGACCTGGGGCTTAAGGACAAGCAAATGTACTTAAGCAAATCAAGTACATTTTGAGTATGGCTCCCCCGCTTTTCTTTTTAAACTTGGGCTTGAGTTAATTTCATAGAAGTTCCCTAGTGACTGCACAGGGACTAATCAACAATTAAACTTAAACTGGAATCTCTCTTTTTCTTTATGATTTAAGGAATTCTTTCACTTCACTCATAACTACTGTATGTAATTATTGAATGTACGTATGTAATGTCAGAAGGAGAAAAAATTGTTTCCATGATCCTTCCTCTTCAGCCAATCAGACTGTCCTTCACCACCACTTCACACACACCCCCACCCGGATTTCTTTGTACTCCTTGAGTATAGGTATTTTTTGTTTTTACATGGTTGTAAACATTTCTGGGAAGCAGTTTTGTATTCTTTTTAAATTTAGTATTAGGGAATAAATGGAAACTTTTAAATTTCTGTATTAAGTGTTTAATGTTGTATGCCTTGTGGATTTTCTTGGACTTTGAATGCTCTTGCAAAATAAAGTCAACAAAAGGGTTAGAGTAATAAATGTAATATGTTACTATGAAGCTAATATAGTATCTACAAAGTAAGTGCGTGTTTGCTTTAATTCAAATTGTTAAAATTTTCCTGTTAAGTGGGAGTGAATTGTTTGTTATCCATATTCTTAAAAAAAAATCTTGTATCAGTATAGACAACTGGTTTGTTTTCAAAATCTCTGTGAGCTGTAAAGCCTTCCCAGCCTGTCTCCCAGGACACCAGTTCTTACTCTGGGCTCTGTGGACCTGAGGGCAGTGTTTCTCAGAGGATGGGCTGTGGGATCACAGGTGGGCTTGTCAAACATGAGAACTCTGTCCATGTACCCTTTCACCCTTCTTGAAGGTTCTGAATCAGTAGGTCTGGGATGGAGCCCTCCCATCTAAATTGTAACAGGCGGTCTACATGATTCTTCTGAAAACCAAGTTTCAGAATTACTGCTTCAGGCAAGCCGTGGTAGAAATTTGAGGGAATGTGTACCCTTGAAATTGAATTAATTTCTTTAGGGAATGGGTTATTCATTTTACTGGAAAGAGGGTCTGTAAACCTCTTACTGAGACTTGCGAAGAGGAATGTGACTCAAAAAGGATCAAAGCATCGTCCCAGTCGTGTGTTTTCATGAACATTCTCTGCCTTCTGTGAGCCTCTTTGAATTCTAAATAAATTCTTAGTTTTACCATAATGAGGGCATTTTATCCATTAGGTAACTTAAAAAAATATTGATGGCCTTCTAATCTACCATTTACCACTTTTCAGTAAAATGAATTTTAATCCCCTCCTAACTTAAATATTTTTTTACTGAAATGTACTGTTGCCAAGAACTCCTTTGTGCAGATAACAATACTTTCTAACATTTATTTATTGGGAACAACAACGTGCCAGCTGTTTTACCAAGTGTAACACATAGATTATTTTTATTTAATCCTTACAGCAACTCCATGAGTTAAGTATTATATTGACTTGACAAATAAGGAAATTGAGGTGTTGAGTGCTTAATTAACGTGACCAAATCGACGGAGGTTGTGAATGATGGAACCAGGACTTGAGCCCATTCTGTTTTACCTGAAGGCTAGTTCTGTGCATTCCTGCAAGTGTGTGCAAATGAATCACATTTGATTTATCAACAAATGGAAGATGGTTGTTGTGCTTTGAGATTTTGGATGATGCCTGCGGATTAGCCTATTCCAGAGATTCTAAGTGTTTATGTTCTTCCTTTTCAGATCAAAGAGAGTGCATCGCAGACTAGAGATGTTCTTAAACAGCATTTTAATGATTTAAAGGGAACCCTTGGGAAGCTTCTGGATGAGCGATTGGTGACCCTTCTACAAGAGGTGGACACCATTGAACAGGAGACCATTAAACCTCTCGATGACTGCCAGAAGCTCATAGAGCACGGAGTTCATACTGCAGAGGACTTAGTCCAAGAAGGTGGGGGTCCAGGGAGCCTGTGAAGCATGGCACGTTCAGATTGGCACTTTGTCAATTTCTCAGGGTACCAGCAGGCTTCTTGCCCTCTGTGGGGTGCTTAGAATGCTCTTGCCTTAGAATGGTTTGTCATATAGGATAGCAGATACACTGTGAGCTCCCCCAGGGTGAGTGCAGTCAATGTGTTAATTATAATCATTTACACAACAAGGAGTAAAGGGTTTTTCTCAAATGGTTCTATGAGAGTGTCTTCTTCACTGTTAACACAGTGATTTTAAGGCCCTTTTGAGACTATTTAAATATTTTCCAGTGTTCAAATAAAAGGTTAAAAATTACTATTGGTGTTTACTCCTGAAAATCATAGCAGTTCTGCACCTGTCTGTGGCCTGTTTGTGGTTAAAGCATTCCAGGTCTTGCCTCGCTACCTTCCTGTCTTCACACCCACTGTCCTCGCTTCGTATGTCTCTTTGTTGAGTATGTTAAATAAAAAGGTAACAGTTCTGCCCTTTGGGGTTCACAGCACACTGAGAGAGGCATACATGCTGAGATCAATTTAAGACCCACAGGAGGACAGAAGGGGAAGCACCTAACTCCGGGCGAGTGGAGGGTCGCTTTCTGTAGAAGGAGTTCCACAGAGGCTCGAAGGAGTTCATTAAGCAGACAAAGGAAGAAAAGGAGGTAACAGCACAATTTGAAGCAGAAGTAACATCATGAGTAAAGTGAATGGCCTGTCAGGGATATTTTGAAGTATTTTAGGCAGCAGTGACACAATTAGATTTCAATTAAAAAAAAAAAAAGGTACTGCCTACAGTTTGGAGACTGTATTAAGACTGGAGTTGTAAAAGAGGCCAATTAGGAAGTTGTAGCACCAATCCAGATAGGAAATGAAGAAGGCGGTGACAGGTGGAGATGGTGTGGAGCTGATTTTAAGATTTTTCAGAGAAAGAATTATTGATGATTTTACCTGTCAGTGAGTGTTGATTATTGGTGATTGCCTGGATATTAGGTTGGAGGATAAAGGGAAGGCCTTAGGATGACCAAAACCAGCCTGATTTTGGATTACCAGGACTGTGCTGTTTACAGACATAAACCACAGAGAAGGAGGGGCTTCACTGGGTAGTTAGGCATTTCGGAGGGGGCATGTTGAGTGGAGGGCCTCAGAATGCCCAGAAGGCAGTTGGGAACGCAGGAGACAGAATCTGGCAGGTGACGATGCATACATCAAGCCTGAATCCAGGGGAGTCAGGAAGTGATCGAGAGCCGGGGTACAGTGTGAGAAGAGAGGCTGACAGAGGGTAGAATTGTGGGGGTGCCAGCATTTAAAGGACAGTTGAGGAAAAAGGAGCCAGAGGAGACTGAGTACCACCCATTCTGCATTGAGTGGTATGAGTGACTTGGGATAAAACGGGTGCGTGGCTAACAAGTCTGTCACTCCAATTGGAAAGCCACCCCCTGGCAGTAACATTTAGAATGTACTATTGGTGTTGTCTTTACATGTTTATTACATTTTGTCTTCTCTTCAGTGAGAACTGATTTGACACTGACCCTAGCGGTGCCTTTGAGAAAATGCTTTTTAGTGGGACCACAGAATGTCTTTCCCTGAAGGCTTTGCATCTGGAAACAAACCCAGAAGCAGTTCACAGGTCACCCATCACCCTGAGGACTGAGAAATAAATGTTTATTTTAGAAAAGAAATCCTTTGAGGCACAAACTTGTTTGTTACAGCATCTGATGCTTCAGTTTTTTTTATATTTCAGAAATATTTTGAATTTCAATCTCTTTCCTTCCTCTCAAGGGATAAAAGCTTATTTCTGGAATTTTGAGGACTTTCAGGCACTGTTCAGTATGTCTCTGTTTTCCTTTTGGTGAGGGAGAATGCCACGTTATGTGGTCCTAAAAATTTTGAGTCATTCCAGGGCAAATTCATATAGAAAGAGTTCTTCTGGTAGTATTTCTTCAGGGCCCTGGAAGGATACAGAAGTTTGCCATTTTTTAAATGCCTTTATATAGCTTTTCCTTGTTATTTTTCTGTGGGATAATTTTTTTTTTTTTAATGTTTATTTTTGAGAGAGAGGGCATGGGTGAGGGAGGGACGGGGGAAGGGGACAGAGTATCTGAAACAGGCTCTGTGCTCACAGCACAGAGCCAGATGTGGGACTTGAACTCAATAGAGATCATGACCTGAGCTGAAGTTAGATGCTTAACTGACTGAGCCACCCAGGTGCCCCTCTGTGTAATAATTTCTAATGTGTGATATTCTTTCAGGAAAAAAACTGTGTCAGTTGACTTTATAAGACCCTGTGCCCTATTCTTCTGTCAGGGTAATACCTGTACTGGCTCTTGTTGGAATTCTGTAAGTCAAGAGTCTGTAGGAAAGATGGAAAAAAGTACCTTGACCTTCTCCTTTGCATAAAATTGGTGGGAAGAAGGGGCGCCTGGGTGGCTTAGTCGGTTAAGCGTCCGACTTTTGCTTAGGTCATGATCTCGCGGTTCGTGGGTTCGAGCCCCGCGTCAGGCTCTGTGCTGACTGCCAGCTCAGAACCTGGAGCCTGTTTCAGAGTCTGTGACTCCCTCTCTCTCAGACCCTCCCCTGCTCACGCTTTCTCTCTCTCTCTCTCTCTCCTAGAAATAAATAAAACATTAAAAAAAATAAGAATTGGTTGTAGGAAAACCAGAGACCCACCTTGACATGGGTTGTAGTGATTGCTTTATAATGGGACCATTTTTCACTGCACTTGTTCTCTTTTTCCTGATTGTAGGGGAGATTGCCATTCTTGGTGGTGTAGGAGAACAGAATGAAAAACTGTGGAACTTTACAAAAAAGGCGTCACACATTCAGTTGGACAGGTAAAGTAGTTAATGCCTTTGGGATTTAGTTTTAAGCATTCAAACCGTCTGCTTTTCCCCCTCCCTGTTAAAGATTCTGAATAAGTGGGATAGAGAATATAGATTTCAGGGTCCACTGCCCATTGAAATAGTTGTGATTGTAATTTTTGGTATAGTTTTATTACAGATTTTCTTCAATCCTAATATGTAAGAGAATTGTTCAATTTTAGAAATTCTACACATATTGAAACTGAGTACATTGGATCTTTTGGCATAAACTTGACAATAGTGATGCTCTAGCAGTTTTCTATTTTGTTGGTTATTTGGGAAGAGAATCTTTATGTAACACCTTGCAAAGCCTCTGTTGCCATTGGCATCATTTCCTGGGGGTTTCAGCAGCATTATAGTATGTGACCAATTTAAACTATGCCTCATATTTTTAACTTTCAATTAAAAGCCTCATAAACACATAAGCTTTGTTTCCTCAGCTTACCAGAAGTGCCTTTACTGGTTGATGTGCCTTGTTTATCTGCTCAGTTGGATGACTCGATTCTGAACATAGTGAAAGACCACATTTTCAAGCATGGGACGGTAGCATCTCGCCCCCCGGTACAGATAGAAGAACTAATAGAGAAGCCTGGAGGCATCATTGTTCGATGGTGTAAGGTATGTAATTAAGAGTTGTAGCAGTGGCTTCAACATTATGGATTTGAGATTTGAGGCCCTTTAAGATTTTTTGTTGTTGTTGTTAACTACCTTTGAATATTTTCTTCTCTTCACAAACAAAAGTCCCGATGGCTTTACAATTAAAGTCACAGGGAACTTGAATGGAGGTAGCTCTCCAGTTTGAGATAAATAGTTTTGAAGGTATCTTTAAAAATCCTATATCACAACAGTATTTCCCATCACAGATTTCCCAAACTTAACCCTGAGTGAGGTGAAGACCTTTCCCATTTCTGCTTATTACAAAAGTCAAAAGATTGTAGTGAGTATTGATTGTCTGATATTTTCTGTTCCATGCTGAACTAATATTTCTGAAATAAAGTTCCTAATATGTGGTTTCATCACATTCTCAGCATTGCTGAGAATTTTGTGTGTTAAATCATGTTATGTATATGAGTTACCATATTTTATTTATTTTTAAAATATTTGTAAAGATTTATTTTTTTTAAGTTTATTTTTGAGAGAGAGAGTGAGAGAGCATGGGAGAGGCAGAGAGAGAGAGAGGAAGAGAAAGAGAATCCCAAGCGGGCTCCTCACTGTTAGTGTGGAACCAGATGTGGGGCTTGAACTGAGATCATGACCTGAGCGGGAATCAAGTCGGGCCCTGGCACCTCTGGACATGGTTTCTGTCTAAAATATGGTAAGTCGTGGCACCTGGGTGGCTCAGTCAGTGAAGCGTCTGACTCTTGATTTCAGGTCAGGTCATGATCTCACCGTTTGTGAGATCAAACCCTGCATTGGGCTCAGGGCTGATAGCGCGGAGCCTGCTTGGGATTCTCTCCCCTTCTCTCTGCCCCTCCGCCACTTGTGCACGTGTGTGCGCTCTCACTCTCTCAAAATAAATAAACTCAAAAAAAAAAAAAAAAAAGAAACCGTGTCTCAATGAGTCATAAGTGTCTTGGCTCTTGCCAGATACATCATTCAGAGTGGGTGCTCATATTCTGGAAATCATTTTCTTAAATGAGTTTTTTAATGAAGTTCGTAATAGAAAAAATAATAGGTTTTTGTTCATTCAAAACAAAGACTGTCATTCCATTTTTCTTCTTTGGCCTGTCAGTGGACCTAGAGTTTCCAGTTTTTGTGCTATGAACATTATTATTCATGTTTCCTTGTGTACACGTGTAAGATATTTCTCTTAAGTATATACCCAGTAAAATTAGGAGGTCTTAGAGTGTTGGACCCATACTCTGCCAGCGAATACTGAGCTCTTTAATGGGAGTGTACCAGCGCAGGGACTCCTGTTACTCTGCGTCCTGACAGCACTTGGCTTTGCCAGACTTTGTCTTTTTGCCAATATGGTATCTCATTTGGTTTTATTTCTTTATTCATTTCTTATATGTCTTTTTTTTTTTTTTTTTAAGAGAGAGAGAGTGTGTGTGTGCGTGGGAAGGGCACAGAATCTGAAACAGGCTCCAGGCTCTGAGCTAGCTGTCAGCACAGAGCCCAACACGGGCTTCAAACCCATGAACCGTGAGATCATGACCTGAGCTGGAGTCGGACGGTTAACCGACTGAGCCACCAGGCGCCCCATATTTTCTATGACCTACTTGAGAATGGCCCATATTCAGTACATGGGCTTCTATGCTTGGCCCAAGCAAGAGTTGTTAAGCCATGATGCCGAGAGAAATTATTCCCTGATTTGTACCTAACGTAAGCCTTTCTCCTTAGGTGGATGACGACTTTATAGCCCAGGATTACAGGCTCCAGTTCCGCAAATGCACTTCAAATCACTTTGAGGACGTATATGTAGGCTCTGAAACTGAGTTCATAGTGTTGCACATAGACCCCAACGTTGACTATCAGTTCAGAGTCTGCGCCCGAGGAGATGGCCGACAGGAATGGAGTCCTTGGAGCGTCCCCCAAATGGGCCACTCCACGCTGGTGCCACATGGTATGCTGTTGCCTTCTCACTCCTGAAGCTCAGCTGTGTATCAGACCGCTTCTGCCTGTTCCGTCAGCACCCTGACAGCCACATTTTCAGACAGTAAAACCTGAGTCAATGAGAAAGCCATGGAACCTGTCCTATTCAAATTACTTCACCTGAATTCTGAGAAGTTTTCCTCAGTTATCTCCAGAGTCCAAGAATAGTGCCCCGCAGGATTATTAGCCTCCCCTAAATCCAAAGATTTTGCATCAGGATACTGATTTTCCAAACAAATGAATATCGGAATGGAAGTCTTATGATTGGAAGTTGGTCTCTCCTAAAAAAACAAAACAAAAAGAAATTGGTCTCTCCTGTATTACTATTTTAAAATTTTTAGACTTACTTGTTAACGAGTTCTTAATCAGGTTAGAATAAGCTCCAACAATCATGCTTCACCTCGTTGCGTTAGGTAGCAGATAGCACTCACTTGATCTTCACGCCACGATAGACTAACGTGTGTTTTGTGATTTGTAGGATTAACCAGGATATCCTGTCGCTGTGTCTCTTCTTTTATGGAACTTGCCCATGACCCCTAAGAGCAGCCTCTTCTGCTTCCAAGTTTTATTTAATGTGTCTGTATTGGAGATACTCTCAAAGGGTTTTAATAATTTTCAATATCTTTGCTTTTTAAAAAGAGTGGACGGCTGGCTTTGAGGGCTACAGCCTGAGCAGTCGAAGAAACATCGCCCTCCGGAATGATTCTGAGTCATCGGGTGTCCTCTACTCCCGCGCTCCGACTTACTTCTGTGGGCAGACGCTGACATTCAGGCAAGTAGATATTACACTGTCTGTCATACATGCCTAGGCAGCAGGGTGAAGGCCATAGAAGGTGCGTGAGCTTTGGATGCAGAGTCGGCCTGAGCTTATCTTGTCATTTGTAGGCAGCGTTACTCTGAGGAGAGTCCTCGTTTCTTTCTGCTTTGGTTTTCTCCTATGTGTTCATAGCGTTATTACAAAGATGAACTAAGGTAATGTATGTAAAATGTCTTGCTTATGCCTGATACATGGCACGTACTCATCATGTTTATGACTCTTTTATTCTTGGGACATAGAGGTAAGTAGACTACCTCTCAAAAGAATTTTAGGGGTGTCTGGGTGGCTTGGTCGGTTGAGCATCCCACTCTTGATTTCAGCTCTAAGGTCATGATCTCAGGGTTTGTGAGATCAAGCCCTGCGTTGGGTTCTATGCTGACAGCCCAGAACATGCTTGGGGTTCTCTCTCTCCCTCTCTCTCTGCCCCTCCCCTGCCCAGGCTCACACATGCATGCATGCTGTCTCTCAAATACATTTTTTAAAAAGTCAATCTTTGGGGCACCTGGGTGGCTTAGTCGGTTAAGCGTCTGACTTTCACTTGGGTCATGATCTCGCGGTTTGTGGGTTCGAGCCCCGCGTCGGGCTCTGTGCTGACTGCCAGCTCAGAGCCTGGAGCCTGTTTCACAGTCTGTGACTCCCTCTCTCTCTGACCCTCCCCTGCTCATGCTCTCTCTCTCTCTCTCTTTCTCTCTCTCCTAGAAATAAATAAAGCATTAGAAAAAAAAATTAAAAAAAAAAAAAGTCAATCTTTGGGGCGCAAGGGTGGCTTAGTTGGTTAAGCGTCTGACTTTCACTTGGGTCATGATCTCGTGGTTCGTGGGTTCGAGTCCCGTCGGGCTCTGTGCTGACTGCCAGCTCAGAGCCTGGAGCCTGTTTCACAGTCTGTGACTCCCTCTCTCTGACCCTCCCTGCTCATGCTGTCTCTCTCTCTCTCTCTCTCTCTCTCTCCCTCTCCTCTCCTAGAAATAAATAAAGCATTAGAAAAAAAAAAAAATTAAAAAAAAAAAAAGTCAATCTTGGGGCGCCAGGTGGCTTAGTTGGTTAAGCGTCTGACTTTCACTTGGGTCATGATCTCACGGTTCGGTGGTTCGAGTCCCCGCCGGGCTCTGTGCTGACTGCCAGCTCAGAGCCTGGAGCCTGTTTCACAGTCTGTGTCTCCTCTCTGGACCCCCTCCCCTGCTCATGCTGTCTCTCTCTCTCTCTCTCTCTACTCTCTCTCTTTCTCTCTCTCCTAGAAATAAATAAAACATTAGAAAAAAAATTAAAAAAAAAAAAAAGTCAATCTTTGGGGCGCCAGGGTGGCTTAGTTGGTTAAGCGTCTGACTTTCACTTGGGTCATGATCTCACGGTTCGTGGGTTCGAGCCCCGCGCCGGGCTCTGTACTGACTGCCAGCTCAGAACCTGGAGGCTCTTTCAGAGTCTGTGACTCCCTCTCTCTCTGACCCTCCCCTGCTCACGCTGGCTTTCTCTCTCACTCTGCTGGAAATAAATAAAACATTAAAAAAAAATTTTTTTTTAAAAGTCAATCTTTTTTTTTTAATAGTTTATTGTCAAGTTTGTTTCCATATAACACCCAGTGCTCATCCCCACAAGTGCCCTCCCCCATGCCCATCACCCCCCTTCGCCTCCTCCCCCTTCCCATCAGTCCTCAGTTTGTTCTCAGCATTCAGGAGTCTCTCATGGTTTGCCTCCCTCCATTTCCCTTAAAAAGTCAATCTTAAAAAATCAGAGGCCAAGAGTTTTTTTCCTTTATGAATGAATATGAGCACATCTCCGTGAAAGACAACCTATCAGTGTAAATATGAGAATTACATACATAATGTACATAATGTATGTAATTCTCTGTAAAATGTGTCTGTACATATATATATGTATGTACTTCTGTATAAAATAAACCTGAAAGCAAGCTCTTACACCACCAATCATTTTTGTTTTTTCATTCATTTCTTCCTGTATTAGAACAATTTCCTTGTTTTCATGTCATCTAAGATGTATTCTCTATACTCCTGTTTCTGAATAGCTCTTGCTAGAAACCAAAGCCCTGTTTTAATTTGGAAAAGCAGGGTAGCAAACTCTTCTCTAAGTTTTAGGCCTTGAGATCATGAGATTTTATGATGAATTGTTGCTCAGAGTTCCTGTTGTTCTCAGTTCTTTGTCATATGAAGCCTGGAGAGTATCTGAAAGCTTTATTTAAGCTAACGTGGCCACATTCTCCCCCAGCCAAGTCCTCTTAACTGTCAGCAGTTCTCAGAATGTACTGGTTTATGCTTAGTCTCATTTAAAATAATTTTTTTAATGTTTGTTTATTTTTGAGAGAGAGAACGAGAGCACGTGTGAGCAGGGGAGGGACAGAGGAGACAGAATCTGAAGCAGGCTCCCGTCTCTGAGCTGTCCACGCAGAGCCTGACGTGGGGCTCAAACCCATGAACCATGAGATCATGACCTGAGCTGAAGTCGGACACTTAACTGACTGAGCCACCCTGTGTCATTATTGACACCTCCTCTCACCCCTTAGGTTATGAAGAATGACTTAATAACCAGACAAATACCCCTCCCCTGCTCATGCTGTCTCTCTCTCTCTCTTAGAAATAAATAAAACATAAAAAAACATTTAAAAAAAAAAAAAAAGGGGCGCCTGGGTGGCTTAGTCGGTTAAGCGTCCAACTTTCGCTTGGGTCATGACCTCACGGTTCGTGGCTTTGAGCCCCGCATCGGGCTCTGTGCTGACTGCCAGCTCGGAGCCTGGAGCCTGTTTCAGTCTGTGACTCCCTCTCTCTCTGAACCTCCCCTGCTCACGCTGTCTCTCTCTCTCTTAGAAATAAATAAATAAAACATTAAAAAATTTAAAAAAAAATAATAATAACCAGACAAATACCAACAGAGAGAGAAATAAGGGATCTAGTACCTGAAGTCCTCTAAAGGGGAGTTCATGAATTTTGTTTGCTAACAAACCCTTTTTCTTCTTATATCCTTTGTTTATAGAAATACTGCCATGAGTGACTCTCCGGAGAACAGTGTGCTCCTGTGTAATGATAGGGCTTTCTGAGTTCAGGATATATTCAGGGCCAATATCTCAGTCAGTAAGAAGAGTAATCATAGTAATAATAATTGCGGTTGATAATTAAACAACGTTTACTACATACAAAGTTCTACTTTAAGTACTTATATTCATTTGATTCTTTTTTTTTTCCTAAGTTTGTTTATTTGAGAGAGTGAGATGGGGGCAGAGAGAGAGAGAATCCTAAGCATTGCACTGTCAGTGTAGAACCACACGCGGCACTCAGACTCATGGAAATGACCTGAGCCGAAACCAGGACAGATGCTTTCCTGACTGGGCCACCCAGGTGCCCGTATATTCATTTGATTCTTACAGTCACCCAATAAAATAGGTATAGCTGCCCATTTTAGGGATGAGGATACTAAGGCGCACAGAAGTGAAGTCACCCAATGTTACATAACTGGCCAATGGCAAAGCTATTTTATTGTCTGTATTGTTTCTTTCTGTCTTCTTGACAGGAGGGTAAATGTGTTTCTAGTTAGTGTTGAAATCTACAGTTTCTCAATGTCCGTATCCTTAGCCCTTTTCCTTTTCCCCCTTCTGAGACCTCTTCCCTGCAGTGACGGTGACCTGATGCTCTCCTGTTTTTAAAGACTTCTTCAGGGGAAGATCTAATAGGTGGCATACTTAGGTTTGTTTCTTATGTCATTCAGTACATATATAAGACATTGGAAATCACCCAAACTGGTACAGATCCACTTACTATCTGTGGACTGTGGCCTGACATTTAGTAGGCCTCAGTAAACCATTTGTTCCTTCCTCCTCTTCCAAAGATGTCTGACCGGGCCCCACTTGGCAGGGTGATTAACTGAAACTTAGTTCAGTTCAGTATTATTGTAGCCAGACTCTTGCATTTTTGTCATTTTTCCTTTGAATGCGGAATGAAAATATCTTCTCCCCTTGTTAAAAGGATTTGCAGGGATCAGGACCTAAGTCAGAAGATGGGAGAGGTGGGGGGCACCCCCCTGTATAAGGGGGGAACAGATGGGCCAACTTGACTAAAGGTAAACTTTATTCCATGTTTTAAGGGTGTTGGAAGGCCTCGCAGTTAGCAGGAAGATTATACGCGTGTAGGCACTGCCCAGTTGGTCCCCCCCAGTCTATTCCTGATGAAGTTGCTGGAATGTGTAGAGCTGTGGAAGCCAAGAAACCTGTTACTGGCGGGCTCTGTCAGTCTCTAGAGCCCAGCCTCATTCGGTGGCCAGGTCTGCTAAGCAGCCTTCTCCTGCTAGGCCTCTCCTTGATTTCCTGCCTGAACATTCCTACTCTTCCTCTCCTTGCTTCTAAGATTTCCTTACTGTTTTTTTAACCATATTTTTACTTTCTCTTCTCTACCACTTCCTTTGTTTAAAACAGCTTTCTTTCAAACAGCCTTCCTTAATCCTAATAGCCTAGGAGGTTACTGTCGTCTTTTACAGATGAAGAGACCAAAGCACAGGGAGTTCATGACTTGCCACTATTTAGATCCTGCCAGTCTAGCTCTTACCCACTGTGCTACCTGCATCCCACAAGTGACATGAGGTGGAAATTAACGGGCAGTAGGCTAGCTATTTATTGTTATAAATGTTTCTTTAACAGAACCTAAAAAGTTAATGTTACAGTTAGCATTATCAACTGCTGTGTAACAAATCATCCCAAAACTTAGAAGCTTGAAACAATAATCATCATTTATTTTGCTCAGGAAACTGCAATTTGCAGATCGTCAAGGACAGCTCATCTCTGCTTATATGTCAGTAGCTGCAGTGGTTTGATTAGAGCTGGTGGATCCGCTTTCCAAATGGCTACTCACGTGGCTGGCAAATTAACCCTGGTTCTGTGTGCCTCTCTGTGTAGGCCTGGTGGGCTGCTTGGGCTTCCTCACAGCATGGTAGCTGGGTTCCAAGAATGAGCATTGCAGGAGATGGGAAGTGGGGGCTGCAGAGCTGCCAGGTTTTAAGGCCTGGGCCTAGAAATGGACACAGCGTTACTTCAACCATATTCTATTGTTCATACGGAGTGTAGATCCCAGGAAGGGACATAGACCCCACTTCTTGATGAGAGAAGTTTCAAAAAGTTTAGGGGCTTTATCTTAGAAATGGCATGGTTGATAACTGTTAGAAAGGGGTCACTTAGAATATGTGAATTTGGTTTAATATTTGCCTTTGGTTAAGCATTAGCATTACTTTTTTGAATAAACTTAAGCTGGAGGGGATCATACGTTTTCTGTACAAGGCTGGTCTCTTACCAGGTGTGTCTTGAATACTGTTAGCCTAACGTAGTTGGATTAAGAAGTTAATTTGTTTTGGGGTGCCTGGCTGGCTCACTGGGAAGAGCGTGCAACTCTTGGTCTCAGGGTCATGAGTTTGAGCCCCACATTGAATATAGAGATTGTTTAAGTAAATAAACTTTTTATTTTTAAAAGAAGGTAATTTGTTTTTAATTAGAGTCTTTGAAATCTTGTCGGTTCCTCAACGTGTTGAGACAAAATGTTCTGTCCTGGGGAGACTACAGCTTTGCTGTTTGTATTTTGCCAGAGTGGTCCCTCTAGGGATATGATATGTAGGCCTTTCAGGTTGGAGTGTAGCTTTTGTGACAGATGTGGGGAATGCCAGACAGAAGAGTGTTCCCCACAGACTCTTGATTATATAGATATGGATGAGATAAGACAGCTCCTTTCCTACGTAGATCTCTTTTAGGATTCCATACCCTAGCTTTTAGTTTGTCTGTAGGTGGAGGGTTACATGAAATCGTGAAGGAGTATCTACTTTGAAGTGTTCACATGTAATAGCTCTTCCAAATTATCTAAGGAGTATTTCTTAGGCCTTTTTCCTGTACATACTCTTTATTTCTTAAACTACTTTATTATTATTTTTTGAATATTTAAGTAATCTGTACACCCATGTGGGGCTTGAACTCGCAACCTGAAAATCAAGAGTCACATGCTCTTCCAGCTGAGCTAGCCAGGCCCCCCTAAAATGACTTAAAAAAATTTTTTTTAATGTTATTTATTTTTGAAGTACAGAGAGACAGAGCGTGAGAGGGTAGGGTCAGAGACAGAGGGAGACACAGAAATCAAAGTGGGTTCCAGGCTCTGAGCTTTCAGCACAGAGCCTGATATGGGGCTCGAACTGATGAACCATGAGATCATGACCTGAGCCAAAGTCGGAAGCTTCACTGACTGAGCCTCTGTTTCTCCCCTCAGTCTATTTAGCTTTAAAAAAAAGCTAAAATGAGGTTTTTTAAATATATAGTTTTCCTTATCAACTCTAGTCTTTGAATGAGGCTAATCATTTCATTCAGCCTCTACTCCATTCAGATGGTATTATAGTACTTGGTATTGCCAGGAGTGTGAAGTTTAAGAAGGAAAAAAACCCAGAATCTTTGATTCAACATAGAGTAGGCAGTTTATAAATTAGTATAAGGGAGATCCAAACTGCTCTGCAATACAGCGGAAGGAAAAGTTACTTCTAGGTGAGGGGTTGGTGGTGCAGGCTTAGTGCAGGTAGAGGTGGAAAGGCAATTCAGGTGGGGAAACAAAGCAAGAACCAAAGATGGGAGTAGAAAAAGTACAAATAGCAAGTAATGAGTCTGGATCAGGTTAATAGAGACAGGCAGTATAGTCAGAGGATCCCAGAAAGGTAGGATATAGTTTTGAGCAAGCTGCATGTATTTCTTTCTTTTTTTTTAAATGTTTTATTTATTTCTAGGAGAGAGAGAGACAGCGTGAGCAGGGGAGGGTCAGAGAGAGAGGGAGTCACAGACTGAAACAGGCTCCAGGCTCCGAGCTGGCAGTCAGCACAGAGCCCGACGCGGGGCTCGAGCCCACGAACCGCGAGATCATGACCTAAGCGAAAGTCGGACGCTTAACCGACTAAGCCACCCAGGCGCCCCATTCTTTTTTAATTCCTCAAAGAAATACCCTTTTGAAAGTCACCTGTGCCCATTTACAAGGAGGATATTTGATACTGCATACAGAGATCTCCCCACCCCCCAACAAAAGCCTCACTAAGTGAGGTTTACATTTTTTATTCTCTTAGGGAGGGAGACATGCTCTCCTTTTGACTTTTCATGAACTCACAAGTTGAGCCAGACTGTACAAAATAGCAGTAGTCAGCTAACGTTTGTTGAGCTTTGCTGTGTGTTAGTTCTTAAGGGCTTAATGAGTTAATGTCTGTAAATCCTTATTACATCCTCATGAGGTAGACACATTTTATAGCTCTGGAAACTGAGATGTAAAAAGATTAAGTAACTTGCCTGCAGTTGTGCTGATTGTTAGGCCGAGATTCAGGTCTCGACAGTCTAGCCCTATAGGCCCCTGTTCCCACTTAGTGAGGTGAAAGGTCAATGAGGGTATTGGGCAAATGAATGACATCATCTGATACATGTTTCACAGGTCATTTTGGCCTCTGTGGGGAAAATAACCTATGGAGGGTGTGGGTACCGGCAGGGAGACCAGTCAGGAGGCTGTGACAGTAACCTCGGTGAGAGTGAATGGTAGCTTGCACTAGGATGGAGCAGTGGAGGTAATGATAAATGGTCAGAATCTGGATATATTTTGAAGGAAGGACTGACGGGATTTCCTGGTGGGTTGCTTGTGGGATGTGAGAAAGAGGGAGTCAAGTGTGACCACAGGGTTTTTGGTCTGAATAATTGTTAAGATAGAATTGTCATTTACTGAGGTATGTAAGAGGCGATAGGAAGAGCGTATTTCTGAGTGAATATCGGTTTCTTCTTTCATAAATTAAGTCTGAGTTCCTTACTGACCATATAAGTACGTTTGTGGATAAACAGCCGGATATGGGAATCTGGAGTTGAGTGGAGAGAGCCAGGCCAGGGGTACTGACTTGAGAGGTTTTAGATTGTAGATGAGTACTTAATTTAAAGCCATGAGACTAGGTGAGATCAACCAAGGTGTGAGTGGAGGCAGAGGACATTAGAGAAGGGTCACATTTAGCAGCTGGGCAGTGAAGAAACTATCAAAGGAATAGCCAGTGGCAGGTTGTGTGTCCTAGAAGTCAAGCGAAGGAGGTGTTTCCATTGTGTCAAACGGTGCCGATCCGGTAGGTCAGAAAAAATCTGAGAACTGACTTTTGGGTTTGCACTGTGGAGGTCTGCTGGTGGCCTGACATGCACAGTTGCGGTGATGTGGCAGAGAAGGCTTGATGAGAGTGGGCTCAGTAGAGACCATGAGAGCTTCTGGGACCAGTGCGTATGTGGTGGCACTTTAGTTCTGAAATTTTTCCACTTGCAGAAACTTTCCGGAGTAATAAGGAGACTAGAGGTAGGAGGACCCATGAGTGCTTTTGCAGCAAAACTAAGAGATATAGAAAACTGAATTCCACATTAGGAGTAAATACTTTCTAAGCCTCACATAGGCAGGAAATCCACTGAGGAAATCATGACAGTTTGCCGAGGGGAAAAAATGATGAGCATGGAGGTGCCGAGCTTACAAATCTCCAAATACTCAGTCCCGAAAGGAGAAGGCCCCACCTTGAGACTATAAATAGGGCGGGGCTGAGCAGCCCTTCTGTACTTTGCCTGAGGAAGCAGAGAGAAGGATCTGGAAAATGCCCGGGAAAATTTAAAATGCTTGATCCTAAGAAAGCAAGTGGTGACAGTGGTCGATGGTCTGAGGCAGCCTTTGAAGAAACCACAGCAGCTGAAGTCTGGCAGTAGAAACTCTCCTGAAACACATTAGCTTTTGAATCAGAGGAGACGGGACTAAGGGAGAAGCCACATTATAAGGCAGCATAGCCCTGCAGCCATGGGGGACAGGCCATAGAGCGCAGGCCTGAAAGTCACCCAGGTCTCCCCCGACCCCCTTATATGCTGCCTATTACAGGAACCCGCTCGTTAACACGAGTAACACGAAACGAACGTCCACAGTATCAATACAAAGATGGGATAAGAGAAAGAGGGGCGCCTGGGTGGCTTAGTCGGTTAAGCGTCCGACTTTCGCTTAGGTCATGATCTCGTGCAGTTCGTGGGTTCGAGCCCCGCGTCGGCCTCTGTGCTGACTGCCAGCTCAGAGCCTGGAGCCTGTTTCAGTCTGTGACTCCCTCTCTCTATGACCCTCCCCTGCTCACGCTGTCTCTCTCTCTCTCTCCTAGAGAGAAATAAAACCGTAAAAAAAAAAAAATTTTTTTTTAAAAAGGGATAAGAGAAAGAAATGAAAAAGATCAGCACATCTTTTCTACAGGTGATGAAACACCAGCAAGAATATTACCCGAAGTGAAAACAAAACTGTATTCAGCATTTCAATCTCAATTTTATTTTATTTATTTATTAATTTTTTTAATGTTTCATTTATTTTTGAGAGAGAGAGAGAGACAGCGTGAGCAGGGGAGGGTCAGTGAGAGAGGGAGTCACAGCATCTGAAACAGGATCCAGGCTTTGAGCTTGCTGTTAGCACAGAGCCCGACGCGGGGCTCGAACCCACAAGCTGTGAGATCATGACCTGAGCTAAAGTCGGATGCTTAACCGACTGAGCCACCCAGGCGCCCCTCAATCTCAATTTTAAAAAAAAGGCTTAATCACAGTTAAGAAGGAAGACTGCAGAGATAAAATACAAGAACTCTGGGTGGAGAGAGCTGGATGGCAGGAGGTGATGCACAGACAACAAGAAACTACTAAATACCAGCTGCCAGAACTTAGCAGAGAGGGAGGAGAAGAAGGCACTGTTTCAGAAATCAAGACCAAATTACAAGAAGCACAAAGGAGGTTGATGGCATGGGAAACAGGGGTAGCAATGAAAAATGAACAAATTGAAAAGGGATTCAAGAGAAAATGAAAGAAAAAAGATAGGCAAAAAGAAATCCAACAAATGTGTAATTAGAGGCCCTGAGAAAGGAAACGAGAACAGTGGGAACATAACCCCCCTGTTAAAATACAATTCAGGAAACATTTCTGAAGTAAAAGTTTCTATTTTCTATATCTAATTTATCTTGATTTTTAAAATCAGTAATGGCTATAGAACTTTGTGACATATCTTTTCTGTATCTCTATGCCCAACCCCCATTAAACTCTTATTGCAGTGATTTACATCAGGAGATGTTCTTTTTTTTTAATGTTTATTTTTTTAATGTTTTGTTTATTTCTGAGAGAGAGAGAGAGACAGTGTGAGCAAGGGAGGGTCAGAGAGAGGGGGAGACACAGAATCCAAAACAGGCTCCAGGCTCTGAGCTAGCTGTCAGCCTGATGCGGGGCTCAAACACACGAACCATGAGATTATGACGTGAGCTGAAGTCGGAAGCTTAACCGACTGAGCCATCCAGGTGTCCCAGTGTTTATTTATTTTGAGAGAGAGAGCGCACACACACACGCAGGAGAGGGCAGAGAGAGAAAGAGAGACAGAGGATCTTAAGTGGACTCTATGCTGGTAGCAATTTGCTGGTTACATACTTGCTGCTATTTTTGTTACTTTTTATTTATCTGTATTCACCAATGAAACTGCTGTATAATTTTTCTCCTATGATTTGTGTGTCGAGATTATAAAAGGCTCATAAAATAATTGGATGATCTTTCTTCCCTATTTTCTTTCTGTTTTTTTGTTTCATTTTTTAAATTTTACATGATAGATTATCTCTTCCTTGAAGGTTTCCCAAAAACAATCTGGATCAAGTAACTTTGTGTGTGTGTGTGTTTATGGGCAGGTTTTTTTTCACTTTTTAAAATTTTATGGAAGTAAAAATCAGTCTTGGGGTGCCTGGCTGGCTCACTCAGTAGAGCATGTGCCTCTTGATCTTCGCATGGTTGTGAGTGCAGGCCCCACATTGAGCCTTATAATTTAAAAAAAAAAAAAAAAAAGGTTAGAGTGCCTGGGTGGCTTAGTCAGTGGAGCATTTGACTTCGGCTCAGGTCATGATCTCATGGTTTGTGGGTTAGAGCCCCGCGTCGGGCTCTCTGTTGACAGCCTGGAGCCTGCTTTGGATTCTGTGTCTCCCTCTCTTTGTACTCCTCCCCTGCTTGGACGTACTCTCTCTCCGTCTCTCAAAAATAATTAAACATTAAAAAAAAAAAGTCTTTTTGTAGTATAATTCTGAGCTTTGACAAATGCATTCAGTCATGTATCCACTGCCACAGTCTGGTACAGAACAATCTCATCACTCCAGAATATTCATCTCTTTGTGTTAACCCTTCCTTCCTCTCAGCTACTGGTTTTCTGTTTGTATAATTTTGCCATTTTAGAATGTCATACAAATGGAATGATATATTAATAACATGGAGCTCTATATATATATGCACGTGGTATGTATAGTTTAGTCCTTTTAATTACTTATTATTTTATCATATGAATATATCACTTTCTTTACTGGTTCAAAGACATGAGTTGTTTCCAATTTGGGCTAATAAGAAAGCCTCTTCAGACATTTGTCTACAGGTTTCTCTGTAAACACAAGCTTCCTTTTCTCTTAAGTAGATGAATATCTTTGATGGTGATTGCTGGGTCATACTATGTTTATCTGTCTAAGGAACTGTCAAACTGTATTCCAAAGTGGCTACACCATTTTACATTCCCACCAGCACATGCGAGATTTTCACGTGTTCTGCACCCTTGCTGGCATTTGGTATTGTCAGTTGTTTTGGTTGTGCTTTTTTTTTTTTTGAGAGAGAGAGAGAGCGAACATGCAAGTGAGCAGGGGAGAGGAGCAGAGGGAGATGGAGAGAAAGAATCTTATGCAAGCTCCATTCTCAGTGCAGAGCCCCATGTTGGGCTCAATCTCACAATCATGAGATCATGACCTGAGCCAAAATCATGAGTCTGATTACTTAAGCCTAAGCCACCGAGGAGCTCTATTTTTGCTTTTTTTTTTTTTTTTTTAAAGTTTATTTATTTTGAGAGCCAGAGAGCAGAGGAGGGGCAGAAAGAGAGAAAAAATCCCAAACAGGCTGTGCACTGTCAGCACAGGGCTCGATGATCATGAACTGTGAGATCATGACTTAAGGCAAAATTAAGAGTCCGATGCTTAACTGGCTGAGCCCCAGGCGCCCCCCCCCCCTTTTGCTTTTAAGTTCAGCCATTCTATTTACGTGTAGTTGTACCTCATTTTGGTTTTAATTTTCTTTTCCTTGACAGCTAAAGATAGCATCATTTCATGTTTGCTTATTGGCCATTTATATATCTTCATTGGTGAAGTGTCTTTTCAAATCTGTTGCCTATTTAAAAAGATTTTTTTTTTTTTAATTTTTTTAATGTTTTATTTATTTCTAGGAGAGAGAGAGACAGCGTGAGCAGGGGAGGGTCAGAGAGAGGGGGAGTCACAGACTGAAACAGGCTCCAGGCTCTGAGCTGGCAGTCAGCACAGAGCCCGACGCGGGGCTCGAACCCACGAACCGCGAGATCATGACCTAAGCGAAAGTCGGACGCTTAACCGACTAAGCCACCCAGGCGCCCCTAAAAAGATTTTTATTACTGGTATTTGATGAATATAAATCCTTTGTTAAGTATATGTTTTGAAAATATTTTTTACCAGTCTGAGGCTTGTCTTTTTAGCAATGTCTTTTGTGGAGTAGAAGTTGCTGATTTTGATGAAATACAGTTCCATCAGTTCATCTGGTAATTTTGGTGTTTTGTATCTAAGACGTCTTTGTCCTGATGCAAGGTCTTAAGGTCTCCTATGTTTTCTTCTAGACATTTTGTGTTTTCAAATTTTACATATAGATCTCTGAGCCGTTTTGAATTACTTTTAGTATAATGTATGAAATGTGAGTTAAATTGTGTTTTGTTTTACATCTGGTCCAGTAGTTCCTGCACTATTTGTTGAAAAGACTGTCCTCTCTCCATTGAGTTGCCTTTCACCTTTGTCAAAAATCAGTTAACCATATGTGTGGGGAACTGTTTCTGGATGCTGTCTCATTGATTTGCGTGTTTCTTCTTTCCCAGAACTAAAATTTTGATTACCGTAGCTTTCTAGTAAGTCATCAAATCAAGTAATATGATTTTTCTAATTTTATCCTTTTTTTGTTTTGGCCATTCTGGTTCCTCTGTCTTTCTGTTTAACTTTAGATTCAGCTTGTCCATTTCTTTTTATTTAAAAAAAATTTTTTAAGATATTTATTTATTTTTGAGGACGACAGAGACAAAGAGTGTGAACAGGGGGAGGAGGGAGGGCAGAGAATGAGAGAGACACAGAAGCTGAAGCAGGCTCCAGGCTCTGAGCTGTCAGCATAGAGCCCGATGTGAGGCTCAAACTCATGGACTGTGAGTTCATTACCTGAGCTAAAACTGGATGCTTAACTGACTGAGCCATCAGGCACCCCATCAGCTTGTCCATTTCTAAGAAAAAAAATTTTTTGCTGGGATTTTGATTGAGATTGCCTTCAACGTATAAATTAGTTTGGGTGTAATTGGTATTTTAATATTTTGATTGTTCCAGTCTCTGGATATAGTATCTTTCTTTCCTTTTTTTTTTTTTTTTTTTTTTGAGAGTGAGCGAGCTTGAGTGAGGGAAGGGGAGAGAGAGAGAGAGAGAAAGAGAGAGAGAGAATGAGAATCCCAAGCAGTCTCTGCAGTAGAGAGAAAGAGAGAGAGAGAGAATGAGAATCCCAAGCAGTCTCTGCAGTTGAGCCGGCAGAGCCTGACATGGGGCTCAATGTCACGAACCATCAGATCACGTCCTGAACCAAAATCAAGAGTTGGGTGCTCAACTGACTAAGCCACCCAGGTACCCCTAAGTAATTATTTTTAAGTAATCTCTACAGCCAGTGTGGGCTTGAACTTAAAACCCTGAGATCAAGAGTTGTGTGCTCTACTGACTAAGCCAGCCAAGTGCACCAGGTTTTTTGTAGATACCTTTTATCAGGTGAAGAAAGTTCCCTTCTGCTTGTGGTTTGCTGAGAATTTTATCCATAAATGAGTGTTTAATTTGGTCTAGTTATTTTTATACATCTATTAAGGTAATAGAGGTTTTTTTTCTGTTAATATGGGGAATTACAGTGATAGATTTTTGAACATTGAATCAGCTTTACATTTCCCAGAGAAACTACACTGAGTCATGTACTATTCTTTATATATACTTCATCACTAAATTTGGTTTTTGATATTTTATAGGGGATTTCTGTTCTCTTCATGAGAGAGATATTTGTCTTTTTCTGTACGATGTCTTTGGTTTTGGTTTTGGCCAGCCTCACAAAGTGAGATGCAAAGTATTTCTTCCTCTCTTGTCTCCAGAACTGTTTGTGTAGAATTGGTAGTATTTCTTCCCTAAATTTTTGGTAGATTCACCAATTAGCCATCCTAGAATTTTCTTCGTTGGAATATTTCCAATTTCTGTAACGGGTAAAGGACTATTCAAGTTAATCAATTTTGTTTTGAGACGGGATAAAAGCTCTTTTAAGATTTGTGTGGTAAGGAACATATTTCTGTTTCAAAAACCCTTCTTTGCCATGACTTTACAAGGCACCCTTCTCTCTGTTTCTGCTGACATGTCAAGCTGTGCCGTGACCCTCTTTGTTGACACCCAGCTCGTTCTCTCTTCCTTGGGCCAGTCTTCCTATTAGTGACAACACAGACTGACTGGCTGTGCTCCCAGCAGCATGTGAGGTACTGATGTCACTGCGGACCTGGCAGTCTTAAGTATTGCTGGTTTTATTTCGTCCAAATAAATAGTAGGCCAAAATATAAATTTCATTTTCTTCTCTTTATTCATAAAGTTGGATTTTTGCATATATTTATTAGCGAAGCAGCTGAGTTTTTGGATTTTTGTCCCAAGTGGTCACTGTGAAGAAAAAAGTTTGAGATTGTGTAACAAAAAAAATAATGTCACTTAAATCCGGTCAAGGTTAGCCAAAGGGCAGAATAATAGGAATAATAGATTAGCTTTCTTGTTGCCCCATCAAATTGCTCCTCTTTGCGGCCCTGTTCTTTCCAGAATATTGTACCTAGGACTTTCTACTACTTTCCTCTATGCAGTGGATGCATTTCTAGTGACTTGTGCTCGAACCCACGAACCACGAGATCATGACCTGAGCTGAAATCAAGAGTCGGTTGCTTAACTGGCTGAGCTACTCATTTGCCTTGTATTTTTTCTTTCTTACATAGTCTCTTTCCGAACTCGTTTATGTGAGAGAACAACTACAGTAGTTTTTTAGGATATAATGTCCTGACTACTTGTCTTGTAACTTAAGAATTCAATAGTTTTAAATTTCCATTTTATTTCTTAGTGAACTGTGAAAATAATTCTGTGTTTCATGCATACTAGCTGTTTACTTTCCTGGTTAACCCTATACTCAGAGCAACTTTTGTAAACTTTTATGCTGTGCTGGTCCTATTTATTACGTGCAGTTTTGGTACAGGATGCTTTTAGGAATTACTTTGTGATTTATTCAGATTAGGAGTGTTTTTTCTTTCTAGGATTTTTTTTTCTCACTGAGTTGAGGACCTTTTCTGTTTTACTACCTTTAATTGATTTTAAAACATTTTAATTAATTATTGATTTAAAAAGTTTCAGGGTAGGGGCGCCTGGGTGGCTTAGTCGGTTAGGCGTCCGACTTTCGCTTAGGTCGTGATCTCGCGATCGTGGGTTCGGGCCCCGCGTCGGGCTCTGTGCTGACTGCCAGCTCAGAGCCTGGAGCCTGTTTCAGCCTGTGACTCCCTCTCTCTCTGACCCTCCCCTGCTCACACTGTCTCTCTCTCTCTCCTAGAAAAAAAAAAAAAAAAAAAAAATTTAAAAAGTTTCAGGGCACCTAGGTGGCTCAGTCGGTTGAGCATCTGACTTCACCTCAGGTCAGGATCTCGTGGTCCTTGAGTTCAAGCCCCACGTTGGGCTCTGTGCTGACGGCTCGAAGCCTGGAGCCTGCTTCCGATTCTGTATCTCCCTCTCTCTCTGGCCCTTTCCTGCTCATGCAGTCTCTCTGTCTCAAAAAAAAAATTTTTTTTAAATTACTGAACAAATGTATGCTAGCAACAAGTTGGCCAAACACAACGTTAAATGCATAGTCCTCCAGGGGCGCTTGGTCGCTCAGTCATTTAAGTAAGCATCCCACTCTTGATTTCAGCTCAGGTTATGATCTCACAGTTCGTGAGATCCAGCCCCACATTGGGGTCTGCACTGACAGCACGGAACCTCCTTAGGATTCACTTTCTCTCTCTCTCTCTCTCTCTCTTTCTCTCTCTCTCCCTCTCCCTCTCTCCCTCTCCTTCCCTCTCCCTCCCTCTCCCCTCCCCCTCTCCCTCTCCCTCTCCTTCTCCCTCTCTCTCCCTCTTTCAAAAACAAACATTTAAAAAAAAAAGCATAGCCTCACTTCAGGTACCAGCTTCAAGTTTAGAGGTCTCCAAGGTATACCCTCACTTCTAACTCCATGGACAGTTACAAATTCCAGGGTTCCTATGACCACCGTCAAATTCTATAATTTGCTAGAATGACTCACAGAACTTAGGAAAGCACTATGATTGGAGTTTTGTTATAGCAAAAAGATACAATTTAGAAGCCACCAAAGAGAGGGGCACCTGGGTGGCTCAGTCAGTTAAGCGTCTGACTTCGGCTCAGGTCATGATCTCAGGGTTCGTGGGTTCGAGCACCACATTGGGCTCTGTGCTGATAGCTAGCTCAGAGCCTGGAGCCTGCTTCGGATTCTGTATCTCCCTCTCTCTCTGACCCTCCCCTGCTCATGCTGTCTCTCTCTCTCTCTCTCTCTCTCTCTCCTAGAAATAAATAAAACATTTAAAAAAATTTTTTTAAAAAGAAATTTTTAAAAAAATCCACCAAAGAGAGACCCATAGGGCAAGGCCTGAGAGGGTTCCCAACAAGAAGCTTCCATTGTTCTGAGGGATACAGGGCCCTCTAGCATGATAGTACTCAAACTTTCTAGTTTTCCTTCTGCCATTAATTTCTAGTTTCATTCTGTCATGGTCAGAAAATGTATGTAGTGTGATTTCGTTATTCTTAAATTTGTCATGACTTGTTGATCTAACATGATGTGTCCAGGAGACTGTTCTATGTAAGCTTGTGGAGAATGTGTATTCATTCTCCTTCACTGGGGTAAAATGCTCTGTATGTGCCTGATACATTCATTTGGTTTATAGTATTATTCAAATCCTCTGTTCCATATCGATTTTCTGTTGGGATATTCTATCTTATTAAAAATGGGATGTTGAAATCTCCTACTATTATTATGTCACTATTTTTGTCTTTAGTTCTGTCGATGTTTGTCTTCTATATTTAAGTGATGTGATGTTGGGTGCATATATTTACAATTGTTTTATATTCCTGGTAAGTTGGCCCTTTTCTCATTATATAATGTCTTTCTTTGCCTGTTTTGTTATTTTGTGACATAAAAGTCTATCTTACTAAGTATGGCCATCTCTGCTCTCTTTTGCTTATCATTTGTATGGAATATCTTTTCCCTACCTTTCCTTAAGTCTAAAGTGAGTCTGGATCTTTTATATTCATCAGCCACTCCATCTTTCAAGTGGGCAGTTTGATCCATTTAGATTTTTTGATTTTTAGAGAGAGAAATGGAGGGACAGCGGGGGAGAGAGAGAGAGAGAAAGAGTTGTAATCAGGCTCCATCCTCAGCGTGATATGGGGCTCGATCCCATGATCCTAGGATCATGACTTGAGCTGAAATCGAGTCAAATATTCAATCAATGAGCCACCCAGGCGCCCCTGTCCATTTACAGTAAAAGTGATGATAGAGAAGGACTTACTATTGCCATTTTAGCACTGCTTTCTGTCTTGTACCTTTGTGTTTCTCTTCCTCTCTTGCTGCCATCCTTTGTGTCTTGCTGGTTTTTTGTTTTCTAGTGATGTGCTTTGATTTCTTTTTCGTTTTCTTTAGTGTGTCTTCTGTCAGTATTCTTTGGGGTTACCATGGGGTGTACACACAACACCTAGTTACAACAATCTATTTAAACTGGTAACTTCCACACTGTATGTTATTGAGGTCACAAATGCATCTTTTCATATTGTAGATCCATTAACATCTTTTAGTTGTATTATTTTATTTTATTTTTTTAATTTTTTTATTTATTTCTAGGAGAGAGAGAGAGAGAGAGAGAGAGAGCGTGACCAGGGGAGGGTCAGAGAGAGAGGGAGTCACAGACTGAAACAGGCTCCAGGCTCTGAGCTGGCAGTCAGCACAGAGCCCGACGCGGGGCTTGAACCCACGAACCGCGAGATCATGACCTAAACGAAAGTCGGACGCTTAACCGACTAAGCCACCCATGCGCCCCTAGTTGTATTATTTATTATCTTTTGCCTCTTCTACACCAGAATTAAAAGTGGTTTACCCACCATCATTTCAGTGTCTTGGTGTTCTGTGTTTATATAGTTACCTTTGCCAGGGAGCTTTAGGCTTTCATATACTTGCATGTTGCTCTTTACAGTCTTTTCATTTCAACTTGAAGGATTCCTTCTGGCATTTCTTGTAAGGCAGGCCTCCTTTGGATGACCTCCCTCAGCTTTTGTAGGAATGCCTATTTCGTCCTCATTTTTTTAAAGGACAGTTTTGCCAGATATTGTATTCTTGGTTGGCAGAGTTTTTTCCTTTAGGCACTTTGAGGGTATCACCCTGCTCCTTTCTTGCCTGCGAGGTTTCAACTTAGAAACCCATGGATAGTCTCAGGTGAGCTTCCTTGTATGTGATGAGTCTTTTTTTTTTTTTTTAATGTTTTTTATTTATTTCTGAGAGAGCGTGAGCAGGGGAGGGTCAGAGAGAGAGAGGGAGACACAGAATCCGAAACAGGCTCCAGGCTCTGAGCTGGCTGTCAGCACAGAGCCTGATGCGGGGCTCGAACCCACGAACTGTGAGATTATGACCTGAGCCGAAGTCAGACGCTTAACCGACTGAGCCACCCAGGTGCCCCGTGATGAGTCCCTTTTCTCTTGCTGCTTTAAAAACTCTCAGTCTTTGACGTTGGACAGTTTGTACTGTTTCAGCATGATTTCTTGGGTTAATCCTAGTTGGTGTCCATTAGGCTTCTTCCTTCCCCAAACTTCATATCTGGGAAGTTTTCAGCCATTATTTCCTTAAATGAACATTCTGCCCCTTTCTCTCTTCCTCTATTAGTCTCTTAGACTCAATTCCTTCTTTTTTCTTTTGTCCCTGTGATTGGATAATTCAAAAGACCTGTCTTTTGATGTTAGTTTGTTTTTTTAAACTCTGCTTGATTGTGTGATGTTTCACTCCTCTTGTCAATTTTTCGGTTCCTCTTGTATTCTTCAGCTCCAAAATATCAGTTTGGTTATTTTTTTATATTTTTCTTTTTTTTTTTTAATATTTTTATTTATTTCTAGGAGAGAGAGAGAGACAGCATGAGCAGGGGAGGGTCAGAGAGGGAGTCACAGACTGAAACAGGCTCCAGACTCTGAGCTGGCAGTCAGCACAGAGCCCGACGCGGGGCTCAAACCCACGAACCATGAGATCATGACCCAAGCAAAAGTCGGACGCTTAACCGACTAAGCCACCCAGGCGCCCCAATTTTTTAATATTTTTCATCTCTTTGTTGGTATTCTCATTTTGTTCATGTCTTGCTTTCTTGGGCTTGTAGAGCATCTTTGTGATGGTTGTTTTGAATTGTTGATTTGGATAATTTTTTTGGAGATCCATTTTGGTTTTTTGTTTGGGTCTTTTTTCCCAGCTGCTTTATATGCCCTATAATTTTCTATTGGGATCTATAACTGTGCGAATACAGCCACCTCTCACCGTTTTTATCACCTGCTTTCATATAGGTGACCCTCGCACATGAACCCAGCTAGAGCTTCCGGGGGCCTCTGAAGCCTTTTTTAGGAGAACGTGACTTTCCTGGACTTGAGTGGTACCCGTCTTTCCGGAGCTCATAATCTCTTGCTCCCCCTGGTGCCTGTCGATGGCACGGCCTGTTCTGTGATGTTAGAGCCCCAAGCCGCCCTCCTCTGTGTCGTACTCAGTGGCAGTGGCCGCCAGGGATCCGGGGCTGCCAGCCCCCATCAGTGCCCACATCAAGTGAGGCAGATACCACTCCCTTGAGCAGCCCCGCGACAAGTTGGCGAAGAAGCACATTCGCCTCTACTCCCTTCCTCGCGAGGGAGAGAAGCCTCAAGTTATGAACCTTCTCCCGGGTCACACGCTTCACATTTCGTTTCTCTTTGCAGCATTCGGGCACCCATCCTGTGGTCACTCTGTCAGTGCCCTAATGAGGCACCGCAGAAATTAGTCCCTCAGGCAGCCTCCCGAAGAGTTGGAAAGCTAGATCTGTGCTCCACTCCTCGCTCGCTCGCTCTCCCTCTCTCTCCCCCCGCCCCAAAGGGAAAGTCAGAAGCCGGGTGTTCTTAGCAGGCACTGAGCTGTGGTAGCCTGGAAGAGGGACTGACTTGGGAAAGGGAAGTTTCTCCTGCCCGTTTCAGTGCAGCTGTTTTCAGCGTTGTGCTCCCGTGCGGTACTGCCGCTTCTTACCTGCTTGCCGGAGAGCTCCGAAAGGTGTTTCGGTCTGTGTCATTGTTAAAGCCATGCTCCTGTGGTGGATTGAGAACTCGGACTCCCGATTCTGCCGTAATGGTGACATCAGTGTCCTCTTTAAGACTGCCGGTGCACAAGTGCAGGGGCTTCAGAATCCTGCCCACGTATTTATCGTGAGCCTGCGTGTTTGCCGCTTTGCAACACGAGACATTTTGAGGCCATACCGAGTAGGTATCATCACATCTTCCCTTGGTAAAGCTACATTCTGTTCCCTGCTGAGTTTTCTTTTTCTGTCCTTGCAAAGTCTGGCTTTCTGGAACAGAGGGAAAGATGCATCTGGTGGTAGAGATATAGATTGACTTTAAGTTTCCTATTTCTGGAGTGCATGGTGATGTGTTTTGAGACTAAAACACAAAAAGAAATGCTTCAGCTTTCCACACGTGACGTTCTCCAAGCAGAGCATCTTCATGACTGTACTATCCATATTTTAAAGACTAGAACGTCTGTTTTTTAAAGGTTGTAAATACCTGATAAACAGTAATCAAACCATTGCATCGACTCTTACATTCAGGGTTTAGGTGATGGCAGTCACAGTCACATTTGCTAAAATGGCAAGTATGACAGGCTCTCTCTGTGTCCAGAGCCAAAACATGAAATGCAAATGCATCGTCCTAGCTGGAAGTAGTTCGCCTACATCTGCAGGCACAATGCCGAGTTGCCGGCATGGGCCCAGCACTCAGCCAGGCGGTCAGGCTCAGACTCTACCCTCTTCTTAATCTTGTCTTTTCTCACATATAAAATAAAATAGGCGTGGTAATAATAGCACCTGTCTCATGGGTTGCTATGTGAATTCAGTGAGGTGATTGGCAGATAGCGACAGAACTTTTATTTTTATTTATTTTTTAAATGTTTTATTTATTTCTAGGAGAGCGAGAGAGACAGCGTGAGCAGGGGAGGGTCAGAGAGAGAGGGAGTCACAGACTGAAACAGGCTCCAGGCTCTGAGCTGGCAGTCAGCACAGAGCCTGACGCGGGGCTCGAACCCACGAACCGTGAGATCATGACCTAAGCGAAAGTCGGACGCTTAACCAACTAAGCCACCCAGGCGCCCCGCGATAGAACTTTTAGAATAGTGCCTGGAATTTAGGAAGGGCTGAATCATTGTTAGCTATTACTAAGAGCAATTATTATGAGATTGTTCTTTTTAACCTTAGTAACTGTTAGAGATCATGTTTTAAAAAGAAAAGACTAATTGGGTCATGTGGGTGGCTTAGTTGATTAAGTGTCCGACTTTTGCTTAGGTCATGATCTTGCGGTTTGTGGGTTCGAGCCCCGCGTCGGGCTCTGTGCTGACTGCCAGCTCAGGGCCTGGAGCCTGTTTCAGATTCTGTGTCTCCCTCTCTCTCTCTGACCCTCCCCTGCTCACACTCTCTCTCTCTCTCCTAGAAATAAATAAAACATTAAAAAAAAAAAGACTAATGACTTTCTGTCTCATTTATAGAGTTGAGACTGTGGGCCAACCAGACAGAAGAGACAGTATAGGAGTGTGTGCAGAAAAACAGAATGGCTATGACTCTCTGCAGCGTGACCAAGCAGTGTGCATTAGTACAAACGGTAAGAGATACATGACTGGCGTTCTCTTTCGAAACACCTAAATTACTGTCCGTAAGATACAAATCTCTTCTAACATCACACATTTGTAGCAGAGAGAAAGTTCAAGTGTTTATGACATAACCTATATGGCTACTACTTACCAGGCATTATTCTATTCCCTTTATAAGTCATAAATTCTTTAATCCTTTTAACCACTTGTTGAAGTGGGGAGTAGTATTATACCCATTTTATAGATGAGGAAAACTGAGCCACAGAGAGGTTAAGTGACCAGCTTCAACTCCCTTAGCTGAGAGGTGATTGAGTTGGGATTTGCACCAAGGAGTCTACCTCTGAATTCTGTGTGCACAGGTCATCTAAATTCAGCATAGACCGATGAACCGAGGAGAGCATGTACTTAATTTGTCTTATCTCTGTAGGGGTTCTTTGGCCCCTTACTCTACTATAATCACACTTAAAAAAAAAAATTTTTTTTTAATGTTTTATTTATTTCTAGGAGAGAGAAAGAGACACAGCGTGAGCAGGGGAGGGTCAGAGAGAGAGGGAGTCACAGACTCTGAAACAGGCTCCAGGCTCTGAGCTGGCAGTCAGCACAGAGCCCGACACGGGACTCGAACCCACGAACTGCGAGATCATGACCTAAGTGAAAGTTGGACGCTTAACCGACTAAGCCACCCAGGCGCCCCTGTAATCACACTTTTAAAATCCCCTCTCAAGATGTGTTAATATTTCCTAGTGTGGGTCAAGCAGTAGGTAGAACAAGATTCTTTATTTCATGTGCAGCAGTCTTTCTATTTCACGGGATGTAATCTCGTAATGGGTTCAAGTTTCTTTTGATGCCATCCTCATGGGAAACACAGTCTCTGTCCTAAAAGGGTAGAACCCTGGACCAGAACTCTAAGATGTGATTAAAGCTTTAACTTTTTCTCCTGCCTTGGGGATGGCGGTTAATTACCAAATTGAGATGCGTTCTCTTTGACCAGTTGGCATTCCAGAATGTTTTCGTGATCTGAGTCAGGAAATTAGCTGTGTTATCAGTAATCTAGAGTACGTTTCAGTTCTTCATTATTGCTCACATGTAAATGATTCTTTACCTTAATATTTCAGGTGCAGTTTTTGTAAATGGAAAAGAAATGACTAATCAGTTGCCAGCAGTTACTTCTGGGTCCACTGTCACATTTGACATCGAAGCTGTGACTCTAGGATCCACCAACAATAACGACGGAGGAAACTTCAAGCTTCGAGTCACTATTAGCTCGAATAACAGAGAGGTGGTTTTTGATTGGTTACTGGATCAATCTTGTGGTTCTCTTTATTTTGGATGCTCATTTTTCTATCCTGGATGGAAAGTGTTGGTATTCTAGATTTTTGGATGATTGGCTTTGGTTTGCAGGGTTTTAAATGTAGCTGCCCTCAGCTCAGTTCAGTTGAAATTGGCTTAAAAAAAATTGTTGGATTCACCTCTCAGTTAAGTCATTGAAAATGGAAATTGTTTACTGGATTTATTTGGAATATTTTAGCAAGAAGAGATTTGACTATTGTGGACAAAACCCTAGTGCAGTCAGTTTTACTTTTAGCATAGTGTTAATTGGAATATCAGCATCACGATAGAAATCAAATTGGCTTTTAAAGTATGAGGAGACACAGAAAGCCCTATACCCTTCTTTTGTCCTTCTTTAAAAGTTGGTTATTAGAACAGAAAGCCCTAGTGTAACAGTATTTTATTAAATCTCTATCTTTTAAGGATCCAAAGCCATGTAAGACTTTAGGATAAAACAGCAGGAATAGACCAGCTAGAGGCCAGAGTTGTGTAACATGCATTCACTTGTGCGCTCTCCACGTGAGTGTTCAATATGCTCTCCATATTCAGGTATTTGTAAGCAGTATTGAATTTTATCTCGTGTTCGGTGATCTTGAATTCCCAGAAGCGTGATAAGTTTTGTGTTTTTTAAAATTACTGAGCACGTGTCTACAATAGGCAGAGTATTTGCTTTTTTCTTTCCTTGCAGTTGAATTCATGGTAGGTTAGAGGATTTTTACAGGGTAAAACTACTTACAGAAGTAGTATATACAGCAGTAGCCATTGACGTATATGTCATATGCACACGTACATCTCCAGCCTCCGTGATGTGTGTGTCACTACTCATAGGCTATGAGCTACAGTCCAGTTTAATGTCAGTTTTATAAACGGTCTTTTAGTGGACCAAACAAATATAGGCTAAATACTTGACCTGTTTTTTGGAAAACTTCAATTTGTTTAAAATATTTATTTGAAGGGCTTACTTAGGATGTAAAAATGATTAGCTTCACTTGCTATACCAGCCTACAGATTTTTTTTTAATGTGAATTTTTTTTCCTTCATTTTTAACGGTAGAAATGTGGAAAAGCAAGTTTGATATTTTTGTAAGATAATTTATTTGGGGATTCAAATTCCCTATTGGACAATCATGACCTTTTTCCCTTGCCTTTTTATATATAAGTCGCTTTCACCTGTTCAGTGACTGTTAAGAAGATGTGCTAGAATGTAGATGCCTTGTCCAGCTGTGTGAAACAAAATAAAAACCTCAAAGTTAAATGCGTGTATTTTTTTTCTTCTGTGAGATGTGATGAATCCAGTTTTAATCTTTAGAGAGAGGAAAGGATTTCTTGTGTCTCCATTCATTTTAATGCAAATACCACTGTAACTTGCCTCGAGTTGCTTAGACTTTCTTATCTTCTGTGTATCTGATGCCGAGCACAGTGCCTGACATATAACGTGTGTCCATTAAAAGTCGGATTGAGTGAATGTGGATGGATTATTTTCTCCAGACCGTTTTCATCTCATTTTCTTTGTCAGTTCCTTATTGAACCTCATTATTTCTCATCCTCTGCAGGAGAGTGACGTCTTCCATTTATACCTATAAAATCTGCCTTTTCACAAAAATTACAATAACCTAACTTAATGCTAGACAGGAGTGGATTGTAATATTTTGAACTCTGAAGCTACTTTAAATATTGTTGCTTTTTTTCTTTAAGATTTTATTTTGGGGGGCACTTGGGTGGCTCAGTCAGTTAAGTGTCTGACTCTTAGTTTCAGCTCAGGCCATGGTCTCACAGTTTATGAGTTCTAGCCCCACATCGGGCTCTGTGCTGATGGTGTAGAGCCTGCCTCAGATTCTCTCTCTCTCTCCTTCTCTCTTTTCACTACTCCCCTCTCAAAATAAATAAATAAACTTTAAAAAATAATAAAAATAAGAGTTTTACAAAAAGATTTTAAATAATCTCTGTACACAGTGTGGGGCCCGCACCAGGAGTCTCACGCTCCACCAACAGAGCCGGCCAGATGCCCCTGCTTTTTTTTTTCCCTTGAACTGTGAACATAAGATTTTATTAAAAGCCAACTCATTCTGTTTCACCATAAAGTAGCCCAGTATTCCAAATCTGTTGGTATGCTTGGAGGGACGAGAGAGTTTGGGTGATGATAATTAAAACAATAATAAGAATTGATGTTTGTTGAGCCCCTACTACGTGCCAGGCACAATGCTGAATTTTCAAAACACATTATCTTCGTTTAATCCATGTGATATTTACTATACTGTTATTACTCTTATTCTACCTTAGAGACGGTAACAAGCTCAAGAGACGTGAACTAATTTGTCTGAGGTCAAGACTAGTAACTAGCCTAGTCAGGATCCTAGCCCAGACCCGATTAGGTCTGGAGCGGCTGCTTATAACCGCTATGCTCCCAGGAAGGGTGGACGCCGCGGGGAAAGCCTCAGCTGTAGGTAAAAATCAGCCATGGGAGCAATGGTAGCAGTTGGTGGAGCAGCACTATCTTCATACGTTCTAGGCGCTAGTGCCTTGCTGGCTGTAGGGGCTGCAGGTACCTGGTTTCTGGCTGGTCTCGGCATCCTCAGACCAGGGTCTTTTCCCGAGTGAAGTTTCTACTATTGATGAAATCGAATGTCTTAATCTTTCCTTTTATGATTGTGCTTTTTTGCTCTCCAGTCTGAGACCTTGGCCTAGTAGCCGTGGACCCCAAAGAATTTCTCCTGTGTTTTTTCCTAAAAGTTTTAGTGCTTAACCTATTACATTTATGTTTGTGATCCATTTGGATTTTAGTTCTTAGAAGGTTAAGTTTCACTTCGGAACATAACTGTTCGTACACGTGATCAGTTGTTCCGGCGTCGTTTGTAGCAAAGACTGTCTTCCCTCCGCTGAACTGCTGTCGCCCCTTCGTCCAAAAGCAGTTGAACATATTTGTGTGAGCCTCTTTCGAGGCACTGTTTGTTCCACTGTGGGTCTGTCCCTCTGCCGGTACCACACAGTGTGATCACTGTAGCTATATAACGTTTTAAAATTGGGCAGGCTGACTTCTCTTTTATTCATCCTTTAAAAAAAATTGTTTTAGTGGAGCCCCTAGCTGGCTCAGTCGGTAGAGTATCCATCTCTTGATCTTGGGGTTGTGAGTTCGAGCCCCATGTTGGGTGTAGAGATTAAAAAAAAAAAAAAAGGTAAAAGAAAAGTTGTTTTAGGTATTCCGAATTCTTTGCCTTCCCATGTAGATTTTAGAATATGTTGTTTATATCTACAAAAAATCTTGCTGAGATTTCTGTAGGCATTGTGTTAACCCGGCTGTCAGCTTGGAAGAGTTGCCATCCTTGCTGTGTTGATCCCTCCAGTCCATGAGTACACGTGTCTCTCCATCTATTTAGGTCTTTGATTTCTTTCACCTACATTTTATAGTTTTCAGCATACAAGCTCTGTGAGTTTTGTTACACTGACTCCTAAGTGTTTTGTTTTATTTTAGTGATTGTAAATGGTATTGTATTTTTAATTTCGGTTTTTCACATGTTCATTCCTAATATATAGAATGTATCTTTCTCGTTTATCTTGTATCCTGCAAAAATTGCTGAACTTGGGTTTCCAGCCCCCTCAAGATTTCCTCTTTAACACATGGATTTCTTAAAAATGTGTTACTTAGTTCCTGAGTGTTGGGAGATTTTCCTGCTATCTTTCTGTTATTGACTTCTAGTTTGATTATGTTGTGTTTGAAGAACAGTTCGTATGATTTCCGTTCTTTTATATTTGTTGATTTATATCCAGCATCTGGTCAATTTTATTTTATTTATTTTTTTAAATGTTTTATTTATTTCTAGGAGAGAGAGAGAGACAGCATGAGCAGGGGAGGGTCAGAGAGAGGGAGTCACAGAATCCGAAACAGGCTCCAGGCTCTGAGCTGACAGTCAGCACAGAGCCGGACGCGGAGCTCGAACCCACGAACCGTGAGATCATGACCTAAGCGAAAGTCGGACGCTTAACCGACTAAGCCACCCAGGCGCCCCCGGTCAATTTTAGTATATGTTCTGTGGGTACTTAAAAAGACTGTGTATTCTACTCTTAGTGAGTAACATGTTTTGATCTTGTAGAGTTCTGTCTTCCCTGATTTTCTCTCAAGTTGCTTTATCAGTTCTTGAGAAGGGGGTGTTGAAGTCTCTAACTGTAATTGTGGGTTTGTCTGTTTCTCCTTTGAGTTCTATCAGTTTTCGACTCTTGTAACTCTTTTGTCTTATGAATACCCACTTAAGATCACTATGTCTTTTTGGCGGACTGACCATTTTAGCATAATGTCCCTCTCTGTCTCTGGTAATTTTCTCTCCTTCGGAGTCTACTTTATCTGATATTAATCCAGCCACTCCTGCCTTCCTCTGATTAATGTTCACACGATATATATTTTCTGTCCTGTTCTTACAGCCTTTCTATGTTAATGTATTTGGAGTTAGTTTCTCGTAGATAGCATATAACTGAGTCATAGTTTTTTGTCGTTAATTTACTCTGTCAGTCTCTGAGTTGCGTTTGGTCTGTTACACCACTTATAGTTAATTGTTATTATCAATATGTTAGGATTTAAGTCTACCATTTTTCTTTTTCGTTTTCTGTTCTCTTTGGTTTTCTGTTTTCTGCACTCTTGTGGGTTGCTTGAACATAATTCCATTTTGACTTATCTATAGTGTTCTGAGTGTCTCATCCTGCAGCTTCTTAAGAGATTGTTCTAGATATTAAAAATGTTTATAACGTATTTTGATATATACATGTGTATACATTAACATGTATATACATTAATATATACATAGTGTATCTATATCATATATATATGTTGTGTATGTGTGTTTTACAGATATATATGTGGGTATTCCTACATTAATACGGAAATGGCTTTTTTCATAAAAGCAAAAATCCTCTTTGGATTTCTTTGCATTAGTGAAAACAGATACTGATATAGGGCTTCTTGTAAAGTGATATGGCATAATGTGAACTTTAGAAAGCAGGGAATATTGTTCATTTTATGCCAGTTCAGCTTATGAAAAGTTTTTTTTTTAAGCTATTTGAGAGAGAGAGAGAGGAGAACCAGTGGGGGAAGGGCAGAGAGAGGGGGCACAGAAGATCCCAAGCAGGGTCTGCGCTGACAGCCTTGAGCCCGACGTGGGGCTCAAACCCATAAACTGTGAGATCATGACCTGAGCCAAGTCAGATGCGTAACCAACGGAACCACCCAGGCAGGCGCCCGCTTACGAAAGGTTTCATAGCCACGCTCCACCTGTGCATAGTGGGGGATATAAAACTTCCCAGTGTGTTCGTGTCATCATTTTATCCGTTCAAGTGAAGTCATCCTTGCATCTCTTTATCCTCCCCTGTGCACAGTAATTATCTTACTTAAATATTTTCTCTGTAAATATTTAAAACGTCAGACGTTGGCCTAAAAAGAAAACAATATTTCAGAAAACTCAGGAGAAGTGTCATCATTTGTATTTCTGCTTACTGTGTTGTTTTCCTTCGTGATGCTCCAGTGTCCCTCTGTTATCATTTCCTTTCCGTTGCAAGAAGTGACTTTCGGCATTCTTCCAGAAGCGTAATTATGATGTGCCTTTGCCTGGGATTCTTTGGGGTTATGCTCTTTGGGTCCCTCAGCTTCTTGAATTGTTAGGTTTATGTCTCTTGCCAAATCTGGAAAGTTTTAAGCTGTTATTTCAAGTAGTTTTTTCAGCCCTGCCCTCTTTCCTTCCAGGCCATCTTCCGTGTGCATCCCCACCGCCTCCTGAGGTTTTGTTCGGCTGTTTGAAGTTGGCTTTCTCTCTGTTTTTCAGACTAGGTAATTCCTATTGTTGTACTTCCAGTCCACGGATCTGTCCTCCGTCACATTCATTCTACTTTTGGGCCCCTCTGCTGAGCTTCTTGTTATGTATTTTGGTTATTGTATTTTCAGCCCTAAAGCATCCATTTGGGTCATAGTCCTATCTTCTGTTTCTGTGCAGACGTTTTATATTCTTTGCCGAGGCTGTTCATTGTCTCATCTCGTTCAAGTGTGTTCGTAATTGCTTGTTGAAACATTTAAATCATGGCTCTGGTGATGGCCAGTCCTATGTGTCAGTTCGACTGGGCCAAGGGATGTTCAGATAGCTAATTAAAACGTTATTCTGGGTGTTTCTGGAAAAGATTAGCATTTGAATTGATGAACTTGAGTAAAGCAGGTGGCTCTCCCCAGAGCGTTGGGCCTCTTCCAATCTGTTGATGGCTTAAATAGAACAGAAAGGCAGAGGAGGGGCGCCTGGGTGGCTTAGTCGGTTAAGTGTCCGGCTTTCGCTTAGGTCATGATCTCGCGGTTCATGGGTTCGAGCCCCGCGTCGGGCTCTGTGCTGACTGCCAGCTCAGAGCCTGGAGCCTGTTTCAGAGTCTGTGACTCCCTCTCTCTCTGACCCTCCCCTGCTCATGGTCTCTCTCTCTCCTAGAAATAAATAAAACATTAAAAAAAAATTAGGGGCACCTGGGTGGCTTAGTCGGTTAAGCGTCCAACTTTCGCCTGGGTCATGATCTCACGGTTCATGGGTTCGAGCCCCGCGTCGGGCTCTGTGCTGACTGCCAGCTCAGAGCCTGGAGCCTGTTTCAGTCTGTGACTCCCTCTCTTTCTGACCTTCCCCTGCTCACGCTGTCTCTCTCTCTCTCCTAGAAATAAAAAAAAAAATTAAAAAATAAATAAAAATTTTTTAAAAAGGCAGAGGAAAGTAGAATTCGCTCTCTGCCTGTTGAGCCAGGACACGGATCTCCTGCCCTTGGTGCTCATGGCTCTAGGGCTTTCCTGTCTGGACTGGAATCTACCCCGTGGCTCCCCGGCCTACAGACTACAGCACCGGCTTCCCTGGGTTCCCAGCTTGCATGCTGCAGATCCTGGAACTTCTCAGCTTCTAAAATGGTGCATGGGTTCTGTTTTTTCTGGAGCACTCTTAACACAGTGGTTTTAAGTCTTCGTTAGATAATTCAAATAGCATTGTCAGCTTGGTGTTGGCATCTGTTGTCTGTCTTTTGAGATCTCTCTGGTTCCTGATAGGACACGTGATTTTCCATTGACACGCGGGCATTTTGTGTTATGATATGGGACTTTGGGTCTCGTTCAGCTGGCTTTTTGATATCACTCCAGCAGGAGAAGTTGGGGGAAGGGCGCTGCCTCGTTACTGCCATGTCTACATAGAGCCCCCGGTGACAGCCAAGAGGAGATGAGACCCCTTGTTATTGGTTGCCTGGGTATGGGGTTTCTTCTGTGACCCCACGGACACTGCAGCGGGGGGGCCTCATTACCCTAGGCAGTGATAGAAGTCTGACTTCACTGGGCTCCTTCAAGACTGCATATCAGAGAGGGGGAGAGGCATCTTAGTGGTGAGAGCGGAGACCCGGGCTCCCCTCTCACCGGGGGAAGTGAGTGGCTTCCTTGCCGCCCCGTGGGGTGAAAGTTTTGCCTCTCTCTTTGGTCCTCTGACGGCATCTTGGCAGAGGCGTTGGGGGACCTCATTACAGCCTCGTGAATGTGGAAGTCTAGGCTCCCCACGTGGCCTTTGCCAAGCTGGGCAGGATGAGGAAGCAGTCTTTTCTATATAGGGCTTCCATAACAAATTTCTATAGTCTTGGTGGCTTAAAAAGACCGGAGTTTATTCTCAGTTTTGGAGGCCAGAAGTCTGAAATCACGATGCTGGCCAGACTGTGCTCCCTCCAGAGGTCTGTGGGGGGGGGGACCGTTCCTTACCTCTCTGCCCGCTGCTGGTGGCTTCAGACTCCTTCACTTGCCCCCGCATAACTCCAATCTCTGCCTCTGCCTTCTCCCTGCCACCTTCTGTTTGTTACAAGGACACTTGTCTTGGCTTTAGGACCCATCCAGATAATCCACAATGATCTTCTCTCAAGATCCTTTACTTCTCTGTCTCTACAAAAACTTTTTCCAAATGAGGCCACCGTCGCAAGGTCCAAGCTGTGGGCAGATGGTTTCACGGGCCACTGTTCAACCCCGTGCTGCGCTTTCGGCTGGAAGGGAGCCGTGGTTGGCTGAAGGTTTTCTGTCTTACTAGGCGCCCCTTCTGTGGTGCTTTGGCTGCAGAGAGCAGGCTTTTCTTGGGGCTTTTTTCTTTTTCTTTTTTTGTCTTGTTGGCGTTTCCTGGTTGCCGGCTTCTTCAGCACCAGCTCTGGGCTACACGAAACAGGAGAAAACCCAAGGGACTCAACACTGTAGATCCGTGGGTTCTGAGACTCCTGGCCAATTGGCTGTCTTTCAGAGTCTTCTTAGGCTTTTTTTCTTGTTTTGGTCTTATTATTTGTTTCTTCCAAGACGTTCAGTTGTGCTTAGCAGGAGGAATAGGGAAAACATGCTATTCCGTTTTCTCAGAGAAGCAGAAATTCTGAAGCTGTGTAATAGATTTAAATATCAAAATGTAAAAAGAGACCAGTCAGGGGGCGCCTGGGTGGCTTAGTCGGTTAGGCGTCCGACTTTCGCTTAGGTCATGATCTCGCGGTTCGTGGGCTCGAGCCCTGTGTCGGGCTCTGTGCTGACTGCCAGCTCAGAGCCTGGAGCCTGTTTCGGAGTCTGTCACTCCCTCTCTCTCTGACCCTCCCCTGCTCAAGCTATCTCTCTCTCTCTCTCTCCTAGAAATAAATAAAACATTAAAAAAAAAAAAGACCAGTCAGTAGAGAGAAAAATCAAATGCAGCACTTAGGAGGGATTTCCCTCTAGGGAGCACCTGAGGGCCTCTGTTACCATGTGAAGGACTAGTCCAAGGTCAAGAAGTGAGATGTATTAAATTATTGGTAACGGCAAGCTCCTGTGAAACTGTGACTGACAGACACACTCATGTGGTGTCTCCCAACCAGGCGCAGGCAGGTAGCGACACGCACACAGAACTCCCCGCCAGGAAGTGGGGTCTCAGCTCGCACCCGGTGCCGCCCTTCATGCTCCCCACTCTCCCTGTCTCCTTCCTCGGATTAGTCCAACTATTTTATAAAGTGAAGTGCCTCCTCCCCTTCCTGGGAATCAGTAGCCAGGAGGCAAGATTTTTGAGAAACAGAGATGTGGAAATTCCTTCCATTTCCCTCCAGTTGATTGGTGATGACTGGTTAAGAATTCTAGGTTGGAGGGGTCCCGGGGTGGCTCGGTCAGTTGAGTGTCCGACTTTGGCTCAGGTCATGATATAATGGTTCAAGAGTTCGAGCCCCATGTCAGGCTCTGTGCTGACAGCTCGGAGCCTGGAGCTGCTTCAGGTTCTGTGTCTCTATCTCTGCCCCTCCTCTGCTCATGCTCTGCCTGTCTCTCTCTCTCAGAAATAACATAAAACAAAGAATTCTAGGTTGGAGATCATATCCCCTCAGAATTTGAAGGCATCGCTCTATTGTTTTCTAGCTTCTAGTTGTGTCTGGAAAACTTTATTGCTGGTCTTCCCAAGCTGGTGTAACACTTGGCTGCGTAACCCATTTCACAGACCTTGTGGGTATTTAAGTCGGTGATGACCTGCTTTGAACCCACTGGATCATAAGTTCCTTGAAGTTTTGTATCTACGGTGGCAGTTGTTCACAGTGCTGGCTGCAAGCTAAGCTTTCCTGGAGAACTTCTAAAAATAACAGAAATTCTGCTGTGATTGGTATCAGTGGAGGTCAGGCTTTTTTGTTGGGTGTGTGTGTGTGTGTGTGTGCGTGTGTGTGTGTCTGTGTGTGTGTCTGTGTGTGTCTGTGTGTGTGTCTGTGTCTGTGTGTGTGTCTGTGTCTGTGTCTGTGTGTGTGTGTGTGTGTGTGTGTGTGTAAGAAACAGAATTTGGGAGGAACTGCTCCAAAGTAACTAAAACTCAGTCTCCGCAGTGATTGTTACAAATCAAGATGAATCCTACCAAAAAGACTATCCTTTATTCTGAAATAATAAAGGATATTATTCCCTCTTCCCTCTTGTTCTTTTTGTACTGTCCTCTTATAAAGCGAAAGTTCCAGCAAGGTCAGTCAGGTTCCATTGTTTCGTTTGCAGGTCTTCTAACCAGACAAAACAAAAAGTCAGGAGCGTGAGAAATGCGGATTGCCGCTCTGTGAAGTGCACACCTGTGGGGTCTGCTCGCCCCCCTACACCACCTGCTATCTGAGAGCCTGAGAAATACTTTTAAATGAACACTAGTACTTTTCTTTTTAAAAGACAAAAGCTGAATTCAGTAAAATAGAACTAATCTCTCATAAGAGTTGTTACTCTCGGGGCGCCTGCGTGACTCAGTTAAGCTTCTGACTCCTGGTTTCCACGCAGGTCATGATCTCACGGCTCATGGGATCGAGCCCTACAATGGGCTCCACGCTCAACATGGATTCTCTTTCTTCCCCTCTCTCTCTGCCCCACCCCTGCTCATGCTTTCTGTCTCTCGAAATAACTATTTTTTAAAACTGGGAAGAGTGGAGCACCAGGGTGTTTCAGTCAGTTAAGCGTCCGACTTCAGCTCAGGTCATGATCTCATGGTTCGTGGGTTCGGGCCCCACGCCGGAAGCCTGCTTTAGATTCTCTGTCTCCCTCTCTTTGCCCCTACCCTGCTCACATTGTGTCCTTCTCTCTCTCTCAGAAAAAATGAATAAACATTAAAAAAAATTTTTTTAATGGGAAAAGATAGATAAAATACAATAGTCCGGGAGGCATCAACCCTGTTTTCTAAAACCAGCTTTATAAAGTGATTCATCCCACGTGACATTTAAGTAACAATCTGACGCTTGTCTAAGAAGGTACTTAGTGAATTTTTAGCCCGATATAAAAATCAACCTTACCCTCATAGGAAGCAGTACTTAGAACCCAAGATACTCCAGGAATTGGGAGTGCATGGTGCATATTTAACCTCTGCCATGTCCTGGCACTCCACTTGGCTGGAGGGGAGACCGCACACATGAGATAAGACTGGAAAGAGAAATGAAGTCAGGTCACGAAGAGTTATGATTTTTATTCTGACAACAACCAGGAACCATTCATGATCTCTCCTTTAATACGGTGCTTGGTGTAATTAACAGAACCCCACACATTTCCACCTTTCTAGCAGCAGCATACTATTTATATTTAGTAAACAAAAATACAAATTGAAGTTTACAGTTCTTTTTTCTAAATTTTAGAGCATGAGCAGGGGAGAGGACTGGAGGGGACAGAGAGAATCCCATGACCCTGAGATCATGACCTGAGCCAAAATCAAGAGTTGGACGCTCAACCAACTGAGCCACCTAGGTGCCCCCAAATTGTATTTTCAGAAACTATTTTTGACAATGGCAATATTTTCACTTAATAGAAACTTACTGTGCTCCAAGCTCTGTGCGAGACACTTACCCATTTTGCCTTTTTCCCAGTGAGAACATCATCCTTCTTGAATTACCTTTTGTTTTCCAGATTTAATGTTTTAAAGATTTTTTTTTTTAAATACAAGAAATATAGGGAGGCATTTGGGTAGCTCAGTCCTTTAAGCGTCCAACTCTTGATGTCAGCTCAGATCATGATCGCAGGATCATGGGATTGAGCCCTGTATCAGGCTCTGTCTGTGCTGACGATGTGGAGTCTGCTTGGGATTCTCTTTCTTTGCCCCCCCCCCCAACTAAATAAAACATTTTAAAAGACATATAAGAACTTCGGGCCCCTTGGTGTCTCTGTTGGTTAAGTGTCTGACTTCCACTCAGGTCATGAATTCATGGTCTGTAGGTTTGAGCCCCACTTGGGGCTCTGTGCTGACAGCTCAGTCTGGAGCCTGCTTCGGATTCTCTCTCTCTCTCTCTCTCTCTGCCCCTACCCTGCTGGTGTTCTGTCTCTCAGAAATAAACATTAAAAAAAAATTATATAAGAAGTATAAAATAAAAATACGTAGTAAATTGAGATGTTTCAAAAATGGCACCATGAAGAGCCGCCTTCTCATTTGTTCTCTTCTCCAGCTATCTTCCCTGAAAGCCACTGTTTCTATGTATTCTTTAGACATATTCTGTAACCAAATATGGGCACATTATTAGTTTTTAAAATTTGAAGCATGCTAGAAATTGTTCTGTGCCTTTTATCGTCGCATTTGTTTCACATTGGTTCAGATGCACGCGGAAAAAAAAAAAACCCAACACCTTGATCCTTTTGAATTGCTGCATAGTATTCAACTTATGGATTGTATGATAATTTAACCAGTTCCCTGATGACTTCTAACCTGTTTTCAACAGTGGTAACAACTGGTCATTTTACACATCCTCTAGTTTATCTGTAGGATAACTACCTAAGGATGGAATATTAGGGCAATAGCTAAATGCATCATGACTTTAATGGAACGTACCAGATTGTTCTCTCTAGACTCGTACCAACTTATTTTCCCACCGGAAATGTCGAGTGCTTGTTAGTAGTGAAGCCACTTTCTAATGACTTCTTAGCAAACCTCCTTCGTTAGCCAAGGTGAGCCCATCTGTGTTCTTGCACTCATTCTTCCCGTTTTCTGGTAACTTTTATCTCTGGCTTCTGTCTCAGTCTGCCTTCATGCTTAACCCCCCCATCCACTGTCCCCCAAACCCTTAACTTCGCCGGTCTTGGGAGAGCCCCATTTTCCTCAGCACGACACCGCGGTGTCCTAGCACTTCGTCGCTCTTCCTCACCCTCTACACTGGGGCCCCCCTTCCTCTCTGCCCTGGCCGCCCGCGGCTTCCTCGCTGCGTCCCTCAGGCACTTGCTGCGGGGCAGGCTCTTGCCGCAGCAGCCTGGCACCGCCTCTTCCGGTGCCGCGCGCCTCCCCAAACAGCGGGGTGGCGCGCGTCGTCCGTGCGGGGTCTCCAGCCCTGCCTGTTGCCCGGAATCCAAACCCGCAGCGACGCTCGGGAAGCCCGGAGTTCTGTCACCGAGTGGCTGGCTGAGCACCGACTACAACCCGTAGGCGGCACCGTGGCCAGTGAGCGGGACCTTGCGAGGTAAGGAAAAGGAAGCAGCCGCTTCGGAGAAACCACACGGAGTAAGCTCTGGAAGCACAGGGGCCCCCCGCGCGGACGACACGGCAACCTGGGCACAGGCACCACGGCGCCACCGAAGGCAGGGCGGGAGCCGCGGAGCCGCCCCTTCCTCTGTAACGTTCCCCTCCCTCTTCCGGAGTGAACTTCAGCAACTAACCTCCCAGGCTGTAGTGTTAACTTTATTATACGATAGATTTTAAAGTTTCTTACTTGAGAGCGAGCGAGCAGAGGAGGGGCAAAGAGGGCACGAGAGAATGCCAGGCCGCCTCCGCACCGCCCGTGCGGAGCCCCAAGCGGGGCTCGATCTCCCGCACCAGTGTCTCACGACCTGGGCCGAAACCGGGAGTCAGACAGGCTGACCGAGCCACCCTCGTGCCCCTCCTGTTCCTTTACCGTTCTCATTTGCGCCCCACTCTATGAGCTTTTTGGAGGCCAAGATAAATCCTTTTTCATTAAAAAGAGGAAAAAAACCCACAACCAGAGATGGATTAGGTTAACATTGACATTACTCTGAACTATAAATTTAAAAATGTTTTCCAACTATTCACCATAATTACCATAAATAACATAGTAGTTGCAACCGATGTTATTAGAACTGAAAGCAGGATTCTGCATTTTTTCCCCTTAATTCCTTACTAGCTCTGACCAGTGGGTGGGCTTTATCTGGAAACTTATTATCCTAGCCAAAAGAATATTTTAGTGTACGCATTAACAATGCATAATAATCAAAACCAAAACCAAAACAGAATACAGCTTTTATATTATTGAACTTTATGTACAAAATCATTTGATTTCAAATAAACATTTAATGTAAAAACAAACGTTCTTTTAAACTGAATTTTTTTTTTTACATCTACTGTACCATTCAAATGCTTTATCATCTTACATGATTTCTTCAAAATCTCTTATCAAGGGTACATATAGAAAAGCATTTTTTTATAAATAGAAACAAAGGGATTTTTTCAGCTTTTATTATAAGATGACATAAAAAGTTTACTCGACAGAAGTAATTTCATTACTATTTGGGGGAGGGAATCACCAACTTTTTGTGCAAACAATGCTAGCCTTCTTTTAAGCATTAAGAGCATAACTGCTTAAGAAATGACATAAGCAATAATTCTACACCTACGTCTCCCCTAAAATAATCTATTTTTTTTTTACATATGTGCACAGCTTTAGCAAATTAAAGCCCGAGAGAAAAGCTCGAGACTCACTACCCAGAGGCATGATCAGAGCTGACTGTAACTCACCGTGTGGAGAGCTTGCCAATCAAGGAGGCTGTAATGAAAGCTGCAGTTTCCCTCTTTCCTATTTTTTTTTTAACACAAAAAACCAATGACTAAGAACTTAATACTGGATGACAAATCACATCCACACTATTAGTTAAATAGCCTCACAGTTAAACACATCTTAAAAGACCAATCAAATCAGTATTTACATTTTATAAATTTCTGAAGACACCATTAGAAAGCTTATATATCCCTTCATTAAACAAAATAGGGAACTGCATCTGATGGTGGTGGAATGAAATTAAAAAATTAAAAATACCTGTATTTACAGCAGCATTGATCCTTTATAAATAAAGAATATGAAAATGCAATTATCTTTAAGGATAATAAAAAATTGAGGTGATGTTACTCAACCACAGTGCTTGGAGTTGGAATAAAAATCTATTGGTGCTTGTTAATGTGCCAGTAGTGAAACCACTTTCCGTTGGAGAAAATCCAACCGCAAATATGTGCATAAAACACATATCTCACAGGGCAAAACTGCTCACAAAATTCAAGTCAGCTTATCTATATTGGATATTCTAATCATGAAATACATTACAAAGACATCCTTGCAAAGAAAAAAACAAGTTATAACATCTTCTGGTTCATTTTTGTAGAACATTTCCTTCCTTGAAAGTGGCATCTTAAAAATCCCAAACTCATTCCTCCCTTAGTTTATAATGGAAAGATTGGACAGCTGAATTTTCAATGTGATTACCATATTGGGGGAAAAAAAAAACCAAAACAGCAAATGTTCAAGTTTAAAAAAACATACTGGGTGAGCAATGCAGTAAAATTATCCACATAAAAACAAACGGTAACCTTGTAAGCCAATATGACATTTCACTGTCAACAATGTGAAAATTAACGTCTCCTCAAACAGGCGTAAGATGAAGAAGTGCTATTTTAAAATTGTAAAATGAACTTAGGTAAAATATCTCATTCCGAATTGATAAATGATTTCAAAATCAAGGATCAAGGTTTGATTGCAACTAATAATGCAACAAAATTTCAAGAAATCTCCAATTTTTAAAAAAGGGCATCACACTCCAATTTTCCCTCCCCAAAAAAAAGGTTTCACAATTACAAAGTAGAAAAACAGCCAGTCACAAATGCAAAAAACAGTGTAATTTAAATATAGGAAATAATTTCTAGGTTATCAATTCAATATATTTCATAAGACAATTGTTGAAGTTAAAAATACTTTCTTTGAAATATTGCTGTTCACGCTCAAACTAGAGAGTGTTTTAATGATATCAACGAAACCAGTACACATGTGACGCTGCGTTATGAAGTGAAACAGAAGCCTGATACAAATACCCTTGTTGAAATCATTTACTTCATCTAACAGTGCCTGTTTGAAACCTATGATTACAAACAAAAAGAAAACTCTTCCTAGAGGCTGAATTCCCTAGAATGACAACTTCAGTGTTTGTCCATACCATGGGGTTAGGCCTGTTCTTTTCAGAGTTTTTGTTTTTTGCTCTGTTTTGAAACCCCTGAGACACCATCTGCTTCCAAAGCTTTCTCTTTTGAGTTAATTTCACTGAATCCATTTGCTGTCCCATTTTGTTCTTCACTGATTTCTTCATTTGCAGGGGAAGCAGATTCTCCTTTTTCTAATTTTTGCTGCATTTCACGGAGCTTGGTAACAGCTTTATCTATTGACATTATGCTAATAAGATTAAAGTCATGCATGCTGACTAGATGAAGCATGAAGTTTCGACATAAATTCTTCTTAATTATTTTCTGTCCATAGTTTTCTACAAACAGCATACAGGCATGATTCATTTGATTGTCAGCAATAAACCTATTTAAAAAAAAAAAACCAGAAACGTCAATAGTAATACCAAGCATTTTTGTCAAATGCAACATAACTATGATAGAGTGATGATTTAACAAGTAGGAAAACTACAATGAATGTGAGATTCAGTGACCTGAATGGGCTTTCGGTTTTAAAAATGTCAAGAGGGTGAATTTAACCACGCTTCTACAGAGAACATTTCTGTGTGTCCCTAATGAAACTGCACACAGCAGTGTTAAGAGCATATAAAGCATTTTCTCTTGCCAGCACCACTTTCATTAACTGTCTACATACAAACTAACTGTCCCCTTTGTTCTCTCCCTTGACCCTGACATACTTTCCTGTTTCAGAAGCAGCATTTCTCTGCATTTTCAGTTCATGGAAAACCTTTAAAGAAGCGACGATGTCACATCTGTGACAATATGGATGGACCTTGTAAGCATTCTGCTAAGTAAAAGAAGTCAGAAAGAAGGACGAATACTGTATGATCTCATTTCTACGTGGAATCTAAAAAAACCGTGGCATCTGGCTGGCTTGGCTGGCAGAGCATACGACTCTTGAGCTCAGGACCGTGAGTTGGAGCCCCATTCTGAGTGTGGAGATTACTTTAAAATAAAATAAATTAACAAAAACAAAACTCATTAAAAAACAGAACTTACAGGTACCAAAGGCAGAAGGTGGGGGAAGAGGGGATCAGAGGAAGGTATTTAAAAGGTAAAAACTTTCAGTCAGAAGATAAATAAGTACTAGGGACAGAATGTACAGCATGATGACAAGAGCTAACGCTGTTGTAGGACACATAGGAAGTTGTCAAAAGAGCACTAAGAGTTCTCAACACAAGGAGAAAAGTTTTTTTATTCTTTTTATTGTATCTGTAGGAGAACACGGGCTTTAGCCGAATCTATCGTGGTGATCGCTTCACAGTTCAGGTAAATCAAACCATCATATGGTATGCCTTATAAAGTGAGGTATGTCAATTATTTCTCAATACAACACACACACAAAATCCACATTAAAATAAAAGATTTGAGGGGGTGGCTCAGTGGGTTGAGCTCAGTGGGTCTGACTTCGGCTCAGGTTATGATCTCGTGGTTCGTGGGTCCGAGCCCTGTGTCCGGCTCTGTGCTGAGAGCTCAGTGCCTACAGCCTGCTTCAGATTCCGTGTATCCCTCCCTCTCTCTCTGCCCCTTTCCTGCTCACACTCGGTCTTGGTCTCTCTCTCAAAAATAAACAAACATTAAAAAAAAAAAAAAAAAAAAAAAGATTTGAAGATGTCACAACAAATGGGGTACAGTGTGGCTGTGTTGGTAGAAAGCAAGTACGGTGCACCTACAATGAGTAACATTTACAAAAATAAACCAAACAGGAGAATGGCTGCTCGCTGAAACTGAGTTCAACAAGGTCTGTAAAGTCTGCCTGCAGATATTTTAAAATCCAAAGCTTACCTAACTACCTGCCACTTTGTTAGTAAATCATGAAAGCCAATAGTGGTTATGCTAGCAGACTTAGATGAAGGAATGAAAATGGAACTCAATACAGTAACACAACTAAAATTCTATCTTGAAACTGGCCTATCAGGACAAAAGAAAAAACAGACACTAAGCTTCCACATACATACTTTACTCATAATGGATTTTTAATGACTAGACCACAGACAAGGCAAACATTTTCTGTGAAAGGACAGAAACATTTTAGGCTTTGCAAGCCATATATGATCCGTTGTCTTCCTCTTTTTTTTTTTTTTCAACACACTAAAAATGTGAAGACTATTCTTAGCTCAAGGCCGTATACAAAAAAAGGATCACACACCCAAGACATCTGGGCTGGACAGAACCAATTCCTCTTCACTCCCCAGGAGTAAAGAAACAAAAGTGCTCCTTCCCTTTTGTTTCATTACAAACGAAAAAACCTTGGCTCCTTGTGCTATAGAAGAAAGCCTTAAGTGAGGATCTAATAATGGAGTCAGAGGAGAAAAGTATGTGTACTGACGGGCAGATAGTTCCCACAGGGAAGGAGGCAGATCTGCAGGAAAAGCAAGGCTGTGGGACCCACTTTTAGCCATAAAGGCACGAGAAGTTAAGTACCTTTCTACCCTGACTTCTATGAAATGGTAGTAAGAAATCAGAAAGTTTATATTTTATTCTTCATAATTACCCAATTTTTAAAAATGTGGTAATAACTGTGATAAGTAGTTTTTAGGATGTGTAGACATGCAGCACAGGGCATGTTATCTTTTTCATCTTTGACAATAAAAGAAATGAAAATTGTGTCATTAAAAAGACATATTAAAAATAAAAAGTGTTGTTAGAGAGGCACCTGGGTGGCTCAGTTGGTTGAGCGTCCAACTTCGGCTCAGGCCATGATCTTATGGTTCGTGCGTTCGAGCCCCGTGTTGGGCTCTGTGCTGACAGCTCTGCTTCTGATTCTGTGTCTCCCTCTCTCTCTGACCCTTCCCTGCTCACGCTGTCTCTCTCTCCCTCTCTCTCTCAAAAATAAATAAATAAATAAGTAAATAAATAAATAAAAAGGTAACACCTTCCTTACATAAAACCATTTTTCCTTATGCAGTTATCATAGTTTGGAATAGAGTAAGATCAGGAAACATTATGTCTAAACTAACAGAATTTTAAATAAGATTCAAACACAGATGTGAAGCAGCAAGAAGAGCATAAAGGAAATGGAATATTTAAATTTAGAAATACCCTACCCATGTTTCATGACATGGAGATTCCATAGTTTCATCACCTCCTTCTCTCCTTCATTAACATCAGAAAATTCCTCAATTTGCTAAAAAAAAGAAAGAAAAAATACCTATTAAGTACAAAATAAACAGAAGCAGTATTTCTAAGAAAAAGCTGTGAGGTCAAAAACTGAACTTTAACTAATCCCACAACTTACACAGCAAAGTGTCAACATCAAACAACTTCTATTTTAAGTGGGAATTTTAAAAGGGAAATCTTAAGTTATGAAGTAGTTACCTATTAAAAAAAATAAAAGCATGAATACAAAAATCTCAAGAAGAAAATCTGTATTTCCTTTAGTTAGTAACTGTTTAATTTTAATTTTTTTTTAATTTTAAAGTTTATTTATTTATTTTGAGAGAGAGAGAGAGAGAAAAAAAAGAATCCCAAGCACCCACCACACTGTCAGTGAGGAGCCTGACACAGGGTTCAAACTACGAACTACAAGATCATGACCTGAGCTGAAACCAAGCGTGTGGAACACTTAAAACAACTGAGCCACCCAGGCTCCCCAGATGCTAACTGTTTAAACAACACAATTACAAAATCTGTGGAGGGCACCCAGCTGGCTTTGTCAGTGGCGCATGCGAGTCCTGATCTCAGGGTTGTTAAGTGCCAGCCTAAAGTCAGGGTAGAGATTAAAGATAAAATCTTTGGGGCGCCTGGGTGGCTCAGTTGCTTAAGCATTCAACTCTTGATTTCGTCTCGCAGTTTGTGAGACTGAGCCCCATTGCAGGCTCTGTGCTGATGGTGTGGAGCCTACTTGGGATTCTCTCTCCCCGCCTCTCTCTCTGTCCTTCCTCCACTCTCTAAAAGTAAATAAATAAATTTCAAATAAATAATCTCAAATCCAATCAAATCTTTAGGGGTGCCTGTATGGTTCGGTCGACTCTTGATTTTGGCTCAGGCTACGATCCCAGGATTGTGGGATGAAGGAAGCCCCATGTCAGGCTCTGCACTGAGCATGGAGCTCGCTTAAGATTCTCTGTCTCTCCCTCTCTATCCAACTCATGCGTGCTCTCTAAAATAAAAAAATAAAATAAAATCTTTTAAAAAAAAAACTGTGGGGGGCGCCTGAGTGGCTCAGTTGGTTAAGCTCCAACTTTGGCTCAGGTCATGATCTCACGGTTGAGAAGTATGAGTCTTCTACTGGGCTCTGTGGGGACAGCTCATACCTGGAGCCGGCTTTGGATTCTGGGTCTCCCTCTCTCTCCATGCCCCTCCCCCAACTCATGCTTGGTCTCTCTCTCTCTCTCTCTCTCAAAAACAAAGATTAAAAAAAACTTTTTTTTAAATAACGTAATAAAAAATTGCAAATTCTCTAGTTCCTTCATTTAGAAAGAGCTCCTTTACATTAAGTCAAGATTTTAATTCATATTAAATGATTAATAGTTTTTAACATAAATTCATCATATGATTCCAGACACGGTCAATAGTGATACTAGTAATACTTACTGTAATGGTTTTTTCTCTTAGCCATTCAGGGTCCTTTTCATCTTCACTGTCTACTTCCATTTCTTGTGGACGGAGAGGTAAACAAGTATCACTATGGAAATACAGACGGTTGTGTCCACTACTGTACGTTCGCTGCTGTTCCACTTCTCCATCTTCAGATTCCAGAAATTCAGACATGCTTGCTTTTGTTCGTTTTGGTCTAATGGAAACAGATGTCGACGTAACACTGAGTGACAGGGAATCTTTCTATTTCACGTCTCTCAAATAGAGTACGTCCCTTGGTTCTTATCTAGGTATGCACACAGTTAACTTCCACTGGGAGAATTCTTTAATTCCTCAAACCACTATAGCAGTGATGATATTAACGCTTAAAACACGGGAAAAAGTGGTAAGGAGGAAGTAAGAAAAGTGAGTGTGGGAGCTGGGGAGGGTTATAACAAACTCAAATAATGACTCTCACCTGAACAGTAGCCTTGTCTGGCTCTCCATTCCTCCACCATCATCAATAAAAGTCAGAGAATAAACTTTTGTTGTATGACCTTTTTACTTACCTGCACACAAGAATATGTGTAATAGGTGTTCTCTTTACTGGTCCATTTCGGCTAAAAGCAAATCCAGGTTGGCGATGAATATCCTGAGGATTTCCTGCATAGGAGCCATCATAACACTCGTTGATAGAAACATCTATTCTAGCACCTTTTGGATGATACTGTAACAAAAATGGCAAGATACTTATAATAAGGAAATATTACTTATCCCGACCCTGAATGCCTATCATGCCAATTTATTTTAAAAAGCACTAATGGGTTCATAATGTTCTGAAAACTAAAATAAACCACACATACCAGCATGGTGAAAGGGAAGTCAGGAGACCTGGAGTCAAGATCTGTGTGAAAATCTTGGCTGTGACACTTACTAGCTTGGTAATTTTGTACAAATTATTTCTTGTCTGAGCAAGAATAAAGAAATTACCACTTAATTCAAAGAGCCGGTGTGAGAATTATGGGCGTTAATATAGGTGCGATATGCAAATATATGTAAACTGAATAACTAATTCATACATTAAGCAATCCATATAATGCAAAGATTTTGGTATTTTGTGCAGAAGCGAAATTTATTTTATTACTTTTTAATTTCAGTATAATTAACATACAGTGTTATATTAGTTTCAGGTGTGTAAGAGAGTGATTCAACTATTATATATATGACTTCGTGCTCAACATGGTAAGTGTACTCCTAAAAAAGCTCAATTTTTAAAGTCAGACTGTCTTATATACTACTGGTAAGAAAAATAAAGGGGTGTCTGGGTGGTTCAGTCAGTCAGTCAGCCAGGTGTCTGACTTCAGCTTATGTCATGATCTCACGGTTCATGAATTCGAGCCCACATTTCAGATTCTCTGCCTCCTCTCTCTCTCTCTGCCCCTCCCTTGCTCAATCTCTCTCTCAAAAATAAACATTAAAAAAAAGTTACTTACAACATAATTGAAGATAAATCTGCTATGGCAGAGTTTAAGATGCTTGAGTAAACTATAAAGTTTACGACAATTCAGAGTACACCATGGGCAATGTAGGTCATCTCTTGCTTCAGTTTGTTGTCTTGTATTGTTGTTATAAAGGAACTTTAAAATAAAAAACAAAAAATAGCAAATCTCCAACTTAAACATCAAGATACTGTTTCAACATCCCCTTTAAAATTAGATGAAACAATTTAAAAAGAAAATCAGAGATATTCTTTTCATTTAAATATGCCAAAATATTTCAGATGTGACATGTAAAACAAAGGCATCTCATGATTACTTAAAAAAGAAGGGCCAGATGTTTACCTGATAAAATATTCTTAATTTTTGTCGGTTTTCATTTGAAGTATCTTTTTCTTTTCTTGTTTGTAGGTCTGTATTCAATGATTCTTTAACAGCTGAAAATATATACTTTTATATTTAATGCAAATACCTTACAAAAAGTGAAATAATCTATCTTGTGAAAATAATTAAACATTAAAGGTCTCAAAGAATTTTACCCTTGGGGCGCATGGGTGGCTCACTTAAGTGCCAACTTAGGCTCAGGTCATGATCTCACGGTTCGTGGGTTTGAGCCCTGCCGGGCTCTGTGCTAACATCTAGCTCAGAGCCTGGAGTCTGCTTCAGATTCTATGTCTCCCTCTCTCTCTGATCCTCCCTTGCTCACACTCTCTCTCTCTCAGAAATAAATAAAACATTAAAAATAATAAAAAATAAATTAAAAAAAAAAAAAAAAAGAATTTTACCCTCATGTGTGGATTACAGGAACAATCTCCTGAACCAGCACCCTTCATATCAGTTACCATCTTTCCCCGCAGGAGCCATTTTTTTTCCTTTTAAAAGGAAATGATTTATATTCTAAACCATTACAAAAGTAACCCCAAAAAATTGTATGTAGTCACTACAATGTTTTAAGCACTTTTAGGTCAGAGTGTGGCTCTGATTGGTCTTTGTATTTTCAATGCACAGCAGTGAATGGTGCACACTGTTAGTTTAACAAAAATTAAATAAAAAATGATTGTACTAATTTCATTCTAAATCCAAAAGATAATGATCATCAATAATTTTGGTATATTTCTTTATAGACTTAAAATGTTTCTATTTTCCCTGACATAACTAACCATTTTATATGTACAATTTTGTATAAAACTTTTTTTTCCATTTCCTTGAAACTCTTTACCTAGTAGACTGGCCACAGAGTATTTTGAGGAGTACCCAGACCACGATTTACTTGGGAAATTTTTGCCCTGACACAGGCCACTTCTTACATCTTTTGGACTCTTACAGTAACTTGTATACCATAATGGACAGGAGTGGTCAATGTCAAAGACAACCATCTTACACCTTCTGTCTTTAAAAAGACTTAGATAAAAACACATAGATGCTCTAAACCTAGGACAATGTTCCTTTCAAGCAGGTACAGGATGACAGACACTGCACCTGGGCCTTAACTCAGCAGAGCTAACTTCATTTAGAAATGTGCTTCCTCTAAAAATTAACTGCAAAGTTTAACCAGGTAAAATTCAAGTTATGATGATCCAGACCTACCTAGAACTGTGAAAACACTCTGACATACTGAATTCAGTTCTATAACATATACAAACCTTTACATGAATTATAAAAAGCATACAGTTCCAAAACCCTTAATATAGCTGCAGTTCCAAAGTCTAAAAAGGTAGATTAATTTTCTTGTGAGCTTGACAGAAATTTATTTAGTGGAAAAACTTGTCCTAAATAGACACGAGGCCATTTCTAGACCTCATATGGAGGTGTTCTATAACACAAGGCATATATATACTATATATTCCATCAGGCTTTTAACGTTAGAAACAACAGCAAAGAAATTCCCAGACCTAACTGGCACAAAACATAAGGAACTGCTGAGATTTCCAAAAGAATAATTATTAGAGCAAAAGGCACACAAATTAATCTGAAGCCAAGTTCTAACTCTGCAAAGCACTATTATAATAATTTTTTAAAGTTTATTTTTGGTAATCTCTACATCAAACTTGGGGCTCGAATTCACGACCCTAAGATCAAGAGTTGCATGCTCTTCTGACTGAGCCAGCCAGGCACCCGTGTAAAGCATTATTTTGACAGCAATGTTTTCTTACCTATGGTCTGAGTAGGTTTAACTGAACCAGGCTTGTTTTCTTGATGAAGACTCTCTGAATTTCTTGTGGCAAGAGGCTTGGCAATAGGAGCTGTAGATTTATCATTGGTCTCTCCTGTCCAACGAAGAGTGAACTGCAATGTAGGTCCCTGAGAAAATGTTTCAAATGGAGGCAGCCTCTAAAAAAGAAAACATAGAACAGTGAAGTTCTATATAGTGAAAGAAATTATAGGGGGAAAAAGCCTCCCAATATTTATTATGATAAATTAATGTGGACCTGAAATCCTAAAATGCCTGCAAAGACAGCCAGGCAGTTCAAGCAAATGCATGGCGCTGTACCGACTGCAGTGCTGGGTCGCTCAGGTTGTGCGAAAGAAACAGCCACATAACAGAACGGATGAACTGCTGCCATGTGCAAACACAAGCCCTGCACCATCAAATTTTCAGATTTTTTCAAAAGTCAGAAATCGAAGTTCGCATGGGAAATCTTACTATTCTTACATATTGGTAATCAATAGAAAATGGCTTCAAGGGCAACCAAAAACCTGTGGTAACCAAAGCCTGCCAGTTTGCAACCTCTGTCAGATGACCAACTTTCTTCTTGTAAACTGAACAATTATGGCCATTTGTGATTTTTCTGGAATTCTTCAGCTTCAATGACAGCTTCCCTGTTTCTCCTGTTTGGGTTTTGGGACCTTGAACTAAGATAGCCTTCCTCCTCAATCTCTAATTACTTACAAAATGACTCCTCTGGTCTCGCTTAATTCCTAGCTAACATTTAGCCATCTACCCTAATCTCTCTCTCACCTGTCTTCAAGGATTTACCTATTAGGCTGATGATCCCAAACTGATTTTCCACTCTTTATGCTCGAGGTCTAAGCCCAAATATCTCCAACTGCCTATGAGACACTACGGCTTGGATGACATCGATGTCACCTTGAACCAAAACTATGTTTACATGTAAATCTATTTTCTTTCCTTCCTGGGCAGAATTATTTTTGTTCCCAGCATTATCATTCTCCTAGTGACCCTAAATTAAAGACTTTAGAATTACATTTGACCCCTATTTTTCTATTGTTTCTCTTATATAATCACCAAGTATAGATCCTTATTACCTTTTTACTACAGTATCTCAACTGCCCTCCTGCTTCTATTTTTTATCTCTCAATTCATATATAGAAGACCAAATAATCTTCTGAAAGAATGCTTTCATGTTATTCCATAGAAACCTTCAGTGGGCTCCTGTATATTTTACTGCTATACACGCGTAAACTCCTACATCTTTATTACAAACAGTCCTCTTAAAATTATAAAACTATGATTTTAGACAGGAATGAAGTGTGCTTTTATAAACTAGTTTTGAAACAGTTAAGTCTGTATCTAGGTATTTATCTTATAAATATACTTACAATGCATAATGATACATGTACCAGTATATTTACATTTGTGAAAATGTAAAAAAAAAAAAAATAACTGAATTACCCATTAAAATAGCACTGGTTTAGTAAATTATGGGACATTTATTTAAAAGAATACCACAAAACTTTAAAAAAGTTAGAACCAAATCTAAATGTGCTGATTTTAGGAGGCCCATTTCATATTGCTTCAATTTCTTGGGAAAAACCATCAACTCATATATATAATTTTTATTTCCTTGTAAGAACTTAAACTTTAAACAAGAAATTTAAAACATAATGAACACCTGCACGAAATTCAAACACTATAGATAAGCATAAAAAATAAAAACTAAAAATCCCATAACCTAGAAGTAACCACTATTAACTTTAGAGAAAGTAGAAATATGTATACTATTAAGTAAATAAATACTATGGAAATCTTATCAAAGTATTCTCTTTTTAATGTCTACCTTTTTAGATTTAGGGTACTCTCAATTTCTCACTATTTACACATTTTGCCAGGACCTGTTACCTACAACTTATCAGATACCCAGTTACTACACCTGTGACAAAATTAAGGCACTGGACCTAACTGCTAATGCCTACATACACAATTTAAAATGTCATCCATTTTGCCAGTCTGCCCTCCAGTAAGGGTGTCCCAACCTACTCTTCCATTAAAGCATTATTTGAGAATGTGTGTCCTCACACCTCCAACTACAAGCTGGCAGCCTTCTTAATTGTCAAACCAGTAGTTCAAATAAGATCTCTGACTTTGTTTACATGTCTTTAATTGCTAATAAGGTTAAACAGATCTTTTTGAAAGCTTGCTAGCCATCTATATTTGTTGCCTTAAGAACTGCCTGATTGTCCTTAACCCAATTTTCTAATTAGATAGCTTATCTTTTTTCTGGTTGATTTATAAAATTACATATTCTTAATACTAGCTTTTCATAGATTATATTTTCCCCAGCCTATCATTTGTTTTTAACTTTAGATTTTTGCAGTATTAGAAATGATTCACCTTTAGTTAGTTATTTTATGCTTTCCACCTGTTGCATCATGCATACAATGGCTGTTTTCATACTAAGATTATATTTTCACCTACATTTTTATCTGCAGTTATGTAGTGTTAATTTTTACATTTCATTTACGAGGCTTCTGGAATTTAACAGGTCTGAGTTTGTTTCCAGATGGCTAGAGACCAGTTCTGCCACAATTAATGAACAGTCTATCTTTCCCACATAGATCTAATACCAATTTTGTCACAGATTAAAGTCCAAATGTACCTGAAACTTTTAAAACTATGCTTCAGCGATTGGCTCATCTGTTTCTGTTTATTACACCATACAATTTAATTTTTTGTTTTTTTTTCCTTTCTACTGTGTTCTACTATCTATTTAGTAAACGTTCTCAGAAAAATTCCACAGTTTTCCCTAGTATTATTACATACTGTTCTATGTTAACTTGAGGCTAATTTTCAGACTTCAAAAAATCCTGAGATTTTGCTCATGATGGCACACTAACCTATTTAGGAATAAATGACATCATTATTTTGTTGAGTCTGCCTACCCAAGAAATGTTATTTATTCTTTTAAGTCTCTTAGAAAAGTTACTTAAAGTATGGTTCATCTAATTTCTTGATAAATTTATTACTGGTCATCATATGTTGCCTGCTGTTACTATGAATGGGATTTAAAATAGTTAACATTTATTGAGCACTTATTTTATGCCAGGCACGGTGGTAAGCGTATTTCATTATTTCGTTTAATTCATCAATTCTGCCTCACTTTACAGATAAGAAAACGGAGACACAAAAGATTAAATAATTTGCCAGAATGCCACACAGCTTGGAATGGAGATTTGAACTGTCTGGCTCCAAGGACAGTGCCTTCCATGAAATACTCTGACTAGGTAATTTTTACTTTGGTATTTTAAAGTATAAAAACAAAGGACTCTTTACTTCCAACATGAATTTGCATTTGGAAAAGAAAACATCAATTAAAAATGGGAGTTCATAACTATAACGTGCTCCACCTTCTAAATATGCCATACCTTCCCATCAAGAATAGTCTCCCATGTTGCTCTTTTCTTGCTTATTGGACATTCTTCCATTTCCTGCATGGCTACTTCATACTCCCCATCTAAAAGCTGTAAGCGCCTGTTAGACAAACACATACACTTTAAAGTAACCTGTGTATTACTGTAAGTACACAAATCTGCATTTTTAGATTTATACTAAAAAGCATTTATTAAATTTATAAACTAGCTTACATACCCAACAAACTTTTGAAATATACCTACTCTCCACTCCTGACAAAAACAATTTTAATGATTTGCTCTAATAACTGCTACTACTAGAAAATTATTTCATTACTGTAGCTACTCAGATATAAATTTAAACCTTTAAAGTATAATATATGCCTAAAGTCTCAAAACTTGGTAAATTTAAAGGATAACATACGCCTGAAGTCTCAAAAGTTGGTAAATTGTAAACATGAAGTATAAAGCAGGAGTGTAGGCTTTATACTTTTAAAAAATGGAATAATAACAGTGTTACAATACTTGCCTTAGGGAACCACTAAGAACTAAGCCTCTGTTATTTCTAACTATTGAAAATATAGTTCAAACTAAAATTCTTCACTTTCATTCATGACCAGTAAACTTGGTGACTATGACTGTGATAACTAGAAGATCCTGGGGGCACCTGGCACATATAGGTGCTCAATAAACATTTCATGAATGGATGAATGAATGAAAATACCAGTTGAATCAAGTAATTAATGCCCATATTCACAGTATAGTTTTAATGTGTGTATACATGTGTGTGTATGAATGGTTTATATTATTTTTTTCCATACCTTTAATCAATGGTAACACTACTACCCTAAAGACCATCCTTCAACCCATGCTCAATAATTAAGTGTATGTAGCAAGAATCTGGCTTCTATTTGTCATTCTTGGGAAAATTCTGCTAGGTGATAACAGCTAACATTTATTGAGTGCTTACTATGTGCCAGGCACTATTTTAAAGACTTCAGGTTTCATTTAACCTCCCCAACTCCATAAAGTAGATTACTCTGCTTTTCAGAAGAGGAAACTGAGGCACAGAAAGATTAAGTAGCTTGCCTTAAGATGACACTGTAAATAACCAAAGCTAGCAACTGAATCCGGATAGTCTGTCTCTAATCTTAACACCAAATGATTCCGAGACTTAATAATTTTTGTCTTTACACTGTGCTCCTTCTATTTATGTTTTGATGGTACATCAGCAAAGCTATTCAACTTAGTATTTTAAAAAACTATTTCTTCTTATTTGGATAGGTAATACATTCATATACTTCTAAACTGCAACGAAGCTTCCCTCATGCGTTTACATGGCTACATAATAATCCTATTTTACAGTTGCACATTTGATAGCTACAATCCAATTTACTCTCCTACCTGTAATGCATGAGGAGGCCCTTTTTTCCCCACAGCCTCATCAACAGTGCTTTATCAGTTTTTTGATCTCTGCCAAACTGGTAAGTGAAAAAATGACATCTCAGTGTACTTTTATATTCAGATGTCTTATCTTTTAAATGTTTAAGAACCACATATATATTTCTTGTAAACATTTTTATCCTTTGCTCATTCTTCTATTGTGCTGTGGTGTTTTTAATGAGTATGACCTTATTATATTAAAGAAATGAAACATCAACCTTTAGTATGAGTTGAAATTAATTTCCTCTTGTCATTTTGGACTTAGCCTATGACTTCTTTGTTTTCAAAGTTTTTAATTTTGCTCAATATTTCATACTTTTTCCATAGGGCTTGTGAATTGTAGTCATTCTTCAAGGAGACTTTAATTTCTCCGAGATTATCAAAAGAATTTTTTATACATCTAACCCCTCACATCTTGATTTGTAAAGTACTCTTCCACCATTAAAAGGGATCAAGACTTTTTGAAGAACCAGCCAACTCCAGAACAGATGTAGAGAGAGGGAATGTAAGCCTGAAATATCATACTATTCAGAAAATAAGGAAAAACACGGGCCCCTGGGTGGCTCAGTCGGTTAAGCGTCCGACTTCGGCTCAGGTCATGATCTCACAGTTCGTGGGTTCGAGCCCTGCATCTGGCTCTGTGCTGACACCTAGCTCAGAGCCTTGGGCCTGCTTCAGATTCTGTATCTCCCTCTCTCTCTGGCCCTCCCCTGTTCATGCTGTCTCTATCTCTTTCTCAAAAATAAATAAAACATTAAAAAAAAAAAAAAGAATGACAACACGAGTAGATTAAAACAGACAATAAAAATGCAATTTGTAACTGATTAAGAAAACATAGCAATTAAAAAAATAAACTGAGAGGAAGAATGCTCTGCTATTTCATAATAAAGATGCCAGTAAACATGGAAGAAATAACAGAATGTTAACATTTGGCAACTGTCGTGAAAATAATTTTTTCAGGTGTGCCTGGGCACCTCAGTTGGTTGAGCATCTGACTTAATAATTTTTTTTTTATTTCTGAGAGACAGAGACAGCATGAACAGGGGAAGGTCAGAGAGAGAGGGAGACACAGAATCTGAAACAGGCTCCAGGCTCTGAGCTAGCTGTTAGCACAGAACCCGAAGCGGGGCTTGAACCCACGAACTGCAAGATCACGACCTGAGCTGAAGTTGGACATTTAACCGACTGAGCCACCCAGGCACCCCAAGCATCTGACTCTTAATGTCAGCTCAGGTCATAATCCCAGAGTCGTAGGATCAAGCCCTGCCATCGGGCTCCACACTGAACACAGATCCTGCTTGGGATTCTCTCTCTCCCCCTCTGCTCTCTCCCCAATTCATGCTCTCTCTTTCTCTCTCGCTAAAATAAGTAAAATGATAAAAACATTTATTAAGAGTAATTTTTTCAAGCAAGATTCATCGATGGATGCTAAACTATTGGGTTAAAGATTGGTAGGGAGAAACTGGACATTTACCCAGTTTCACATATTACCACAAAGATTATATTATCTTCTAATTTTTTTTAATGTTTATTTACTTTAATGTTTATTTACACAGACACACATGTGGAAGAGGAGCAGACAGAGAGGGAGACACAGAATCCAGAGCAGGCTCCAGGCTCTGAGCTGTCAGCACAGAGCCCAATTCTGGGCTTGAATTCATGAACTATGAGATCATGACCGGAGCTGAAGTCAGACACTTAACTGACTGAGCCACTCAGGTGCCCCGAGATTACCTAGTGTTAATTAAAGGAAAAGGGTCTGTTACAATAGAGAAATAATATGAACACCACCTTAACCAAGTGACCAAACCTAATTTTACCTGTGCTGGTGATATACACAAAGAATACATCACCATTCAATGTTCCTGCCCAAAATGTTTTTGAATCTAATTATAAGGACATATCGCAAAAGTCCAAACTGGCAAAATTATAAGCCTGTACTTTTAAAAAGTTATCACAAACAAACAAACAAACGAGAAAGCACAGAGACACATAAGCACAGAAAACAAACTAGTGGTTGTCGGAGGGATGTGTGGGATAAATGAAATAGGTGAAAGCAGGGCTCCTGAGTCAATCAGTTAGTTAAGCGTCCAACTCTTGATTTCAGCTCAGGTCAAGATCTCATGGTTCGTGAGACTGAGCCTCACACTGGGCTCTGTGCTGAGCCTGCCTTGGATTCTCTTTTCTGCCCTTCCTCCACTCACACACACATGTGCTCTCTCTCTCTCAAAATAAATAAATAAACAAGGAAGGGAGGGAGGGGTAGAGGGAGGGAGGGAGAGGGAGGAAGAAGTGGAGTAGAGTAGGAGGTATAAACTTCCAGTTATAAAATAAAAATAAATAAGTCACGGGATGAGAAGTACAATGTAGGGAACACAGTCAGTGATACCATAATAACCTTCTATGGTGACAGATGGTGACTACACTAATCACACACCCCACAAAATGTACAGAATTGTCAAATCACTATGTTGGAATTACTAGTTATACTCCTGAAAGTAATTTCATGTGTCAACTACACTTCAGTGTACACAAATGTAGTACAACCGGAGGAGTGGCAAAAGGCAGAAAGAATAGAAAAAAGAAAAAAAGGGTTAGAGAACTATCCCAAACTGAAGGAGACTGAACAGATCTGGTGATTAACAACTAGCTATACAGACCACAACTCTTGACTGGGGTGGGGTGGGAGGGGGGCATTTTTGTGGTCCACTGGGGACCTGAGTATGATAGGTATACTATGGTTATGAAGGGAACTGTCCTGTTTCTAGGAGATACATACATATTAGGAGGAATGGAGTGTCACAATCTAACTTTCAAACGGTTAAGCACAAGAATAAAATACACATTCACAAATAAAGCAAATGTAAAATGTTAACAACTGATGTTAACAGTCAAAGGTTATGTGGGCATTAATGATATATATTGTTCAACTTTTTCATGGTGTAGAGATTTTCATAATGGGGCACCTGGCTGGCTCAGTAGGGTACAGCGTCCAACACTTGATCTCAAGGTCATGAGTTCAAGCCCCACATGGGGTATAGAGATTACTGAAAAATAAAATTAAAAAAAATTTTTTTCCCAAAATAAGTGGGGGGAAAATTCTGTGTTTTCTTCTTAGTACTTTTATTTATTAAACAGAAAGCAGTATTTCAGGGGTGCCTCAGTCGGTTAAGTGGCCGACTCTGGCTCAGGCCATGATCTTATAGTTTGTGAATTCGAGCCCCACATCAGGCTCTGCTGTCAGTGCAGAGCCCACTTTCAATCCTCTGTCTCCTCTCCTCCCCCCTCCCCCCTTCACTTGCTCACACATGCTCTGTCTCAAAAATAAACATTAAAAAAAGGGCAGTATTTCCTAAATACAAGTAATATGTTAATATATATGTAAGGTAGAAAGAATTTTAAAAAGAACACAACACACATCCCCCACGCTGCCTAAAATAGAACACTGACCCACACCAACAAAGCCCACTGTGTCATCCTACCTGCTTCTCCCACAGACGTTAACTACTGTATTTGTTTCTGTTGTTTTTCATTTAAATCTCTAACTCACAGGGGCGCCTGGCTGGCTCAGTGGGTTAAATATCGAACTTTGGCTCAGATTGTGATCTCACAATTTGTGAGTTCTAGCCTCACATGAGGTCTTTGCTGTCAGCATACAGCCAGATTCAGACTGTCTCCCTCTCTCTGCCCCTTCCCTGCGCGCTCTCTCAAAAATAAACATTAAAAAAAAAATAAATCTTTAACTCATAAATTAGACTTTCTAAAGACACTATATTGGTCTAATATTAAATGATATATTCTAATAGTAATGTAAGTGATTAATTCTAAGACAATACAGTAACCAGAACTTATGGCATTATTCCTAATCATCTTTACTTTTACATTAAAGACCTTGTGAATTTCTTTACCTGGTGGCTATCAAGTGTTTACATAAAGCAACAATCTAGTACTTTTTACCGAGTAGGAGGATGTACCAGGTGCTGTCCTTGCTCTTTCTCCTATACCTGACTAGTGAGCTGTGTTAACTACGAGCAAGCAGCCTGCAACAAGAACTCATGACACATTACAGGTTCCATTCTCCAACTGGGTAAAAAAGAATGCTGCTGGGGCACCTGGGTGGCTCAGTCAGTTAAGTGTCCAACTTGGGCTCAGGTCATGATCTCACGGTCTGGAAGCTCAAGCCCCTCGTCGGGCTCTGTGCTGACAGATCAGAGCCTGGAACCTGCTTCAGATTCTGTGTCTCCCTCTTTCTCTGCCCCTACCCCACTCATGCTCTGTCTCTCTCTCTCTCAAAAATAAAATAAAAACATTAAAAAGAAAAAAAAAATGCTGCCTATGCTTCTTAGATCTTTCACTAGCACTAAGATGCTTCACTCCCCAATGAAAACCGCAGAGATAATGACAAACCCAGGTCTTCTTTGCTACCCTGTGCCAAATGCACACAGAGCATGACACACAGATTTCTTATCTTTACAGTAATATATAATATCAAGATTTGCACAGGGCCCACTTAATTCAGGTCTCCGTTCAAGTACTACCTTTTCCTAGAAGCTTTCTCTATAAAACAACCACTTAACATTCATCACTAAGTGACATTACTAGTTGATAGAATTTGGGGGCAGTGGTGTCTGTTTTCTCCACTAGAAGTTAAGTTCCCCAAAAGGAGGGATTTTTTTTTGCCTTTTCACTAACAGAACAGTGTGTGACAAAGAGAAGAAACTCAGAAAATGCATGCCTAATATAGAATCTTAACTGAGCCATTCAAATAGCAAACTCGTCTGTGTTACTGCTTTCTATGTGACAAAGAGTATTTACAAATTTTTTCTATTTTTTTTTATTTTTTATTTAAAACATTTTTTTTTAATGTTTTATTTATTTTTTAGGAGAGAGAGAGAGAGACAGCGTGAGCAGGGGAGGGTCAGAGAGAGAGGGAGTCACAGACTGAAACAGGCTCCAGGCTCTGAGCTGGCAGTCAGCACAGAGCCCGACGCGGGGCTCGAACCCACGAACCGCGAGATCATGACCCAAGCGAAAGTCGGACGCTTAACCGACTAGGCCACCCAGGCGCCCCAAATTTTTTCTTTTTTAATAATAAAGAGAAAGTTGGCAAAAAATATCACTATATTACGCTTGAGAATAAAAACATTTCTAGAACATTATGGGAACCTCACTTGTCTATCAACATTACCTGTTTTTATCAAATACTGTCATTTGTGCAACAAATGTCTTTTCTCCATCTTCACGATTTCGTTTTCTTCTAGCTGGAAGTTCTTCATTGACATCTGAATTTCACAAACATTTCTCATGAATCACATATTCAACAAAAATGTCATATTTATGATATATGGTCCCTTATCCCAAATTAGGTATAAATTATGATTAAGTTGTGATACAATATCCAGATTTATACTCTTCAATTTTCTGTTTTACCGTATGTGAATGTCCTTAACTAGGCAAGGAGAAAAAAAAATCCTCATTTACGGTTACTTTTCAAGAACTTCAAAGGATACTTCAAGACTCAAAGATTCTTTCTCTCAAGGTGCTCCTCCACTAAACTTCACATGTACTTCTATTATACCAGCCCTCATTTTGCTATAATTATTTATAACTCTGTATTCTAGGTCAGCCTTTGTGAGCTTTTAGAAGATAGGACTGGATGTTTTAATGATCTTTGTATCCCCAGCACCTATATTTTGGCTGAATAATTACCTCAAAGGTGGATTCAGAACTGTTGGGAAGACACAGGAATAGATACGTGATAAGTAAATATTGTAAAATCTTAATTGCAGAAACAAAGTAGTGGGTAGATAGATGTTCACTACATAAACTCTTTCAACCATTGTGTATGTATGAAATTTTTCACAATAAAATGCTATGTGTGGGGGGAAATGAATTCATTGTTTGCTGAGAGACTAATTTGAAATGCCAGTCTTCTCTATTCACTGTTTAATATATATTTTCTTTACTACATGGAATACGTTTCAACATGTAACACTGAGAACTTTACAGATTAAATACCTAGTACAGCACAATAGCCAACAGTTTAAGATCCAGGGCAATGTACCATTAGATTAATATCTCATCAGACTATAAAAGATTTGCAAATAAAGGCCATGCCTTCAGAATGAATGCAATTTACTTCTAGTTTTTCCTTGGAAAAGCAAAGTTTAAAATAAATTAAAATTACTGGAATAAAAATTACCGATATTTTCATTGGTTTCTCCATTAATCATTCCATTAAACTCTCTTCTTCCCGGACGAGTCACTCTAAACAGCAATGAGTAAGACTTCACCATATGGCTGTTACTAGGTTCAAATTCATTACTGGAAACTGCAAGGGACGGGAAATTTCCAGGTTTTGTTTGATTGAGATCAGGATTCAAAGGCACCTGCTTTTTACCTGTAGGAACTTGCCTTATTGGACAACTTACATCCTGCAAAGGCAAAGATTATGAAATTATACTTATTTATGCATATGCAATTATAAGAATTATAATAAAATTTCTAATCACAGATATAGGAAACATCATTACCAAATGGCATGTTGAAATTCTAACCATAGTTCTGAAAATTGTGATGAAGCAAAAAAAAAAAAAAAATGCTTTGGACTAACCATATACCAAATCTTAACACAACTGAGGATTTCTCCAATCCAATGTACTAAAAATAATGATAGAATATATCCAATATTTAGGTGGTCATCTGAAATACTTTTACCTTAGAAATACGGAATTAATACCATGCTTAAAATGTTAAGCTCAAATAAATTAACAACCCTTTCCTTTATATCTTCTATTTTAACAAGGTAACTGATGGGACCATTAGAAATGAGAAAAGAAAATTATACTACCACTGTAAACATTATGAAATAAATCTATATATTTAAATGTTCCTTAATAAAAGCAATATTAAACATCTTATGAATAATGTTCTAAATTATGTAAGTGGAGTTATACTGAAAAGAAATAATTGAAAAATTAGAAGATGTGGAAGACCTTTATGGCAAATTAGGATCTTCTTTTTGAAAACCGAACATATCTTATTATCTAAAAAACAGTTCTACTCTACAGAAGAGTATAAAATGAGAAATATTTAAGTTTGCCCCACCCCCCCAGGCCCTACACTCCAAATATTAGCAGCTGGCTGTGTATATCCTTCCAAGCAAATGTTTATACCTATTATTTTTTGAAACACAAAAATTACATTATAGTTATATTAACTTCTTTTCCCCTGAATAATAATGTATCTTGAAGGATTTTCACATCACTGCTGTACCAGGATTGTATGGGAGTGGGGAGTGGTATTTCTTAACTTTGAAGTTTTGAACATATACTTACACCACTGTCTCCTATCACCTTAGTCCACTCCATTATCAGTGCTCTAGGAGTGTTCAAGCCCTGTATCACCTTACTAGGACTTTGGAAGAACATCAGCAATAGGAACCTCTATGCAGGTCATTCCTACTCTTAAAATACCCTAGGTCTTGAAGCTACCAAAAGTATAACTATTGGTTTTCACGGGTTGCCAAGGTAATTTAACATCTGTTTCTATGATGAAATGACTTCATCTTATGAATAAAAATTTGCAGCAATGTGTTAATAGGTGTAATTAATACTGCCAACAGAATTTCTTTGCCTGAGAGTAGTTTTAGAAAAGGTAAAACTCTCTCAGCCCTTATGTTTAAATTTCAATTGGTACAAATAACTAAAAAATAAGGTAAGACAGTGAAGTGGTAGGGAAACAATTGAATTTACATCCTAACATGCTAAAAGATAGTTTCTTTCCTTCAGTGTCAAACTCCTATAGGAGAAAGTTTTATGCACGTATGTATCTATAGCCAGTCCAGAAAAAACATGAGAGTCTGCAAGGCTGGCTTAAACTGATAAGTTTTATGATTCAGCATCAACATATTTAAAGGCTTTCAAGGTTTAAAAAGCACAATATATATGCATGAACATATTTAAAAAATTATTGCACATAATCTACCAGCATCATTTTATATGTTACCTTTCTTTTTTTGTGGCAAACTTTCACAAGCAGGACTTCCAGGGTAACAGAATTTTGTTCATTTTCTGAGTTTTGTGATGGCTTATCTAAAGAGAAAATCAGTATTTTAAAATATATTTTTATTTTTAATTTTTTTTATAAGAATCCCTCCAGTTGCCCACCGTTTGCTTCTCTGCTTCCACAGAGACTGGGAGGATTCTTTTTTTTTTTTTTTTTTTTTTCTAGGAGAGAGAGAGACAGCATGAGCAGGGAGGGTCAGAGAGAGAGGGAGTCACAGACTGAAACAGGCTCCAAGCTGGCAGTCAGCACAGAGCCCGATGCGGGGCTCGAACCCACGAACCGCGAGATCATGACCTGAGCGAAAGTCGGACGCTTAACCAACTAAGCCACCCAGGCGCGCCTAAAATATATTTTTAAAATATAAATATCATACTCATTTTCCTAAGTAGTCTGGGAATTTCCAACAAAAAGACTTCCTATAATGAATACTTCTCAGAAGTTTACTCATTTTTCCCCATGAAATTATTTTCAAATTTGCAGCAAACTCTTTCAAAGCCTTTAGAGCCATTTAAATAAACCTTTCACAATACAATTATAATTACCTTCCTACAATACTGTGATTTTCTTTTGACTCAAATAAGATGCTCAATTATTTTAATACTAAAAAACCTTATTTGGCTCTAAAGAAAAAACATTTATGGCAATAAGAGAATATAATAAAATGCTGGCCAAAAATATTTATGACAAATGCAGTTAAAGCTTCTTGGCAGAAAACACAAATAAAATACTCAGGAGAGACAACCACATACAAAATAAACATTAAAAGATTCTTTCCTTCTCCCAAAATCCATTACAAAAATTACTTAGTTGAAGATACACTTAAATTGAACTAGTTATTATTATGTATGTTTCACTTTGAATATACAGTGATGTTAAACCAAAAAGTTCTGATTTGACCAGGACTTATGACCAAAGGGATTAAAATAATGGATTTCTAAAACGCTTAACAGTATAAAAGTTATCTAAACTATAGTATCATTTCACAAGAAAAATAACTAGTTTTTTATTTTTTCCCCAGAATTTCTCTAAATCCTAAACAGGATAGCAAAAATTAGGGTATTATTTACTATTTGGTCTACAAAGCTTAAGGATTTTAATTTAAATAATAGTCTATATTCTCTGTATCAATTAACAAAGGCTTTTGCAAATTGCAGTTCTAGAGTACTCTTCTATAACTTACTTGTCTTCAATCCCAAAGGCATTATTAATAAGTTTAAACTAATCATTTATCATTAAGTTTCTGTAACATATAGAACTACCACAATAAATGAATCCACAAAACATAAAAATAAAAATTCTGTTCTGAGATTTTGGACAACTCTTTTTTCTACTTTAAAATATTCTTATGTAGGGTGTGTGCAAAAAATACATTTGAATTCATATCTTTTTTTTTTTTTTTTAAACGTTTTATTTATTTCTAGGAGAGAGAGAAACAGCGCAAGCAGGGGAGGGTCAGAGAGAGAGGGAGACACAGAATCCGAAACAGGCTCCAGGCTCTGAGCTGTCAGTCAGCACAGAGCCCAATGCGGGGCTCAAACCCACGAACCGTGAGATCATGACCTAAGCGAAAGTCGGACGCTTAACCGACTAAGCCACCCAGGCGCCCCACTGAATTCATATCTTTGAAACTTGCATCCAGAGTAAAAAAAAAATTATTCTTTTTGCACACTTTTTATTTATTTAGTTTAAAAATTTTTTTTAGTTTATCGTCAAGTTGGTTTCCATATAACATCCAGTGCTCATCCCAAAGTGCCCTCTTCCATGCCCATCAACCCCTCCCCCTCCCCACCCCCCAAAAAACTTTAATACAGACCAAAAAAAAAAAAGAATCCAGTGTTTAAAATGCAGTAACAAAAATACTCTCCAAACAATACTACCCATGAAATAGTACCCTAATAATCTTTGTACATTCATTCTAAGCAGTTTAAGTAGTAATAGTTAAACAAAAGTCTTCATTTAAAAACAAAAGGAAAAATAATCAGATTTTAGGGATCTTGATGTTGGTTTTCTATTTTGGTTTCTTAAAAATACTATTTCTTTAAAAATAGAAACTACTACAAATACAGCTTGATTAGACAAGAGAGGCAATATAGCTGTTTCTTCCCAACTTCCACTAATTTTCAAAGTTATAATGGGAAATTATTTTCTGGAAACAGTACCAACAGAGTTTACTTTCTCATTTACTTCAGTAACATCAAGAAAAAATAAAAACTTTAAGGGAATTTGAGCAATTTTGAACTTTACATATTTTTGTCATGTACACAGGAAAAAAGTTTAATCAGACTACTCTCCAATTAATTTCAAAGTAACATTAATTCAAGTTAAATATTAATCAAGTAACATTAATGAGTCAATATTCAATTAATATCTATCACCAGTTTCAGTTATGAATGATTTTATTTTGTCCCTGGGAACAAAGAGCTATTGTACCTGTAAAATTCAATTCAATTACTTTATTATTTTTTGTTTTTAGAGAGTATGTGAGCAGGGGAGAGGGGCAGAGGGAGAGAAAAACAATCTCTGCAGGCTCCATGCTCAGTGTGGAGCCCGTTGCGGGGCTCAACCCCACGACCCTTGCATTGTGACCTGAGCCGGTATCAAGAGCTGGAGACTCAACAACTGAGCCACTGAGGCGCCCCAGAGTACTTTATAAGTACCACAGAAAACCAAGTATAATGAATGAGCAGAAAAAAGGGACTCTAGGAGATGATTATAAGTAATTTAGGAAAAAACATAAAAAATGCTACTCAGTTTATTTCTATATAAAAAAATGGACCAGATCTAAGGCAAAACCAGAATTACAGTAGCTGCTAATATAGATATGACCAGATTTCAAACTCCTTACATAAAAAAAAAAAAAAAACCTGCTTAGAGTCTTGAAACTGTTCTAATATATTATTATTAAACTTTATTTTTGGGGCGCCTGGGTGGCTTAGTCAGTTAAGTGTCCGACTTTCGCTTAGGTCATGATCTTGCGGTTCGTGGGTTCGAGCCCCGCGTCGGGCTCTGTGCTGACTGCCAGCTCAGAGCCTGGAGCCTGTTTCAGAGTCTGTATCTCCCTCTCACTCTGACCTTCCCCTGCTCACGCTGGGTCTCTCTCCTAGAAATAAAAAAACAAAAAAAAACAAAAAAAAACACAACTTTATTTTTCATGAAACAATACCAAGGATTACCAACTTGACATGTTTCTGGTAAAATGTCTCTTTCTCTCTCTCTCTCAGAAATAAAACATTAATAAAAAACAACTTAATTGTATAAAAAGATATTCCCATTATTTTCTAGCTATGATCTCTCGAAAGATGATGGCTCTGAGTTGGGTAAGACAATATTACATAGCTTTTTTTTTTTAATGTTTTATTTTTGAAAGAAGATAGGGACGGCGTGAGCAGGGGAGGGTCAGAGAGAGAGGGAGACACAGAATCTGAAGGAGGCTCCAGGCTCTGAGCTAGCTGTCAGCACACAGCCCAATGCAGGACTCAAACCCACGAACTGTGAGATCATGACCTGAGCTGAGGTCGGACGTTTAAATGACTGAGCCACCCAGGCGCCCCTACATAGCTTTCTTTTTTTACAGCGATAGTTAGTGCCCTAAAAAGTACAGTTGAAGGTTGAGCTGGAATTTCATCTATTTCAATATAAGCCAGACACAGCTAACATTTACCTTCAAGAATGATCACACAGCACTAAATAATTTTAACAACCTCAAAATCTACTTAAAACTTAAATAGCAAGAAAGCAATAAGGAAGCCAGGCTATGAACAAGATTTTATATATAAGGTCCACCTAAAAAAATTTTTTAAGCCAGTTTCTTAAAGTTTATTCCTTAACCAACTTTTGAATTATGTTGTGCTTTATTAAAATGCAGGTTCCTAAGCTATATCAAACTTTGGCATACCAAAGCTATATCCTACTAGATCTGATTCTTTGTAGGTCCAGGTATACGTATTTTAAACTGTCAAAACATTTCTACATACACTAAAGTTTAAGAACCACAACTTTTTTTTTTTTTTTTTACAAATAGTTAATTGTTAAGAACCACAACTTTAAAAAAAAAATTTTTTAATGTTTATTTTTGAGAGAGACACAGAGTACAAGCAGGGGAGGGGCAGAAAGAAAGGGAGACACAAGATCTGAAGCAGGCTCCAGGCTCTGAGCCATTAGCACAGAGCCCGATGTGGGGTTAAAACACACGAACCACCAGATCATGACCTAAGCCTAAGAAGTCGGACGCTCAACCGACTGAGCCACTCAGGTGCCCCAAGAACCACTACTTTTAAAGTTTAAAGAGTTACAAGTTACATCTACCACATCCCATCATTGACCAAATAAAGCAATAACTGAAATTGTTGGAGAAATCAACTAAAGAGAAACTGAATTATCAGATCTGACATTTTTTCCATTAAATATAATTTTATAAATATTTGTTAATGTTTATTTTTGGAGGGATGGAGGGAAAGAGGTGGGGGGGGAGACAGAGAGAGAGAGGGAAGGGGGGGAGAGAGGGAGAGGGAGAGAGAGGGAGAGAGAGAGAGAGAGAGAGAGAGAGAGAGCGAGCGCGTGCGCGACACAGAACGTGAAGTAGGCTTCAGGCTCCAAACTGTCAGCAAAGAACTCAACATGGGACTCAAATCCATGAACTGTGAAATAATGACCTGAGCCCAAGTTGGATACTTAACCAAGTGAGCTACCCAGGCACCCCTAATTTTATAAATTTATACACACATGCAAAATTATTCTTTTTTACATTCACAACGGTTCTGTTGTTAGAATGTTAGAATATTTATTTTCACGTACATACCGTTTTTGTGGAAGAAACCAGTAAATGTAAGCTGTAGATGAGCTGACAAGCTAAAAACAAAAACAAAAAAATTTATCACTTTAATGCTGTATAATAAAAATAGCCTAAACTTTAAAAATTAAGACTGAAATCAAAAGTTACTTCAGCTAATCTATAAATAATGCTTGACTTTCTTATTCTTAACTCTATGCAATGCAAGCCCACAACTTCACACGTGTCTATACAAATAAAAACAAAACAAAAATATACAGCATACAAAAATACCAAAGGAAGCAAAAATAATATAAAAACTAGGAGGGGGACAAAACATAAAAGACTCTTATACAGAGAACAAACAGGATTGCTGTAAGAGTGGTGGGAGGGAGGATGGGCTAAATAGGGAGGGGACATTAAGAAATCTACTCCTGAAATCAATGTTGCACTATATGCTAAGTTGGATGTAAATTAAGAAATAAAAAATTTTTTTAAAATACCAAAGGAATAAGGCAGGAAAAAAAACAACAGACTAGCAAATACTTTACTGTGCTTTAGTACTATCTAACTATAAAATGTGAACACATTTCCCATCCCACCCCTTAAAAAGAAAACGTTGATAAGGGTAGCTGAGTCCATGCAAAAGTGCTTGAATATTTTCAAGCTGTGGAAATTCAATCTCCTAACAAATGATGCAGAATCATCACTTTCTTCCTCCATCAGAGGTGAAATAAACAATTACAGATCTCCCATAGATTTGTAATTTATTATTTCTTTTTTAAAAAAAATTTTTAATGATTTATTTCTGAGAGTGAGAGAGAGCGAGGGAGCAGGGGAGGGTCAGAGAGAAAGGGAGACACAGAATCTGAAACAAGCTCCAGGCTCTGAGCTAGCTATCACAGAGCCCAACACAGGGCTCAAACCCACGAACCATGAAATCATGATCTGAGCCAAAGTTGGACGCTTAACCAACTGAGCCACCCAGGCGCCCTTGTAATTTATTGATTCAACACGTCATTTTCACTGTTTGTTTGAGAACCAATGGACAAGGAAGCATAAACTATACTGATCCTTTTGTTTTGAGAATTATCAACTGACACGGAAAGACTATTAAGATGAGACAGAATAAACAGAAACATCCATAGGCTTTTGTCGTACCTTTAAACTGAAAAAGAGAGCAATCTATTAATTGATCAGGAGCCATTCATAACTTTCTAAAATACAGTTTCTGTCATGTGATACCGACAGATAACAGATTATAGAGAACAGACTTTAGGGGAAGGGAAAAGAACACTGATTCCTTAATCAAAAAATTTACTAGTGTAAAGGCAATAAGGATCAATAAAGGGTACAGTTTTTTTTTTAATGATGGTGACAATCTAGTCATTCTTATAATCAGAAGGGAAGAGTTATGTAAAGATTGAGGCAAAAGAGTTTTAAGGAGCAAGTAATGATTGTAAATGAGGACATATTATAAAGAGATTAGCTTTGTAACTCTGCCCAGGATTCCTCTTTCTTAAATAAAAGGAGAGTGATCCTTCAGCAGAAGATGTGAGAATGTCTCTATCTTCTTACTGAGGTAAGGCATGAAACTGTATGCTAAAATACTACAGGGCGCGTGGTCTCAAAAAGCATTTCCAGAACGGTACTAAGAAAAGTATGCTAGGATATCAGTAGAGGACAAAATGGCTATGGAAGAGTAGAAATGTAAGGGTCCAAGCAGATTTAGAAAGCATAAACATGAATAAACACGAGGGGGAAACTAAGAATAACAACTATTACCTAAGCATCAACGAAACAAAAATGGGATAGAATGGGATCCTTGAAAACAGGTAAATCATGTATATTACTCACTTTCTGACATGAATCAGATTAAAAAAAAAATTTTTTTAATGTTTTATTTATTTCTGAGAGAGAGAGACACAGCATGAGCAGGGGAGGGTCAGAGAAAGAGGGAGAAACAGAATCTGAAAGAGGCCCCAGGCTCTGAGCTACCTGTCAGCACAGCGCCCAACGTGGGGCTTGAACCCACAAACCATGAGATCATGACCTTAGCCAAAGTTGGACGCTTAACCAACTGAGCCACCCAGGTGCCCGTCAGATAGATTTTAAAAACACAGAAAGATGGGGCGCCTGGGTGGCTGAGTCGGTTAAGAGTCCGACTTTCGCTTAGGTCATGATCTTGCGGTTCGTGGGTTCGGGCCCCGTGTCGGGCTCTGTGCTGACTGTCAGCTCAGAGCCTGGAGCCTGTTTCAGAGTCTGTGACTCCCTCTCTCTCCGACCCTCCCCTGCTCACGCTGTCTCTCTCTCTCTCTCTCTCTCCTAGAAATAAATAAAACATTTAAAAATAAAAAATAAAAAAAATAAATAAATAAAAACACAGAAGGAGGGGCGCCTGGGTGGCTTAGTCGGTTAAGAGTCCGACTTTCAGGGAGCCTGGGTGGCTTAGTCAGTTAAGCGTCCGACTTTTGCTTAGGTCATGATCTCGCGGTTCGTGGGTTCGAGCCCCGCGTCGGGCTCTGTGCTGACTGCCAGCTCAGAGCCTGGAGCCTGTTTCAGTCTGTGACACCCTCTCTCTCTGACCCTCCCCTGCTCACGCTGTCTCTGTCTCTCTCTCCCAATAAATAAAACATTAAAAAAAAAAAAAAAAAAAAAAAGAGTCCGACTTTCGCTTAGGTCATGATCTCGCGGTTCGTGGGTTCGAGCCCGTCGGGCTCTGTGCTGACTGCCAGCTCGGAGCCTGGAGCCTGTTTCAGTCTGTGACTCCCTCTCTCTCTGACCCTCCCCTGCTCATGCTGTCTCTCTCTCTCTCCTAGAAATAAATAAAACATTAAAAAAAAATTTTTTTTTAAAACACAGAAGGAGTGGGGAAGAAGAGGGCTGACTATAAAAGGGTCATGAGGGAATTTTTAAACACCTTTATCTTGATTGTGGTGGTTGTTACCTGACTGCACGCAGTCGTGAAAACTCAGAACTATACACCGAAAAGACTGAATCTAACTACATAAAATTTATACCCCCAACCAAAAAGTACATTAAGGGGACAGACTTGTAAAGAGACCCAAAGGTATTTTTCAAGATGATGGAAACGTTCTATATTTGATTGTGGTTATGTTTATGCAACTGTATACATTTGTCGAAAAACTCTAATGGTTTTTTCTTTTTCTTTTTTTTTTTTTTTTTAATGTTTTATTTATTTCTAGGAGAGAGAGAGAGACAGCATGAGCAGGGGAGGGTCAGAGAGAGAGGGAGTCACAGACTGAAACAGGCTCCAGGCTCCGAGCTGGCAGTCAGCACAGAGCCCGACGCGGGGCTCGAACCCACGAACCGTGAGATCATGACCTAAGCGAAAGTCGGACGCCCAACTGACTAAGCCACCCAGGCGCCCCTCTAATGGTTTTTTCTAAAGGTCAAAAAACCTTAAGGTGAATGTATTTTATTGAATGAGAGTTATATCCAAATTTGATTTTAAAAAGTACATCTGCCATCTACAAAATCTACATGTCATTTTACTAGAATAAAACAAGCATTTTCCTATTTAAAAAAAACAGTTCCATAAATGTCACCTTACAAAGCAGAATTACCGAAACTCCAAAGCATAACTGAAAGACAAAGAGGAATATTCTATAATTTCCACATGTTAGAAGACAATCCATTACTCATAACCAATCTATCCTATTCTTCATTGTTTGAGTTAACCTCTGTCTCAAGGCCAGGTTAATTTTGTTAAAACACCTTTCTATATGTATTATTCCTTTCTCCGAATTTTCCAATGAGCCCCCAACTGCCAAATCTTTTTGTCTAATTGCTGCCTACAATATGGCTCCCATTTCTTTTATCTCCAGTAAAACCCTACATAGGAAAATAAGATACAACGGTAAAACAGAGACAGAAAAATCCAAGTTTAAATTCTGGCTCCAGTTATTAGCTGTGACCTAAGTATCTGCAAAATGAGGAAATAACGTCTCTCAAAATTGTGAGGCTTGCATAAAATAAAGTATCCATCAAAGTACTTTCCCTCTTCTACAACTGTCCCAGACCCAACCATCCCAGAGCTTAATGATCAGAGCTTAATCCCAAGTACTTGTATTCCCCCTTTTTCTGTCACTGTTTTTTCACACATATTCTGTCAATCTTTTTTTACATCAGTGTCTCCAGCACCTGGCAATTCTCTTCATTAAGAGCGATGTCCTCCTAGAGTAATAGACTTTTTAAAAAAATTAAACACTATACCAAACACGGGGCTTGAACTCCCAACCTCATGATCAAGAGTCGCGTTCTCTACCAACTGAGCCAGTCAGGTGCCCCTAGAGTAATAGATTAAGGTCAGGGATCATGACCCATTACACTGTAGTGCTCTGCTTACAGTATTATTTACATTGTTTTTAAAGAACATGTGATTTCTAAATTCCAACTCTGAAATGCCAGAAACATCTCACATTGACTACCCTTGAAACTATTTTAAATTTGTGTTACTCAAAATGTGTTCTGCAAACTGAGATAACGGGAAACTTGTTTCCATTCTACAACAAGGTAAGAAACTGAGAGTACCTTTACAGAAATCTAACACTGCCATAATATCCCAGTTTGTGATCAGTAAGTTTATTTACAAAAGCATCTATATGAAAGACTGAAAATTAAAGACAAATGAAAAGGTCCCTTACCACAGACAGCTTGAGACAGTTTTACATCGTACATTGTAGGGGGGCACCTGGGTGGCTCAGTCAGTTACACATCTGACTTTGCCTCAGGCCATAATCTTGCGGGTTTAGGAGTTCGAGCCCCACATCAGGCTCTGTGCTCACAGCTCAAAGCCTGGAGCCTGCTTCAGAATCTATGAGCCTCTCTCTCTCTGCCCCTCTCCAATTCACACCCTATTTCTGTCTCTCAAAAAATACATAAACGTTAAAAATTTTTTTTCTTTTTAAATAAATGGTACACTGTAGGGGTGCCTGGGTGGCTCAGTCAGGTCTGCATTCAACTTTGGCTCTGGACATATCTCGATTCATAGGCTCGAACCCCGTGTTGGGCTCTATATTGACAGATTTGGATTCTTGGTCTCCCTCCCTCTCTGTACTTCCCCTGCTTGCACAGTTGCTTGCTCTCAAAAATACACATTTGCAAAATTTTTTAATTAAACATAAACAAATAACAAATGGTATACTGTGAGTTAAATAAGATATGAAGCACATATTCAGCTATCAATCTAACGTTGTTTCTTTAAGAAAAAGAATTCCAGAGGTGCCTGGGCAGCTCAGTTTGTTAAGGGTCTGACTCTTTATTTCAGGTCAGGTCATGATCTCAACAGTTTGTGGGTTTGTGCAATGATAGTGCAAAGCCTGCTTAGGATTCTCTCTCCCTCTCCCACCGCTTCTACCCCCTCTCAAAAACAAAATATAAACATTTTAAATAAACAAACATTAAAAAAAAGGATACCAAATTTCAATTAACCAGCTTAAAAAATAACTTTGGGAATCTGATTTGCTCTGCACAATTTCCCCTGCACCTCCCCTTGTCCAAAAGTAAACACTCTACTATATGCCTAGAATAAAACGTAACAACGAGGCCTAGTTGCTCTCTTCCACAGGTGGCTTCATTTAAGGAAAAAGGGCAATTTTCCTTCCATTCCTGATTAACTCTCTTCCCCCCTTTTAAAATTTTTGTTTATGTTTAGTTACATATTTTGCGAGAGAGGGCACATGCGTGGGGGATGGGCAAAGAGAGGGGGAGAGAGAGAATTCTAAACCGGCTCCTGCTGTCAGCAGAGCCCAACATGGGGCTCAAATTCACTAATCCTGAGATCATGATCTTAGCCAAAATCAAGAGTCAGAGGCTGAACTGACTGAGCCTCCCAAGCGCCCCACCTTCTTCCCTCTCTTGTGGCTACTGTATCCACATCCTTTTTTTTTTTTTTTTAAAGTTTATTTATGAGAGATAGAGACAGCAGGAGTAGGGGAGGGACAGAAAGAGGGGGAGACACAGAATCTGAAGCAAGCTCCAGACTTGAAGATGTCAGCACACAGACCGACGCAGGGCTCGAACTCAGGAACCATGAGATCATGACCTGAGTTGAAGTCGGTTGCTTAACCGACTGAGCCACCCAGGTGCCCTACTGTTATCTACATCTTAACTGTTAAGAATGGGGGGCGCCTAGGTGGCTCAGTCAGTTGAGCGTCCGACTTCGGCTCAGGTCATGACCTCACAGTTCATGGGTTCGAGCCCCACATCGGACTCTGTGCTGACTGCCAGCTCAGAGCCTGGGGCCTATTTCAGATTCTGTATCTCCCTCTCTCTCTGACCCTCCCCTGCTCACGCTCTCTCTCTCTCTCTCTCAGAAATAAAAAAAAAACATTAAAAAGAAAGAAAGAAAGAAAGAAAGAAAGAAAAGAATGGTAGGCAAAGAAACATGTAGGACTGGTTGGTAAGGCCTATTTGGCTTCAGGTTGCACGTGATACTAACTTAATCAGAATAAGATATCAGGTAAGGATTTGGTTCATTTCTGTGATGTGTTCCCTATCTGTATCTTTATTTTTTAAAACATTTATTTATTTTTGAGGCAGAGAGAGAGCATGCGTGAGTAAGCAGGGGAAGGGCAGAGAGAGACTGAGACACAGAATCTGAAGCAGGCTCCAGGCTCTGAGCTGTCAGCACAGAGCCCAACACGGAGCTGGAACTCACTGACCGCAAGATCGTGATCTGACCTGAAGTCGGATGCTCAACCGACTGGGCCACCCAGGCGCCCCCTTATCTATGTCTTCTGAGGAAGCAAGCTATGGGTTAACAGGAAACTAGATGAGGAATTTGAAATTTTGAGGTAAGATTCCAAGCATAAACATCTAACAATTCTAAAGCTGTCTATGGAATGAGATTAAGTAAATTTAAGCAGTCCCCCCAACCCGCCCAAAAAAAGAATAGTCAGATCTCACTGAAGGACCACAGTTTTTATGCTGGAAAGAGACCAAGATTAGTGCCTCTATTTTGTACACATTAATCTGGTAGTGGCAGATGTAAGTCTTCCATTCTAGAATTATAGCTAGCTATAGCTATCATCCTCAAAACAGCTAAACTCTTTCTGTTAGAAGTATACTCTTAATGTATTTAATGTATAATTTCTTATACATTTAATGCTATGATGTATAAATCTGAGGAATTGGTGACTACATCAAGCCCCTTATTCTGGAATCTAGTGTATCTTCTGGGGCTCAGATACAGATGGGAACACTTTAAAATGAGAAGATAAAGTTGAATGAGGTGAGGGAGTTCATTACAAATAAATAAATCCCCTTCCAAAAGTATAGTAGACAAAACATAAAGGAATTATTGTAGAGGCGCCTCAGTGGCTCAGTTAGTTAAGCGTCCAGCTTCGGCTCAGGTGATGATCTCGCAGTTTGTGGGTTTGAGCCCTGTGTCGGGCTCTGTGCTGACAGCTAGCTCAGAGCGTGGAACCTGCTTCAGATTCTGTATCTCCCTCTCTCTGACCCTCCCCTGCTCATGTTGTGTCTCTCTCTCTCTCTCACACACACAGAAATTAAAAAAACATTTAAAAAATTTTTTTAAATAAATAAATAGATAAAAACAATCAGATATGCTCAGGAGCAACTATCAGTTGCTACTTCAGGAATAGGTATCTAAAAAGAAATCTATGGCTTAGGTTCTGAAAGAGGACCAACTAAAACTTGAACATAAAAAGATGCTGATTTGAAAACAACTTCAAAACTTATAGTCAATACAAGATTGTTAAAAAAAAAAAAAAAGATACCTAAGATCATATTAATGGTGGAAAAGACATACAATGGAGTTAAGAAGCGGGCTGAAGTTTTTAAAATGCAGCTAAGCTAAAAAGAAGAAGGGTAGGGAAATGCGTTAATTCAATATATATATTTAAAGTATTTATGGCTTTCCTGGGATAAGACCAATATCCTCAAATAGCCTTCAAGGCTCTGCATATCTGGCCTGGGCCATATGCTCTAGCCTTATCTAATACCACTCTCCTTATTCTTTCTAGTTAGCTACTCTGGACTCAAATGACATATGTATAATATTCCCTTTATTCAGAATCACCCATCTGTTCACCCTCTCTCTCCATTTTATTCCTATATTCACTTTTCACATCTCAGCTCATTTTTTTTAAAGGAAGCCCACCCTGACCATCAGTATTCCCAAATCCAACATCTTGAGCAAGAACTGCTTCTCCTGCTCCATCCATTCACTTTCCCTATGTTTTTCTTTCCAAGCGATTATTTTATAATTGCATCTTTTTTCTAACAGCAGGGTCTTCACCTGTTTTGCTCATCATTCTATCCCCTAGATCTAGTATAGAATCTTAGACCTGATACACTAAAACTAGTTCTCAGAAAAAAATAGATCCAAACTTTGTTATAGAAAAGATGCTTAGAAAAGAAAGATTATTAATTCAAAAGCTTAGGTTGTAACAACAATAAAAAGTGATGAAAGGCTATTTATGTTACTGATCTACTAAAACACTGGCTTGAAAATGTCCCTAGTAAAAGCTCAAATTCTGGGATCTTTTCTTTTCTTTCCTTTTTGAGAAAATGAGCGTGGCGTGCAAGCAGGGGAGGAGGAGTGGGAAAGGGAGAGGAAGAAATCTTAAGCAGGCTGCACACCCAGCATGGCTTGATCTCATGACCATGAGATCATGACCTGAGCTGAAATCAAGAGTTAGATGCTTAACCGACTGCGCCACGGAGGCACCCCTAGTTTTGGTAACTTTTAAGGGGATTTCTTAAAAATCTACTAACAGTGGACCAGGAATGGATGATGATTAAGGGAAAGAGAGAAGAGACATTTTTGTTCTCATCTGCCCCCTGGAAATGCTTATAGAAGCAACTCCAGTTTGGAAATCTTTTCATGCTACCATTTAGCCAGTGGACATGCACTTAGAAGTCAGAAGAGTTATGACTACAGAATTCCAAAACTGGTGGTACTAACAGCACAAAAGACTCCTGGGATCATGCCAGAATAGAAAACTAAAGAAAGACTAGAGATTTATTCCAATAAGCCACAGTGCTTGGTAAAAACCCAAAATAAGTTAAAACCCATAATAAATTGGAATGTCAAAATCACAGCTGAAGGGGACAGGATATAAGGAATTATTTCAGACATTCTAAAAAAAGACAAGATACTTTAAATATATCTCATCACACCGAAAAAGGAGAAATAACGGGAAAAACTTGAGAGAATGAAGGTGCAACCACTATGAATTTCTAAAATTTGTTAATTGATATGGAGTTTTCAGAAGTCATTCTTCAAGAAAAGAAACAATCTTCATAGATGGTAAGGCTTATTACTGAGTTTTCGGGTTATGTAGGTCAATTCCGGTCTACTGTCATGAATTGACTAACGTCTTAAAAAAGTAAAAACCATACAGTGCCCGGGGTTTTCTTTTTTGTATCAGCTGCTTCCCCTAGTAAGTTCTGCCAATATCTGTGACTAGGTAAGACAACTGTAGATCTAGAATATAAAATAATAAAAGATCCTCAGACACCAACTTCATTTTCCAAAGATAATGCTGGGAATTCGGTTGGGTTTATAAGTTATTACAAATGTCATAAATATGTCAGGCAGCTAGCTGATCATTCTCTTTTGGGCTGTGGGACTACAATATTTTTGTCTATCATAATAATGTTCTTCTGGAACTTTGAAGAATGAAATTCATGGGATTTAGGAGCAGAAATATAACTTTGGAAATGCTGAATGAACATGAGTTCCTATGAAAGACTCCCAGGCTACCACCACTGAACAAATTCAGGGTCCAACTAGACTGAATAAGACATGTCTGAGATGGTACAGAATAAAAAATATAGATGGAAGAAAAATATGTTCTAATGCATAAGATTTTAACTTCTAATTAATGCCAGGGAAGAACAAAGATTAGTACTGTTCTCTTGTGAGACAATTTGAACAAATTTTACAAAGTTTTATAGTACTGGTATTACATATTGCTGTCTAAGGAACTTTCTTACAATCCTATGTGTTAAATTCAGTGGAACAATAGGATTATGCCTTATTTTATTTTATTTAAAAATTTTTTAACGTTTATTTATATTTGACAGACAGAGAGAGATGGAGTGTGAGCCAGGGAGGGACAGAGAGAGAGGGAGACACAGAACCCGAAGCAGGCTCCAGGCTCTGAGTCATGAGCACAGAGCCCAACCTGTGGCTCGAACCCATGAACCGTGAGATGATGACTTGAGCTGAAGTCTGATGCTTAACCGACAGAACCACCCAGGTGCCCCAATTTACTTTAAAGTTTGGGCCCTCAATGCAGGGCCCAAACTCATGTACCATGAGACCACGACTCAAGCTGAAACCAAGGTTTGGATGCTTAACCAACTGAGCCTCCCAGGCACCCCAGGACTATGCCTAATTTTAGATGAGAAACACATTCAGTTAATTTAATAATATAGAGCTCTGGGGGTAAACTTAAAGTGAAGCAATCTTCTAGTTCATTTTAGTGACTCTGGGAATGACACTGAAACATTCATAGAGACTGGGGCGAGGAGTCGGGGGTGCTGAAGCACTTAGCACAGTAACTCAACATCTCCAGGGCCTAAAGTGCCTTCCTGGGTATTAAGCACAGTCAGCTCTAACATATGTAGGTTTGTTATTAAGAAAGAGAGAAATAGGGGCGCCTGGGTGGCTCAGTTGGTTAAGTGTCCAACTTCAGCTCATGTCATGATCTCATGGTTTTTGAGTTTGAGCCCTGCATTGGGCTGTAGTGACAGCCCAGAGCCTGGAGTCAGCTTTAGATTCTGTGTCTCCCTCTCTCTGTCCCTCCCTCACTCACACACACACTCTCTCTCAAAAATAAACACTAAAAATTTTTTTAAAAAAGAGAGACGACAGGGTGGGGGGGATAAAGGGGAGGGGAAGGAAGGAGGGAGGGAAGGAGGGGGGATCTTGGGGGGTTGAGATGACCAATTCACTAGTCCTAGCTGGATACTAAAAACTGAAAAAGTTGTTTTTATCAGAATCACAGGAATTCTTAGAAGCCTCTGATGTTTCCGTGAGTTAAAAACACCCCTGTTACAGTACTCCCCAAGCTGTTGAACTCACTGGGTCAAAAGAAACAAAATTATTAGGTGATTATTCAAAGAGAACTGACCAGTTATTATTGATCTCCCTCACGACACACATTCTAAGGGAAGCTCTGTAGTATTTATCAAAACCAGTATCACAAGATAATAGGGTTTAGCAGTGACAAACATGGAACCTTGATGGCAAAGATGAAGAAAGGGGTCAAGTTTTCTTTATGGTTTATTCTGCTTTCTCACACAAACTCTGAAAGACCTAGAGAGCAAACTATTAAAATGTTCAGGAGAAAAGAAGCAGGAAGCTCAGCAATCAGGGTCTGACTACAGTTTATACTTGAAATAAAGACCCTGAGGATCCCAAGAGCTCTGTCTAGGGTAGGTGACCAGATAAGGATCTGGAATAGAAATTCAAGCAAAAAAGTATACATGTAACTGAGAATATTCTCAGTCCTACGATGTAAGGTACTCCTTGAGCAGTAGGAGATTAGGTAAAGAGTTGGGATCTCAGCTTTCAGAATGGACTATCACAGCTTATTCACAAGTCAAAACTGCCTGGATATGGAAATATAAATTACAGTTCAGTCCTACAAAAATGCAAGATATAAAATTTTAAAAATGTGATTTTACAATTCAAGTAACAGAAGAATCTAATTCAAAAGCCAAACTTAAAATATAAGCAACTGCAAAAATGACATTTTACACCCGTTACTATAGATGAGAAACCATAAATGAAGCATCATTAAGTCAGTGTACACCCTATCTAAATCAAGATGATTTAAAATTTCAAGAGAAAAAAAATCTACTGTGACAATTTTACCAGCTTCATTTTTTTAAAAAATCTAGTACTTTTAGTTCTGTTCTCCCTAAAAGTAGTCAATAAATAAACAAGACCCAAGTTCCTGTGTCTTATTAGTAATTAATAATACTCACATTTCTTCAGTTTACATATCAAATGAGTAAATGGAAGCACACTATCTAACTTAGGCAGATATTACGCTAGTCAGAACATTTAGGGATTAGTTCTGGGTATTACATTTGAAAACATACAATAGATTCTATCCAAAGGGTCAAGTTTCTGAAACTTTAATGTGATCAACATATTTCAAATATAAAATAAAGTTATGAATATTATGACTAAAAGATGTAAATATGGGGAAGAGCAAGCAAGATAGAAAGAGAGCCTCTCTCAGATTTGAAGACAATGATTTATAAGAAATGCGATGTTGTTAAGCACCTGGCATAGCATCAAGTATATAGTAATATACCATAAATATGAGTCTCCATCCCTCCTTACACGAGGTGGTAGGACTAATACCAACTGCAGAAGTCATAGAAACTGAGTCAAAAGGCAAGAAACTGGTAATAGAGATAAACAATAATGAACACAACTGCCTTAGAAAACACCGAGTCCCCAACATTGGAGATATTCAAGATGAGGCTTAAGGGTTTTCTATCACGAATGCTATAGAATTAGTAATTCCTGATTTGTGCAGGAATTTGGACCAACTGACCTCTAAGGTTCCTTCTAACTCCTGACAATAGTGGGGTGATCACCAGAGAAATGATCACTCTAATTTCTCCTCTTTCCTCAAGTATGTCACTTAATGTAAACTGATAGGTATCTTACCTATGAGATTCTTGCTCTCCTTTCATTTTCTCTACTTTTGATAACATATCATCAACTTTAAATGTTTTCCTGGAAGAAACAGATAAACAAAATAATCACTTCTCCACTGGGGAAAAAAAACAGATTACACTTTAATGTCACTATAATAGGCAAGTTGGAAATCTGATTTTGATTACTTTTAGTAAGATAAATTGTGGATTGTTAGCCATAACAATGAATACTATATTGAGACAGTGTATGTTATAATACAGCAGACGAGCCTTCAAGTCCCATCTCAAATGCTAACTTTTCCATGAAACCTTTTGTAATTATTCCCAAACCAGAGTGATTTCCCCTTACCTATGACACTTGGCTTATATTTGACATTTAGGAGACTAAATGTCTCCTTGCATAAATATTTTATTTTTCTTCCTAGACTGTAAGTTCCTGAAAGGTAGAGCTTGCTTTTCTTCAAGGAAAGCCACATAGTGCTTCACACAGTACCTTTTATTTTGAAGGCATTCGAGCTCTCTGCTCAACTGAACCAAACAAATGCAAATCGTGTGTACTGTGAAATATTCGTACTTCTATAAAGTAACTTGACAAATATATGCTAGCACTATCACATAAAATATATCTGAAGTTAACAAAGCATTCTCAAAGATTATCAGCAGTGGCTCAAGTTAAATGATATGTCATATCAAAGAGATGAGTGTCAACCATCTTGAAAAAATTCTGAAGTTTAGGGGATACACCCATCAAATCATAATAAAATTATTACCTTTTAACTTTGCAAGTTTAGAGAAAAAAGTATTTTCTCCACAAAACAGAAACTCAAATTAAGAACTCCCAGACACTCCCAAGCAAAGTGAGAATGAATGAATGGACTCCAGAACAAGCCTCATCTTAGTTTTTAAGGTGGTCTATTGTATCTGTCCTAAGACAGAGGCTAAAAATCTAGACCTATATGTTAACTGGAAATGAATGCTTCTCTTCATACACATACATTTCCTCAGGTTTAAAACAAGAAAAGCTTAGTGTATTCTACGTAAGCTGCTTTGTAAAACATGAATTCAGAATTTAGATAGTAGAAATTATTAATGTGCTCATTCCTCAAAAAAAGCTATTATACTCAACTACTATAGTGTAAAATTATCAGTAGAGTAATTTTAATGTAAATATTATTACAGTAAAACACCAATAGGAAGAGCAGAATTGATGCAATCTATAATTCAGGTGAATAGCCTCCATTAACAAAAGATTTTTTTTTTAAAAAGCTTCTCTCTTTACCTTTAGAGTTACTAAAAACTTCAATATTAAAGTTTCATCCAATGAGCACAGTTAAGAAGCACTTTAGGAAGGATGGCAATATATTTTCAATTTCCACAGATAAGAGAGAAGAAAGGAGGAAAATGTAGTACTATAGGCTACTTACAAAAGAACTTTTTAGTATAAATCCTGAAACGTACTACTGAAGAAGGTTGTAAAGCTACTGGAAACTTGTAAGAACATGTTTATCTTTATGTAATGATTAAGAAGAAATCCTGTCCGTAGGAAGAAAAGTTAAGACTAGAAGTCACAAGACTCATCTCTTCCAACATTATGGATGTGTGCATAGGACAAGTGCACAGGAAAGTTGAATATTAAAAACCATTTGAAATAAGTAAGATCATAAAGGCAATCCAGCTTTCCTTAAGGAAAAAAACAAACTACATGAGCAGCTATACAAAAGCAACCCCACTCCGAGCACCAAGTATTTCTGTCCTTTACAAAGGTACTGAAACAGTAGGTCAGATTTAACAAGGGAAATGGTTATCAGAAGATCATCAAAAAGGAGAATATTTTTAAAATTCAAGAAATTCCAGGAAATTGTCTTCGGAGGATTCAGAAACAGCTTATATGAAATCCAGTAAAATGGATTTAATAAAAGATGCCCTTCTCCTCACCAGTATTTCCCCTGTATCAGTGTTGTGTTAAGTCTAAAGAATTTGAATACTTCCATGAAGAGAGACTAAAGTACAAGGTGAGTTTAACAAACATATCAGAATTAATATTACAACTAAGTGTTTGACTTCAAAGGGAGTGATATATTTATTCCAACAATGGATATTATGCTATTACAATAGTAAAAAGGGAATTCCAAAAACATTTTGAACAAAAGGATAGTATTGAAAGCAATTTTGTAAAAAGAGTCCCCAAAACATGGTGAACAAAGACCACAATCACTAGGCTAATTTACCACCCTCCAAAGTCACCAATTACTCTGAAAAGAACAGCACATTCATTTAAAGATGTAGGTCGTATAATTTGTTAAAACTTAATTTTAACGTCTCTCATAGGCCAGGCATATAACAAAGGCATTAAGTGATTCCTAACGTGCTTTTGCATGAAAATAAACTATGGGATTTATGTTTCTTGTCTGGTAAACTGCTGCAGAACTCCCCCAAAAGGCAATTTTTTGCCTAAAGAACAATAAATTAAGAAAAGTAGCTTCTACTATCAAACTTTTAAAACTGTCTCCACCTATTAACAGACAACAGAAACGTATCCCACAATGAGACAAATAGTCCAGAAACAAATATGACAAAATGATTAGATTTTAAACATATTTTGTATTTATTTATGAATTAACTCATACTTATTTTGAAAAAAAAATTTTTTTTTTTAAAGATTTTATTTTTTAGTAATCTCTATACCCAACGTGGGGTTCAAACTTATAAACAACCCCCCACTCCCAAGATCCAAGATCAGGAATTGCATGCTCTACTGAGCCTGCCCTGAGCCACTAAAAACTTAAGTCACTTTAAAATCAGGCCGCAACCTAAATGATAACTCAAGTAATCTTCCATATTAAAAATACCAGAGTAAAAGTTAACTGTTTAATCAAATTCTCCTACTTTTATAGACTAAATCAGTGGTCAGCACACTACAGACCATACGCCAAATCCAGCGCACAGTCCACGAACTAAGAATGGTTTTCATGAATAAGTACTTGCGACGGATTTGATAGAGAATCTAAACCCGAATTAAGGAGAAAGTCATCTCCTCTCACACTACAAAAATAAAAGAATCCCACACTTCTGACTAGTAGGCCTGTATTATAAAACACTATACTAAATTATTATATTTTAAATTTCATCAATAAAAAATTTGCAGCCATTTGTTATCTCTCTTTTTGTGTAAGTACCCACCCACTTTCTACTTAATAACCTCAATTCTGCCTCCTTGACCACAAAGCCTAAAATATTTACTATCCAGTCCTTCAGAGAAAACTCTGCTGAACTCTGGCATAGATCAAATAATTGCACAGACAGACAAAAAGCTGACAAATTTAATTCTGTTGCCTAATCCATCACCTTCTTCCTAAGTTATTTAGGCTCTTGGCAAGCTTCACCTATTAAATGTAATGCACACAAGTGCATAATCGCTCCCACGCTCTCTGTTCAGAAAGATTACCAGAAGACAAATTAGTTTTAACATTTCCATCCTTCGAAATACACATAGATATATCTACAAAGCTAAACCAAGTCTTGCTATTGAAACATGATGCTTACTTATTAGTAACCGGAAGGAGCCTCTATAGGAGTTTGGTTTCAAAGTCTATTGGGGTAATTTAATGGTTTTAGTGAGTTAAGACTAACAATACCAAATGTTTAATACAACTTCACTCCTTTAAGTTTATAACTGTTCACTTGATATGCTCAATAATCTTGCATGTATGGTAAGAAACTAGCATTCCATCATTACATATGGTTAATTACATATTATAAACAAAAATAAGCTCTGATCAACACCTCTAGACTCTACCTGAAAACTAGATAATTAAGGCTTCTTATTTTTTAAGAACATTCAATGTACTGACTTCAAAAGTATTTCCTGTTAGAAAGACCACCGCCAAAGATATAAAGTGAGACTTTCTGAATCTATCATTATGGAAGCAAATTCTTTACTGTTAAAACATATAAGAAATATTTAAAAATTAACTTTATATATCGAAGATGGTTCCCCTGAGCCCTTTAATAAATATTTAATCCTCAACTTCTATCAAACTTGAAAAAAACTCCTAGCACAAAGTTAAAAATGTTAATCAGTAAAATTACTTCATATGCTTCACTACTAAATCATTTCTATTAGGAAAAAATGTGGCAATAAACTGGGATTTATAAAAATGAACTTATTAAAAATCACTTGGCAATCAATTCAACCATTCTTTCATCTCAGTTTTCATGTTTAATCTTTAATTAGAAATAATACTTTAATATAAAACTTTAACATCCTTTGATCAATTCGAAATAAGATTCATAAAATGTTACCTTTTGATGTTTGTTCTGGAGTTTCGATGAGACATGTAAGTAAGAGTCCTGTGCAAAAATATTGGCTATAAAAAAGGTTTTAAAAATATTAAAATTAAATAGGTGAAATTTTAGGAAAAAATAATATTCATTAATTTTATTGATTACTTACAGCTATAAGATTTCGAGTTCGAAGAAATCTATAGATCTGTGTTGGTTCTAGGTAACAGGAAACAAAAGGATTATTTAAGTTCTCAAGAAAATAACCAATCTTGCCAGTATTATAACTAATGTAAACCAATCACCTGCATGAAAATCATGTACTAAATATCGATATCAAGAAAATTAGCATGCACAATAAAATCAAAAGACATTCAATTTATGGCATATATTCACAAAACTCACCTACAATTATTTTAATGTTTACTTTGAGAGAGGATGAGAGGGGAGGAGCAGAGAGAGAATCCCAAGCAGACTCTGTGCTGTTAAGAGCCCCATGCAGATCTCATCAACCGTGAGATCATGACCTAAGCCGAAATTAAGGGTTGGATGTTTACCCATCTGAGCCACCTAGGTGCCCCTCTACATTTATTTTAAATTTAAGGTCCTCTACAATCTTGTGCTTAAGACTTGCATTTCTAAGGTAACTACATTTTAAACTAGTCTTGCAGGTAGAACTGAAAAGTAATTACATTGACTTAATTTAGCTAATTTAAACAATTTATAACCCATCTCCTCCCCCAAAAAGTAGCTGAAATGAGGTAGCTGGGATTCACCAAAGGAACATACTGATACCAAATAACAAAATGAAATTTTCATCTTTTAACTGGTCTTCTAAAATATTTATAGTAAACCAAAACAGAATAAAACTGTTTCCTAGATATCCTAAAATAGATATGAAAGTCCATCAATAATGGAAAAAAAAAGACTCAAATTGTAGTTAAAATTTCCAATGAATATTCAGTTATAATTGAAGTTTGAATCTGTTTTGTTCAATGTATCATCCCAATATGTAAATACTACCTCAGAATATAATTAATCCACAGATTCCTAGCTTTTTAAATTCTATTTAGTTAAAATCAGTTTGCCTTTATAAGTAAAAAGTACCTTACATACAAATATATATACATTCATGATCTATTAGTTTCACATTTCTTTAAATAAAGGAGTATCAAAACTAAAGATGACGGACTATATCAGTAAATACATCAAATCATTTCAACTTGTCAGAAATTAAGATCAATATTACAGAAGAATCAAGCTGTTTTGTGACAAAAATCTCACACTTCATGACAGTCTGCGCCCCCCAAGGTAGACTCATCAGAAAGCAAAATAGCTAAAACTTTCTCGGCAGATTTGTCTTCTCATAACATTTAGAAAGAACTGTTTAAACGTCCACTTAATCGTCAGGTACTTTAGTTTTAGAGGCAAATAAAAAGGGAGAGATGATATCTTAGAAGGAGTACAAACATGTGATGTTTATTGTCATCACTGCGCTTCAGTTCTCTACCATTTTTCCAATTTAAAGCATCTCCAGAATTTTCAAAGTAGATTAAGCAAAAGAAATGTGAATCTCCCTCAAGCAGGTTCAATATTCGTTTCAATAAAATCAGAAATTCCTCGTATTAAATTCCAATTAGAATTTCATGAGGCACTAATCAGAGAGAATGAAAGGAGGGTATTAAACAAGGTAATACCTCTTTTCAGGCACAGCTGATACCATGGCCTTAACATATGCCACGGTAAAATTGTAAATAAAGACATTCCGCGGTAAAGCCGAGTTTATTCAAGTTTCTCTAATTTAGCCATTAGCGATCGTCCGAATTATAACATGTACACAAAAGCAAAAAGGAAAATTACCAGAGTATACTACTCATTAAAGGACAGTTGAGATTATTCGCGGTCTTGATGTTTTTAATAAATTCTATTGTTTTATTTCTAGACACCTTGCCTTCCTTATCCAAATCATGTCCTGGCCTTGGCCCCTTCAAAAGAGACCGTGAAAGCCGAAACTGACATAAGAAAAATGTTACTGAACTAACACACAAGTACAACGCGCAGAATTCCGAGGTCGTCCCAAGACGCGATGCTTCAACACCACCTGCCTCAGTTTATGCACCCATGAAATGGGCGGCTAGATTTGAAAGGTTAAAAGCACCAAAAGCTGCCATGTTCACAAGCAGCACCAAGTTGGTGCGAAAGCGTTTCAGACAAATGACAATCGGTCGACTTCTCGGCGCTCATCTCTTCACGTGCTTCATTTTGCTCCTCAAAACCTACAACCGAAACCCCGGTACTTCTGGAGTAAGAAAAAACGTGAAAGAAAGCAAGAACTAGTCTCGGGATCTGACTGCATCCTCAGTCCAACTGTAACCGCCTCATCGAAAAGAAGCCTGCTCCTAACGCGGGGCCACACCGCCCAACCTCTTGTGTAAATCTTCGGGGAGTCACGAACCCCACCTGCACCCCCTATTCCACCTCCCCCAAAGGCCCTGGACTTCGCCCCCCGCCCCCGACCGTAATCCCTGAAGTGGGTACAGCCCCCTCAAATTTCTCCCTCCTCTCCCAAATCAAGTCGAGTCCCGGAGAGGAAGGGGGGCCCAGCACGAGTGTCCCGGCCCCCTAATGCTGGGAGAGGGGGTATTCCTGCCCTCAAAGCCTCAAACGCACTCACTCTCAAAGGCCTGGAGGAAAAGCTCGTGGTCAGCCTGGACGTGCTCCATTTTCGGCTTCTTCACCGGTAACACGGCGGCCCCCGCCGCTGCCGCCGCGGAAGAGGAGGAGGCCGAGTAACTGCCGCCGCCTCCACAGCCCCCGCCGCCGGATTTGCCGCCCGACGCCGTCGCCGCCGCCACCGCCGCCGAACCCCCGAAGCCGCCTCCCCCGGACCCCGCGCTGGGCCCCGAGCCGCCCCCTCCCCCACCGCCGTGCTTCTGAGGCGCCATCGCGGTTCCTGCCTCCTCCCCCCGCCAGCTATCCGCCGGGCGGCCCCGGAGAGTAAGCGCCTGCAATACCAACCGCTCGCCCCAGCAGGCTCCGGCGGACCGAGGGGGGAAGGAGGAGAGAGGGGAGGAGAGGGGAAGGGAAGGGAGGAGGAGAGGAGGGAAGGAGGGAGGAAAAAAAAAGTGTCTCCTCCTGAGAGCCCCGCTCCGCTCCGGAGGCCGCTCACCCTAGCCTGGCCTCGCCCCGCCCACTTCCCCCGCCCGGCGCCCCGATTGGCCGGCGGGAGCGCGCGCCGCCCGGCCGCCCAGCCCGTTGGCCCGCGGATTCTCCCGTCAGTCACGCGGAGGCGCTTCTCGCGGAGGCGCGGCTTGGTTGGCCCGTGCGCGCTGCCGATCGCGGGCCCGGCCGCCTCTTTGAACTGAATTCGCGGGAAAATTAGGGGTCGGAGCGGCCTTCCTGCTGGCCCCGGTGCATTGTGGGGAGAGAGGGACCCGGCGAGCGGCTTAGGGAGCCGTTTCTCGCCTTCGGAGCGTCGTCAGTCGCCGCCCCCAGGGGGGTACGAGACCCCTGAAGAGAGGCGGGCCTCTGAGGAATTGGGAGCGAGGGGCCTGTTTAATGAACTGAGATCCATTACAGATCATCGAGTCTCTAACTTCACAGGAAGGGGCCTGGCTGGGGGTTGGGTGGGTCCGTTTCTCGTCCGAGGGGCCCCCGGGGCGTTGATCGCGCGTCCCCTGTCCACTTCGCCACCACGTGCCCCCAGCCACCCATGGCCGAATCCCACCCAGCAAAGCCCTTGAGAAGATTGGGGGCAACCAGGGAGCTGTGGCTGCCGCCTTCCGACGCGACCGGGCTCCACCAAAGAGAGCGACTTCTGTGTAGCAGGAATCACCTATGAAATAAGGAAAACTATTTTTGGTCGGTGCTTTGAAGCTTCAGGATCGTTGGCTGAGAAAGTCGTGGTTTCTCAACGTGCTGGAAGTCAAACCTAGATACCTGATCGCCCCCCCCCCGCCCCCACTCAGCCCGGCCAAGCACCATACGAGTGGGCAGAGGCGTAAACTGAACTGATTTCTTAAACGTAGGTTTAACCTTATTGAGAACCTATTCGTTCTGTGCTCAGAAATCAGAAACTTGAGGGAATCTGTGGTTTTGCCCGTCCTGCTTGATCACAGGCCCGCTTTTAGTCTGCTCGTACAGACACGTTTAATTTCAGCTGGGACAAGGTGATCTCTGAGATGTTCTTCCAATTTAAATATTGTGATCGTACATTACACTAAAATGAAACATTATCTTCAGAAATCCCAATCTATAAGCCCAGAACCATGTCATCCTTTCAATAACAATACTTTCATACTTTCAAATGTCTGCTTTGGGACCCTTATAAAAGTTAACTGCAAAACACTATCTTTGGAATGGTTTTTCAAGCCGTTTACAAAACTAGCGCCTTTGGAACAGTTACTCAAACATCTGAAGTACCGATTTTAATCAAAGCATTTGTATATCTAGGAATGATGTATTTAATATGAACTATGGCATTTCAGGAACGCATCTGAAATAAGGCATACCTGTTGCTGATATTTAAAGTATAGCCTATATCTTAGATAAAAAGTTCAGAATGCTCTCATTTGTTCTATTATTCTGTGCTCTCCGAAAAAACTCCACCCTCCCAGAAAAAGAGGTGGGTTTTTTTCTTTTTTAGATTTCTGAAATAAGCCTTTTCTGATTAATGCATGCCACGAAAGCTTGTTATAGATCTTGATAAACTGCTCGTCTAACTTTGCAGGGTTAGAAAATGAAGTTTCCTCATTCGGTCGGGGTTTAGAGAATTAAATCACACGAGGCAAATCACAGAATATCAAGTTAAAGACTAGAATGCTAATTTATTAACAGTAAATATAACCAGTAAGTGATCGATTATTTATACAGGGTTTTCCCTTTGCCGGGGATGATGAGGGACAGGTACAATCAAAGAAAAAGAGTAAGTCACAGGCTATCATCAGTGTTTGATGAACAGAGAAATAGAGCTAAGGGAGCTGGGATGTTCTTAAAGGGTATTTCCCATGAGAACTCCATGTTATTAGCATTCTTGGCATAGGCATGGGCATGGTGTTCGGTAGTTAACCAGTACTGGTCATGAGAATCCAAGCCAACCATGCTGTGAAAGAGGCATTGTAACCAATTCTCACTTTTTGTATTCTTTGTCTAGAATATGTGTAGAACAATGGAAAAAATCGTATAACCTTGGGCAAGGTAGAGTTAACTGATGAGTTGTCTTACAGTCTACACAATCATATTTTGTTCCACACGCAAAACGTTTGGAGAGCATCACATGGCTGGTCCGTTTCTGCTGCTAGCTTACTTATTTTGTGTTTCTATTTCTAAATTTGGGGTGGCCGCTGTTTTTGAATCTTGTCATGCCTCTCTTTGAAGGCACTAAATACGATCTAGCAGCAGTTCAATCTGATAACTATCATTATTCAAAGTAATGATGATGGCAAATAATAGTTTGAGATACCTGTAAGAACTGTAATGTGATATGGAAATATCTGTAATTTCTCCTGCTGTGATCGACTTATCACTGATATTAGTAGTTGAAGGAAATGCTAATTTCAGTTAGAGACTCCTTGAATCTGATTCACAACCCCTATGTTATAGCACCAAATCTTTTTCCTTCCACTTTGCTGTAACCTCCTGAGTGCCAGGATATTGGGTGATTTGTCTTAGTAACTTGGATAATGTCTATCATTATGCCTGGCATAGAATAGGGAGGGACTCATCCAATGAGTTTTGGTGAATAACCAAGTGCACCAGTATAAGCAACAATGATTGAGTGCTTCCCATGTGCCAGGCAGTATTTTAAGGTTTTGTTTGTTTTTTTACACAACACGGGGCTTGAACTCACAACCCTGAGATCAAGATCTGAGGTGAGATGAAGAGTCAGTCTCTTAACCAACTGGGCCAGCCAGGCATTCCAAGGTTGTTATTGGTGGGGTTTTTTTGTTTGTTTGTTTAGTTTTTAAAACGTTTTATTTTTAAGTAATCTATACACCCAACATGGGTCTCGAACTCACAACCCTGAGATCAAGAGTTGCATGCTCCACCACCTGACCCGGCCAGGCACCCCAGTATTTTAAGTTTTTAACATTTTTAACACATTCAGTCCTTACACCAAGTCTCTGAGGTAGGTAATTACTATTATCCCCATTTCATAGATGAGGAAACGACAGCAAGATTTGTTAGATAACTTGCCCAAGAAAGTAATGGAGCTGGTATTCTAACGCAGACCGTTTCCAGAGCCCTCACTCTTGACCATTATGCCATGAAACTGGAGAGTTTTAGAGATAAAAGATGGTGCACATGTCATTTCTAGGTCAAGAAAGATCAGTGAATATTACCTCTGATATGCTGAGGTAAACAATCATCAGCATTGGATGCATTTGCTGACAAAACCCAAATGTAAAAAAAAATTTTAACATTTATTTATTCTTGAGATCATGAGTAGAGGAAGGGCAGAGAGAGAGGGAGACACAGAATCCGAAGCAGGCTCCGGGCTCTAAGCTGTCCGCACAGAGCCCAATGCGAGGCTTGAATTCACAAACTGAGAGATCATGACCTGAACTGAAGTCAGACGCTTTAAGCCACCCCGGCGCCCCTCAGTTTTCGTTTTTAAATTGTACAGTGTCTTCCTAGCCTCAGTCTGCTCCCATCACCTTAATATTAAGTGCTGAGACTATTAAAACAAGCCAATAAATGCTATATCAGAAAAATATGTTTTAATCTTGCTGTAAGGAAACTAAAAAACTATATTTGCTAATAAGTTCTTAGAGAAATATAATCAAGTGTGATTTTAAAGAAATGGTCTCTCCTTGAGAATAGCAGTAGCCTTCCTAATAAAAGTTAGTGCAAAGGGATCATTTTAACAGTTCTAGTCGAAATTTAAAGCCAAAAGTTATTTTTTGTTTCTTTTGTCTAGAAAAGACAAACATGGGAAACATGGAACATTTACTGCAAACTATGGAGTTTTTGTAACAAACCACTGACTTGAACGTGTGTGTTTATCTGGAGTTAACTAGATATAATAAGGATGGTAGTAGGCCATTGTTAGAACCCCTGAGACAAGAAGAAACTCGATACTAATAACCTGAGGGATGAAAAAACACCTGAGACAAATTGAAAATATCTAAACCTGAATTTTTGGGAGGCCTACATCTGGAGACAGCTATTATCCCTGTTGTGTTTTTCTTTTCTTTAATGTTTCTTTACCTTTTCATAACTTTATGTTTAATTCTAAACAAAAGCAGAAGTGAAGTGATATTTATTGAACATCCTATCCTTACAACAATCATAAGCCGTAATTTTCGTTGCTATCTGTGACCTCACGTACATGTAACTAAATCTCAAAGAGATTAACTCATCATCCCACAGCTTGTAAGGGGGTTAGCTGAGATTCGAGCCCAGTTCCAGGAGACTCAAAACCCCATGTGTTTTCCAGTACAACAAAGGTATCCAGGCTGTCATGTTGAAAGCTCCAGAGTTTCAAAAGCTACCCCAGGGAAAAGGCAAGGCTGCACTACGGTGGCTCTGCACCCCGGAGCAGCTACTCTGATTTTATCTATTTTATAATTCATTTGAAGATAGTGGTTGTAGTTACTAACCAAATTTGTTTTGAAAAACACTCCATTACACGATGCTGCCTTTCCAAATCTGGTAATGAGAAACAATGAGTTAAAGTGGCACTAATCATGTATTCTGGGCTATACTCACCTCAAAAATTAACAGCACCAAAACCAAACCTATAAGAATAATGAAGACTACTTCATTTCATAGTAATGAAATATAGATGAAAAAAATCGATTTGTGTGTATCTTATGCATGCTCTGCTCAGGAAAAAAAAATGAGTCTTGCTGTTGTTACCTCTAATCTGTGTGTGAGCAGGGCGCCTGGGCGGCTCAGTCCGTTAAGCGCCCTACAGCAGCTCAGGTCATGATATCATGGCTCATGAGTTCAAGCCCCACATAGGGCTCTATGCTGCTAGCTCCGAGCCTGGAGCCTGCTTCGGATTCTGTGTCTCCAACTCTCTCTGCCCACCCCCCAAATAAATGAAAACATTAGGGGCGCCTGGGTGGCTCAGTCGGTTAATCGTCAGACTTTGGCTCAGGACATGATCATAGGGTTCGTGGGTTCAAGCCCTGCATCAGGCTCTGTGCTGACAGCTAGCTCAGAGCCTGGAGCCTGTTTCAGATTCTGTGTCTCCCTCTCTGACCCTCCCCTGTTCATATTATCTCTCTCTCAGAAATAAATAAAACATTAAAAATGTTTTTAATAAAAAACAGAAAATAAATAAAAACATTAAAAAGAATAATAATCTGTGTGTGAGTTTATTATTTCCAAAATAAACATTTTCTGAGGAAAAAACAGCATTTTTATGGGGCGCCTGGGTGGCTTAGTCGGTTAAGCGTCCGACTTTCGCTTAGGTCATGATCTCGCGGTTCGTGGGTTCGAGCCCCGCGTTCGGGCTCTGTGCTGACTGCCAGCTCAGAGCCTGGAGCCTGTTTCAGTCTGTGACTCCCTCTCTCTCTGACCCTCCCCTGCTCATGCTGTCTCTCCCTCTCTCTTTCCTAGAAATAAATAAAAATATTAAAAAATAAAAATAAAAAAATTCTAAAAAAAAAACAACAGCATTTTTATGTAGCTGTCCTTATAAGTCATGAGGTATCATAACCACTTCCATAATACTACTATAGTCTGTATATTCTTTCTTTTTTTTTTTTTAAATTTTTTTTTAATGTTTTATTTATTTTTAGGAGAGAGAGAGAGAGGGAGACACAGAATCTGAAGCAGGCTCCAGGCTCTGAGCTAGCTGTCAGCACAGAGCCCGACGCAGGGCTCCAACCCACGAACCGTGTGATCATGACCAGAACCAAAATCGGATGCTTAACCGACTGAGCCACCTAGGCGCCCCTGCATTTTCATTTAAAGTATAAATTCGTCTTCATTTCACCATTACTAATTACTACTGTTAATAGGAACAAATTAAGAGTAAAAAAGGGCCTTTCTTTTTAGCTAGTTTTTATTGCAAATATCGTTCTTATTTCAGCGATGTGATTTTTGTTTGAAGGGCATTATTTAGCAATTACTATTCAGAAATTGTGTTATATGAAGACACTCTTAGAGTTAGAGGAAACTTCGTTTCTAGTTTAAGCCTCTTCATACACTTGAGGAAATGGAATCCTAGAATTTATAGTAATTTGCCAAGATTATACCGGAGGTTAAGTGCATGCTGAGAGAGAATCTGTTTGCGGAAGAGTTGTCTCCTAGCTTAGAAATTCGGTGTTGTTTAAGATGTTTCATGTACCTCACACAAGAAATGCCTTTACCCACCTTACTCTACTCAAGATTTTATTTCTGCCTACACACGATTCAGTGGAACGAGTTCCTGGTGAAATGTTGCTGTTATTCCCGGTCAAACTACTATCTGTGTTTTTCTTCACACTCACGGCTTAGCCAAAAGGCCGATCTTAGCCAAAAGGCCGAAAAGCGATGGCTTCGTATCTCTTTTTTTTTTTTTTTAATATTTTATTTATTTCTAGGAGAGAGAGAGAGACAGCATGAACAGGGGAGGGTCAGAGAGAGAGAGGAGTCACAGACTGAAACAGGCTCCAGGCTCCGAGCTGGCAGTCAGCACAGAGCCCGACGCGGGGCTCGAACCCACGAACCGCGAGATCATGACCCAAGCGAAAGTCAGACGCTTAACCGACTAAGCCACCCAGGCGCCCCTGATGTCAGTCTCTAGGAAGATTTTTCCTAGGACACTGTAGCAATTTGGAATCTGCTGTTAATCCATCGAAAGGCATTGTCATTCCATATTGGCCTGCACTTGTTAGCACTCGAATTAATTTTTGGCATGGAAGGTACCACAACTTGCTCATGTGACTAGTTTTAGAAAGTTGCCACCTTTATAACTGAGCTGAATGAGGGAGGTACTGCAGAGGCCACAGAATGATTTAGCAGCTGTTTTTGATAAAACAACAAGGGCTTATATGTTGTCACTAGGAGAGCTTGTACTCTATGTGCTTGGAAGAAATTTCTTGAGATTATAAAAGCATTCAACAACAGAATTCCGAATTCTGTAACCATTTTCTATCACAGAGGCACGGTGAGGAGAAGGAACAACGGGAGGAGTAGGATTTCTACTTTGTATCGAGGTACGTTAAGTTTCTAAATTAACTTTCAGTGGCTAAGGATCAAATTAACAGCCAAGGAATTTTTTATTTGGTTGGGCTTTCCTCAGAAAGAGAGTTCTCTTTGAAGAGAGTTCTCTTAATAGGAGAGAAATGCTTCTAGCCCACTTCTATTTTTAAGATCTGTTTTGTCCTCAAGTTCCGCTTCGCAACAATCTTAGGAGAAAGAACATTACATTGTACTAAACGCAAGACTTATTAGTTCAGAGTGTGAGTTTGAGAAAGTTCTTCAACTTCTCTGACCGCAGATTTCTCAAATATAAAATTAAGGTTTGATTTAGACCAGTGATTTTTTGGCCATGATCTCTGGAAGTTGAGGATGGGTCATATGTAATTTGGAAAATCATATTCAACATTATGATTTTATTTTTGGCAAGCAAGAACAAGGTCGTCTGTAGTTTTTACACACTGCAATCGCTGAAAAGAAAATTCTTCATCATTGGATGTTAGAATATTCAGTGTTTTGGGGGTTTTTTTGTTTGTTTTTATAAATTTCTGAGAGAGAGAGAGACAGCGTGAGCAAGGGAGGGTCAGAGAGAGGGAGACACAGAATCTGAAACAGGCTCCAGGCTCTGAGCTGTCAGCACAGAGCCCGACATGGGGCTCGAACCCACAAACTGTGAGATCATGACCTGAGCTGAAGTCGGACGCTTAACTGACTGAGCCACCCAGGCGCCCCTGGATATGCAGTGTTCTTAAGACACATCACTCTGAAGAGATAATTTCAGGGGTGGGTAATTGGAATTTTTAAAAAGTCAAATCAGACATTGACAAAAATCAAGAAATGATGTAGCTTATTGTTAAAATTATCTTAGTTCTTTAATTCTAAGAAAGTCACTGAAATTTCATTGTGCTATACCAAAGTTAAATTCACACTACTGTTCCTTTCCTATAAAATTATATAGCTTGGATTCCATTTTTGGATCCTGAAAGATCAATAAACAAAGGGCAAATAGTGTTATCCTTTCTCCAATATAGCAGAAAGGGGTTACACATTCAGCTCAAAACATGTCAAATGATGTCGAAAGTGCCCGGTAAGAAGGTGAACTGCTCAAAGTTTAGAATTGGAAATAAAAAGGAAAGTTTATATCACACTTATTATACAAGAATCTAAAAACCCTCTTTCACAAATAGTAGAAATATCTGAAAAATAGTGAAAGTACAAAAAGACTGGAGCATTCTGATAGGTGCATCGCAAACTAAAGTTAGGCCCTTTTTCCCTCTTTCTTGCTTTTTTTTTTTATATATCCTATAATTTCTCTAACCAATCTCTTATTAGTTCTGTGTTGCACTATAGTAAGGGGGAAAGAAAGGCTATATAATATGTGTTTTTGAGAACTTGTTGAATTTTTTTTCAGGGCCTAAATTGGTCAATTACTTTAAATGTTTCATGGATGTAAAATAATATGCATAGTTTCTGCTGGGTAAAAGTTTACTGTTTATGTCTATCTACCTATCTCTCCAGTTATCATCCAGGATACCACATTACTTTTAATCCTCAAATCTCTTTAGTCTCCTCTGGTCTGTGACCTGTGACACTTCCTCAAACTTCCCTTGTTTTTAATGACCTTGGCAATTATTTTTAATTTTATTATTTTTAAATTTTTTAATGTTTTTTTATTTATTTCTGAGAGAGAGACAGCATGAGCAGGGGAAGGTCAGAGAGAGAGGGAGACACAATCTGAAGCAGCCTCCAGGCTCTGAGCTGGCTGTCACCCGGGTGCCCCACCTTGACAGTTTTTTAAAGAGTCCTGGTCTCTGGGCACCTGGGTGGCTCAGTCGGTCAAGCGTCTGACTTCAGCTCAGGTCATGATCTCACAGTTCATGGGTCTGAGCCCCATGTCGGGCTCTGTGCTGACAGCTCGGAGCCTGCTTCAGATTCTGTGTCTCCCTCTCTCTGACCCTCCCCTGCTCACACTCTGTGTGTCTCTTTTTCAAAACTAAATAAGCATTTAAAAAATTAAAAAAAAAAAAAAAAAGACTCCTGGTCTCTAGTAGTTTGTAGAATGTTCCTCAATCTCAGTTTGTCTGATGCTCTTTTTTTTCATAGTTTATTGTCAAGTTGGATTCCATATAACACCCAGTGTTCATCCCAACAAGTGCCCTCCTCCATGCCCATCACCCCCTTCCCCTTCCCCCCACTCCTCATCAGCCCTCAGTTTGTTCTCAGTATTCAAGAGTCTCTCATGGTTTGCCTCCCTCCCTCTCCCCAACTATTTTTCCCCATCTCCCCCACCATGATCCTTTGTTAAGTTCCTCCTAATCCTCCTATACGTGCAAACTTATGGTATCTGCCCTTCTCTGCCTGACTTATTTCGCTCAGCATAACACCCTCAAGTTCCATCCATGTTGCTACACTTGGCCATATTTCATTCTTTCTCATTGCCATGTAGTATTCTATGGTATAGATAAACCACATCTTCTTGATCCATTCGTCCGTTGATGGACACTTAGGCTCTTTCCATGTTTTGGCTATTGTGGAGAGTGCTGCTATGAACACTGGGGTACATGTGCTCCTATGCATCAGCACTCCTGTATCCCTTGGGTAAATTCCTAGCAGTGCTATTGCTGGGTCCTAGGGGAGTTCTGTTGTTAGTTTTTTGAGGAACCTCCACACTGTTTTCCAGAGGGGCTGTCTGATGTTCTTCTAAGAGTGGGGTTATGGGTCTTGGGGAAGTAAGATTACAGATATAGAGTACCATTCTCATCATATCATATCCAGGGTACATCCTTTGTGTGTGTGTGTGTGTGTGTGTGTGTATTTTTGAGAGAGAGACTGTGAGTGGGAGATGGGCAGAAGGAAAGAGGGAGACACAGAATTGGAAGGAGACTCCAGGCTCTGAGCTGTCATCACAGAGCCCAATATGGGGCTTGAACCCACGAGTTGTGAGATCATGACCCAAGCCGAAGTCAGAGACCCAACCGACTGAACACCCAGCCACCCTCAGGGTACAATCTATCCACATGACGGTCATTGATGATGTTAACCTTAGTCACCAGACCAACTTAGTATTTGACAGGCTTTTCCACTGTAAAGTTAATTTGTCTCCCCTTGTTGTACTATATTCCGGAAGCAAGTCCCTAAGTATAGCCCACACTCAAGAGTGGGGATAGTGATTGGGTGGTGAATTAAGCTCCACCTTCCTAATTGGGGAGTATCCATATAAATTATTTCCAATGCTTTTGTACAGATGTTCCTCTTTTCCTTCATTTCTGTATTTATTCAATCATTTATTTGTATCAGTATGAGTTCTTGGATATTTGATGTATCTAATACTACATTATTTATTTTGTTATTCATATTGTTCTTTCTTTGGTCATTGGGAAATCTTTTAGCTGGTTTCTCTGTCCCTTTGACATGGCCCCATCATCATGGGTTTTTATCCTTTTAGCAATTCCTTACTTTCTTGTAAGATGAGAAGCGCGTCTCATCATGTATATTCCCTACCCCAGTTCTAGATCAGCCATTTTCCCAAGGAACCCTAGTTCCTTTCATTTTAATAAAATGATACAGAAACCAAGATGTGGGTGCTAAGTGTGTTTATTGCCTCTGGGGTGTCACTGCTTCTAGGCTCTGTCAGTGGACAAAGAAATATGTGTATGCAAATGAATACATATATGCATGCAAATTTATAATTATTCCTATCTATTCATCTCTATACTAAGCTAAACATGAGTTCATACTGCTGTCTCTGACTCAAATCCTTTTTTGTTTCTTTCTTTTTTTTTTTTAAGTTTATTGTGTGAGAGAGAGGGCTCATGTGAGAGCGCAAGAGAGGAGCAGAGAAAGAGGGGGAGAGAAAATTCCAAGCAGGTTCTGCATTGCATTGTCAGTGTGGAGCCTAATGTGGGGCCCGTGCACCGTGATATCATGACCTGAGCGGAAATCAAGAGTCAGATGCTCAACCGTATGAGGCACCCAGGTGCCCATGGTTTCCCTGTTTTTAATGAGAGTAGTTATATTCTTTTCAATCTCTCCTTTTCCTGAGCACTTATTCCAATTGGCCCCAGTTGGTGTTGTTAATACAATTACATATGTGTTTAACAAGGCTCACCATATTTTAGTGAGAAAGAACTAATTTTATTTTCCCAGGAAGCTTGAGATATATGACAACCAAATTCTGGAGTTAGAGGAAACACAACATTGCTCCTAGCACTTCCCAGCAAATGCTGGTGAGGGAAAGAGGCAATACAGATTGCAACTGAATTGAGCGTCTACTTAATAGTGATGTCTCTTCTTCACTGGAAGAGCTCACTCTCCAGACTGCGGACTTACTCTTTCCTTAAATATGAATCCCCGTCATAAGGGGCATGTTTGAGGTTTCTGTCTTGAAGGGCAGAAAATTGTATTATCAACTATATTTTTATGATTATGATTATGTTGCTTATATACCCGATTAAAGCAGAGTTATTTTTCTTTCTCGTCAGAAGTTACCTTGCAGGGGCGCCTGGGTGGCTCAATTGGTTAAGCGTCCACTCCTGATTTGGGCTTAGGTCATGATCTCCGGGCTGTGGGATGGAGCCCGACATCAGGCATATAATAAGTAGTTGGAGACTTTTTGAATGCCTATGTTACTGATTCCTGACTCAAACAATACCATGATAGAGCCTTTTGCAAAGTTAATCAATACTCTTAATTTCTTAGGTTAAAGGCCTTGCAAATCAGAATCTTCCCACCCTCTTACCTCATTTCTTTCTGTTCCTGGCCATACTGCCTGCTCTGGGTCATACTAGGTTCAGGATTATTCCGTGAACATGTCTGTACTTTCTCAATATGCTTGGGATGCCTTCCCCCATTCTCTCACCCAAGTTCTACACATTCATTACTTTAACTCAGATGTCATCTCTGGCATGAATATATCCCCCAATATTCCCAGATAGAATAAATTACCCATAGTGCATATGTGCTTGTCTACCCTGTTAGCTAATGTCTAATTCATCTGTGCATCTCTACAGCCTCTTACTGAACAGGTACGCAACAAATGTTGGATGAACTACTCAACAAAGGAATGATCATATGGACAGATAGTTGTTTCTCTACTGCTTGGTGGACATCAGAGCTTGCCCCTAGGTGAATATTTTAAGTATTTTGAGGAAAAGACACACTGAAGTATGAGCCAGGACACCTAGTTCCTCTAATCCTAGCTCAGCCAACATCTATGTAGCCTTAGAAAAGTCACTCCAACTTTTTGGGCCTAAAAAAACTCAAAGACTGTTTTTTTAATGTTTAGTTTTGAGGATGAGAGAGAACGAGAGCATGAGCTGGGGGAAGGGCAGAGAGAGAGGGAGACGGAGGATTTGAAGCAAGCTTTGTGCTGATGGCAGAGAGCCTGTTGCAGGGCTGGAACTCGCAGACTGTAAAATCATGACCTCAGCCCACGTCAGATATCTGTTCAACCGCCTGAGCCACCCAGGTGCCCGTACACAATTCAAAGATTCTACTAGATCGTTTATTCTCACTTCTAGAATAGGATCATTGCCTAAAATATTTTGGGCCAGAAAAATCTTGCTAACTAACTTGGATATAAATTTAAAACATTCTCAGAAACTGTAAATTGTTTGTATACGTTTGCAGATCTAGAAATCACTTATTTTGAAAATTTGGCAGCAAATGAGAAAGCACAAGTAAAAAGTAGGACAAAGCCAATGAGTACTGTGCTAAGTGAACTAAACGGTAAAGAAACTACTTTGAAGGAGACTAAGTTTACTAGTGACCAGGGGCCAGGCGTCCAATTTGTGAAGATAACTGGAGATTAAACATATGACTCCTTGGCTCTGAAACACACTCCTAAATGTAATAGGTTCTAGAGGCCTAAAAAAGAAAAAGAAAAATCTTTGTGCTCTTCTGAGGATTATCAACCCTATGGAGTCATACATATATATATGAATTCTGGGAAGCCTGTAGCTCATTACATCTTTCAAGTATATTTTTTCCACTGCCGTAAACTCTAATACTTCCATTTATTTACCACATTATTTCCATGACATTTCTTCTACTCACATTCGTAAATATGTCACAAACTTAGCAGTATACGCTTTAATATTTCTTCCTTTCCCATACATTGATAGCTTAAAGAAATCCTTTGTGAGTTTGCTCTGAAATTTTTGCCCTTAACTGAATAAACCAGCAATTTGTTGTAAGATTTTTTTTCACTTAAAAAAAAAAGAGATTAGCAGTCTTAAAAATGAACTTTTTTTTTTAATCTTCAGGGCTTGTGATGAGCAAGTATATAATGCTCAATGAAAAATCCTAACCCACTGGTAGACCTAAAAGACAAGAAAAGACCAACTGAGTTTTTCTCCAGCAGATTCCCCTAGGCTGAAGTAGTCATTTGCTAGGCATTCCTATAGTACTTGTGCATATCATTTGTTGTTGTTGTTGTCTTAGGGCATTTATCACATTCAATAGTGTGTATTTAAGTTTTTCCTCTCCTACATTAGGAGTATCTCAAAGAATGGACATGTATACTATTCATCCTTGCATCCTCACTCTCTTGCTTAAGACCTTGCTCATAGCAGATCAATATTTGTTTAACAGACTAGTAAGAAAGGTGGAATGTGAATTGAGGCTTAACTGTTGAGGTTTTCTTTTTTTTTTTTTTATTTTACTTTATTTTTTTTTAATGTTTTTTATTTATTTCTAGGAGAGAGAGAGAGAGACAGCGTGAGCAGGGGAGGGTCAGAGAGAGAGGGAGTCACAGACTGAAACAGGCTCCAGGCTCTGAGCTGGCAGTCAGCACAGAGCCCGACGTGGGGCTCGAACCCACGAACCGCGAGATCATGACCCAAGCGAAAGTCGGACGCTTAACCGACTAAGCCACCCAGGCGCCCCTTAACTGTTGAGGTTTTCAGTAGGCAGAGAAACAGCAAAGAGTTACACTCCGGGGAGTAACATGATCAGAACTGTGTTTAAATTACTCTGATTTAATTTTATTATGTTAGGGACCACGATTTTCCACTTTGAAGCAGTAGTTTGCAGGAACTGGCTCATACCAGCTTGGAAGAACCAACTGTTGATTTTTCAGGAATTTTGCAAGCCATTTGTCAAACACAGTCATGATTAAAAGTTCAACTATATAAGGCTACAATTAAATATATTAAAAGCAAAAGTAATAAGTACTCAAAACTCATCACTTCCAAATTACTTTCCTACATATATTATTATCTATGTTCTTGAGATTATTTTTCTATTGTGTCTATATGGTAGAAACACTAATAATATACTACCGTGCCTCGCTTCCAATTCGGCAACTATTAACATAATAAAACACTACTGTGCCTTGCTTCCAATTCTGCATTCAGGGATGTCATTTTTTAGCATGAAATCAGCCATGGTGTAAATACGTACACTGTGGGAAAGGGCAAACACTACCAACCAAGGATTTTTCCTCCCCTTCGAAGAGTTGGTTGTTAGACACTTACTAGCACACCATTATTTATGAGACAAAATGGAAAATGGAAAGCTTGGAAAACAGAGTTGAGGAAATTTGCTGACAACAAGAAAAAAAAGAGCAAGGAAAAGTGGAAGAAAAAGGAGAGGATTAGAATTCTTTACAGATTCCAGGATACAAATAACAGGAATTTGTGAAAGCGAGAACAGGGGCACCTGGGTGGCTCAGTCAGTTAAGCACTGGACTTTGGCTCGTTGGGTTTGAGCCAGCACAGTCTGGCTCTGTGCTGACTGCTCAGAGCCTGGAGCCTGCTTTGGATTCTGTGTCTCCCTCTCTCTCTGCCCCTTCCCTACTCGCGTTCTGTGTCTCTCTCAAAAATAAAATAAACATTGAGAAAGTGAGAACCGGAAAGACGGTTGGGCAATAGGGTGGGATAGAGCATAGATGTGTAGAGGGGAGAGATCTCATGAGGAATGGGAAGGAAAAATAAAGTAATGCAAGAAAATTTCCAGAACTAAAAGGCAAAAGTTTCTAAATTAAAAGGGTCCGTGAGTGTCTACCACAATGAAAGAAAATATGCATATCAAGGCATATCATTGCGTATTTTCAAAACATCAAAGATAGAAGATAATCAAAGCTTCCAGAAATAGTAATAACAATAGGGTAATACACAAAGGTACATGGTCATGTGCAAAAGTAAGTATTCCATTAGCATTGTCAGCAGTAAAATTGGAAAGTAGAAGACAATTCACAGTTCTAAGAAAAAATGAATTCCAACCTAGAATTATATACCCAAACAAAGGGTCACATCAGTCAAGTGAGATGGTCAAATAAAAGTATGTTCAGATTGGCAAGATTTAAAAAAAAAAAAATCTCTTTGACACCCTTTCTCGGAAAACTCTTGGTGGATGTGCTGTACCAAATGACAGAGAAAAACAAAACTCGGAATCCAAGGACACAGGGCTCCCAAAATGAAGCAAGGAAATTTCCCGGGATGATGATGAAGGGAAATCCCAAGACAACAGCTGTGCAGTTGGCCTCCTGAGCAACACGAGATTGGAACGGGAGGAATAGTTCAAAGGGGAGAAACACAATAAACAGACACACACAAACAAAAGGAGATGGATTACCTGAAGAGTCTGAATGAATGGAAATCTACAGTTACGGTACAGCACTGGGGAAAAATTAATGATAGATACATAGAAAGCTTAACAAAGAATGGAGACCACGATTAACCGCGGGGAAAAGAAAAAAATCTGATGAGAAAGATACAATCACAGACCCGCTGTACAAAATATTTTCAGATTCATACTAACGTACATTAAAAATGATGTAAGCCACATTCTCAAGGACGGTTCGGGGACGATGGCCGAGGGTGCGTGCGCGTAGGGGAGGGGACGGTTGACGAATGACCAGTAAAAGTATATCACACTTGGTCGCAACAGACACTACCGCCACCCCCCAAACAAAGGAAATTTCTTTCGAAAACTGCTCAAGTCCGGGACCCCCTCAGCCTGATCAAGGGCTTAAACCGGGGTCAGGGGGAACACCGGCGGGGATTGGCGGAGCGGCTTCCGAGAAGCAGGGCTGCGGGAGCGTGGGCCCCGCCCCCCACCTAGGAGGCGGGGGACGGAGGTGCTCCCGGCGCCGGAGCCGCGCGAGCCGGGAAACCTGAAGCCGCGGAGCCCGCCCCACGCCCAAGGCCGGAGGCGGCGGCGACCCGGGCCGCCTCCCACAGGGAATCTGTCGCCGGGAGGGGCCCCCTGCTTGCTCGGGGCCGAAGCTGTCGGGTCGCGCCGGGGCTGCAGGCGCCGAGTGGCCCCCGAGAGGAGGCCGCGGCGGAGGTGGGCGCCCGCTCGGCGCGAGCGCTGCCGCCCTGTCGAGCGCCCGCCGCACACTTCCGAAGGGCCGCGGCGGCCACCGCCGGGAGGTGCCCGCTCGCGTCCGCTGCCCGCCCCACAGCCCCCGCCTCTCGGCTAAACCCGGACGGCCTGACGGCCCCGCAGTCCCCCGCCTGCGTCAGTCGCCGCCGCGACCCCGCGACCTCAGTCCCCGAGCCCTGGCCGGAACCCGCGTCCCCGCCCGCCACCCCCCTCCACGACCGGACCCTGCTTCTCGCCCTCCGCACCCCCAGCCCCCAGGGCCCCTCGCCCCGCGACTGCGACGCTTGCCTCAGGCTCCAGCCCTCCTCCCCTAGTCTGACCTTCGCCCTCCTGGCCCCAGCCGTCGCCCCCCCGCCCCTCACCCCAGACCCCGACTCGCCCCTCGCTCCAAACCCCGTTCTGACCTTCGTCCCCTCTGGTCCTCGCCCCCGATCCTGACCCCTGACCCCCAAGCCGGGCCCCCCAACCCCGACCCTGGCCCTTCTCCCTGCCACCCAAGCCCTTGCCTGCAACCCTAGCCCTCGCCTCAGACCCTCCTCCCTCACGCCCCAACCCTGGCCTTCGCTCCCCGACATTTGCCCCCCAACCCAGCTGTCACCCCAGGACTCCGACTCTTGCGTACGACACGGCCTTGGTCCCGCGATCCCAACCCCGTGTCTCTTGACTCTGACCCTTGCCTCCTGATCCTGGCTCTCGCCATCGCCCTGTCCTCGCTCTCAGACCCTGATCGCCACTCCCGACGCGCAGCCAGAGAAGGGTCTGGAAGGAGGGCGGGGAACCGAGGCCCCGCCGGGCCGGGGGAGGGTGGTTTCTCAGCCCCGGCCAGGCTAGTTACCGCAGCGGTCGTGCTGGAGACTTCGAGTGAGCGAAGAGAGGGGACCCTACCCAGTTTTCAACCTGAGCAGGGACGGTGACCCGGTGAAGTCGAAAGGGACCGAGGGAGGGGCGCCTGGGTGGCTTAGTCGGTTAAGCGTCCGACTTTCGCTTGGGTCATGATCTCGCGATTCGTGGGTTCGAGCCCCGCGTCGGGCTCTGTGCTGACTGCCAGCTCAGAGCCTGGAGCCTGTTTCAGTCTGTGACTCCCCCTCTCTCTGACCCTCCCCTGCTCATGCTGTCTCTCTCTCTCCTAGAAATAAATAAAAAAATATTAAAAAAAAAAAAAAAAAAAAAGAAAGGGACCGAGGGAGTGGACGCTAGAGTGGGGTTTTGGTTACACTGTTAAATCTGCACAACGCACCGGTCATCCGTTTGGAAATACGGGACGGTAAACCAGTGGCCCTAGCTTAAAAAGTTCCAAATGGTTGCACTGGAGAGTTCTAACAGAAGGGAGGGGACAAGTGGAGTAGGGGAACCCTGTTTTTCTTTACAAGTTTTAGAGAACTATTTTTATTTTAAAATTAGCTAACTAAAAAGCGGGGGTGGGGGGTGGGGGGGAGGAGGAGGAAAAGAACCGTTAATGACCTTGAGTAACCTCCATGCCTAGATTTCCCAGGAGGCTCCCCCTCTCACTAGCTGTGTGATCTTGGGCAAGTCACTTCACCTCTGGACCCCCGGTTTGCCCTTCTGTTAAATGAAACTCGACCCACCTAACAGAGTTGTTCTGAGGATTAGTGACAAGGTAGGCAAACGTGCTTGGTCAGAGCCTGTGATGGGTACAAACTAGTTGTTCAATGAACCTTATGAATGAAGTTATTTTAGAATGAATAAAGGAGTTTGTAGCCAAAAGCGGCCCCTCGCCCACAATACCTGGGTGCTGAAGGGCTGGAGTGGATGTGATCCAATTTGAATGTGGGTTTTTGAGCAGACCAAGGCTGTAAAGGAGAGAGCAATAATAGAGCTGCTTGTGTGAACAACTTGAGGTCTTTTTAAATGTTAATTTGTACCTGGACAGCTCCCAGGTTGTGGAGGCTTGGGGTGAGACGGGGAGAAAGGGGAGGATTTGCGAAAGAGACAGAATGTGCCCTATTTATTAGGGGCATTTTATTAGCAAACAGATACGTTAGGGAGTGAAATTACTCACTTTACAAAAAGTGTTCTTTAGATCAAAAGTCCCTTAAGGCAGAATCTTCCCTGGTGTTTAAAAACGATAATGTTGGGGCGCCTGGGTGGATTAGTCGGTTAAGCGGCCGACTTCAGCTCAGGTCATGATCTCACAGTCCATGGGTTCGAGCCCCAAGTCGGGCTCTGTGCTGACAGCTAGCTCAGAGCCTGGAGCCTGCTTCGGCTTCTGTGTCTCCCTCTCTCTCTGACCCTCCCCTGCTCATGCTCTCTCTCAGAAGTAAATAAAACATTAAAAATAAAAAAAAAAAAAACAGAGGGAAGCAAACTCTAAGAGACTAATACCAGTAGAGAATGAACTGAGGGTTGGTGGAGGGGAGGTGGGTGAGGGGATGGGGTAAATTGGTGATGGGCATCGAGGAGGGCACTTGTAATGAGCACCGGGTGTTATGCTCAAGTGATAAATCTGTAAATTCTACCTCCGAAACTAAAATGAAAATAAAAAAAACAAATTTTCATTTTTAATATCCCAAGTAACTCTAAAAACATGATGGAGCTAGGGTTTGACACAGAATTTTAAATCTTTAAAAAAATTTTTTTAATGTTTTTATTTCTGAGAAAGAGAGAGACAGCATGAGCAGGGGAGGGTCAGAAAGAGAGGGAGTCACAGACTCTGAAACAGGCTCCAGGCTCTGAGCTGGCAGTCAGCACAGAGCCCGACGCAGGGCTCAAACCCACAAAGAGAGACCATCTCACAGAATTTTAATTCTGAAGTCTCTTTCATTTTTCTTTTCCATTAAAATTATTTAAATAGAAAGTACAAAAATAACATGCCTTTGTCATATTACTCAATAATATACCAAGGTATCCATTTCCCGTTCCCCTTCTCAGAGGTAACCAATCTGTGAATGGTTTGGTGGGCAAGCCTCCAAACTTTTTTTTGTGTGTGTGTGTGGCTCATAACACATTTATACACACATTTTAAATGGATTGTACAATAACTACCGTTCCTCAACTTGCTTCTTTTAGATTTAACGATGGATAATGCATTATTTCACAGGCTCCTCATTCTAATAGTTACTTGGTATACCTGTGTATAGATGTATTCTATTTAACCACTTGCCTGATAGACAGTTGATGGTCTTTCCAATGTTTTGCTGTTAGAAACACTGCTTCAGTTACCCTCCTTATGCTTTTGTTTGTGCACTTTTGTTAGTACTTCTGTAGGATAGATTTGTAGATGTCAGAATGGCTGAGCCTTAAGACACGTATGTTGAAAATGTTGGTAGGGGGGCGCCTGGGTGGCTCAGTTGGTTAAGCGTCTGACTTCGGCTGAGGTCTTGATCTCATGGTTAGTGATTTGAGCCCCGCACATGGCTCTGTGCTGACAGCCAGCTCAGAGCCTGGAGCCTGCTTCAGATTCTGTGTCTCCCTCTCTCTCTGACCCTCCCCTGCTCACACTGTCTCTCTTTCTCTCTCAGAAATAAATAAAAAGGAAAAGAAAATAAAATGTTGGTAGGACTTGCCAAAATGTACTCAAAATAAAGCTTGTGGTCTTAACCGTTATGCCCCACTGCCTCTAGGAGCAGAGTAAGGACTGCATTTTGAAATAGCCGGCTTTCTCTGCGGTAGTGACAGCTGTGTGGACCCACAGGGGAGGGCTACTAATGGAGAAGGAAAAAGAAAAAGATTTGACCAAGTCTTTGAGGCAGAAAGCCCTTTTTCCTTAGGTGCTTTGTGCTTACTGTCACCAATAGTATTCATTGAAACGTGGAGGGGGGGGGGACCAGGTTTGTGACTCTCTTTTGGTCCCTAAATCCTTACTTTTTAAAAGAACGCAGCATTTGAATTCCCAACAGTATATTACTTTTGTAATAAACCAATAAGTAAAAGATTGTGAAAAGTGACCAAATAATAACCTATCGCCGTAAATCCAGAATTACAAATTTGTTTAAAGCAAGGGCCGCTCACACTGTAAGTGGATTCTAGCTTTCCAATTGAGTGTGACTTTAAGGGAAACCAAAGGGCTCCAAGGAGAACATCCCCCCCACCCTCGCTCCCCAACCACCGTGCTTTTTTAAAAATGCTCAAATTTCCAAGGGCCAGTTGCCCAAGGCTTTGAAGAACAGGTCAAATCTATCATTTGGTAGAAAATATCCTCACTCTTTTACATGTGACAGCAACTGTATGAACCAAGAATGATATCTAGTCAAGGTTGACGGTTGTGAAGAATAGAGACAATTTTTGAAGGCCCCCTAAGCAATTGGGTGTTACTGTAAGTTGATGCAGAGCAGAAAGGAGCTTCAAGAGAACTGTATTCAAAACATTTCAAAATGGGACCTCAATTGCATGAGTTTGTCCCTCCAAGTTGTTTTTATTAATGGGATTCAGGGGCGCCTGGGTGGCTCAGTTGGTTAAGCGTCCGACTTCGGCTCAGGTCATGATCTCACAGTCCGTGGGTTCGAGCCCCACGTCAGGCTCTGTGCTGATAGCTCAGAGCCTGGAGCCTGCTTTGAATTCTGTGTCTCCCTCTATCTTTGACCCTCCCCCACTCGCTTTCTGTCTTTGTCTCTCAAAATAAAGACATAAAAAAAATTTTAATGGGATTCAGAGACTCTCCATTTTCTCTTAGGTACTGTGTTCCCACCCCTCCCCCCTTCCCTCTGTGTACCTTTTTCCATATTTCCTAGTTTCTACTTACTCATAGTTTCTGCCTCCTTACCACTTTGCCTTGCCAAGTTCCTCAAGCTTCTATCTCTGACTCATGGATTCTCTTTGATTTGAAGTTATATGTTCACATCACGTAATTCTCTTTTTTCCTCTTAGTTCAGAGTCCAAAGAGAGTTAAGTTAGCCCGGTTCATCTTTCCATGCCAGGTTTTTGGCCAGCCAACAAACTGGTTGTCCTTGAATTGGGAGCTTACTTGTGGTCTGATCGGTAGTGGCAAATTGTCCAGGGTCAGGTAGTAAGAAAAGCAAAATAGCTGTGGGTCGATAGGTTTCCTTTAGGAAGGGTTCTGGGCATATTAAACACCATGAGTGACTTTTATAACAGGTGTTACGCATCATGTAGCATTGTTTCTTTTTAGTGAATGTTTATTGAGTACCTAATGTTTTCCATCGCTAGGTTCTAGGGACTTCAAACATAAGTAAAATACTAGTTCTCTCTCCTATGAAAGTAGGAGGCATGAAATTATGAATGGGTAGGCATAGAAAGACCTAAGTTGCAATACAAACTAAGTAATGCAACTATACAACTATTCATTCATTTATTCAACAAGTATGTAATGAGCACTTACTCTATGCCTAACTCCAGAGATTCAGCAGCAAACAATTTCAGCTCCTTGGAATTTATGTTTCAGTGCATGTGTGAAGAGAGACAAATAATAAACACTATTATATTGTAGACAGTGATCAGTGATGTGGAGGGGAAAAAAAGCACTAGAATAAGGGTTGCTTGAGGATGGGAAGTGCAACTTTGAGTATGAATGGCGTCCTGGAGAGAGTGACATTTGAGAAAGATCTGAAGGAGGTGAGGAAGTGAGCCATGAATTTATCCGGGGAAGCGGATTCCAGACAGAGAGAATTCTGGCCAGAGCAAAGGCCTGGCCACTGCCATGCTGAAGGGTTACGAAGGAGGCCAATGTATCCGGAGTGAGAAATAAGGTCAGAGAGGAAAGGGAGGGGCAGAGCACCAGACCATATGGGACTTTGTAGGCAAGTGAAAGGATTTTGGTTTTCACGCTGAGTCCAGAAGCCACTGCAGGGCCATGAGCAAAGTGCTGTGGTCTGACTTAGATGTTAACTTTGGTTGCTGTTAAGAGTAGACTCACAAAAAAAAAAAAAAAAAAAACAACTAAGGGGCGCCTGGGTGGCTTAGTCGGTTAAGCGTCCGACTTTCACTTGGGTCATGATCTCGCGGTTCGTGGGTTCGGCCCTGCGTCGGGCTCTGTGCTGACTGCCGGCTCAGAGCCTGGAGCCTGTTTCAGTCTGTGACTCCCTCTCACTCTGAACCTCCTCTGCTCACGCTGTCTCTCTCTCTCTCCTAGAAATAAAAAAAAAAAAAAAAAAAAAAGAGTAGACTCAAGAGAGGCACCTGGGTGACTCAGTCGTTTGAGCACCTGACTCTTGATTTCGATTCAGGTCATGATCTGAGGGGTGTGGGATCGAGCCCCATGTTGGGCTCTGCACCGAGCAGGGAGACCAGTTGGAGGCTATAGCAATAATACAGGTGAAAAATAACAGGAGTTTGTGCGAGGACGACAGCAGTAGCAATGATGAGGAGAAGCCATAGTCTGACTCTATTTTGTAGAACAGAGAGGATTGCTGACAAATTAGATGTGGAGTCAGGGACAACTCCCAGGTTTTGGCCTGAAAAACTGGAAGAATGGAATTGCCAGTAACCAACATGGAGAAGATAATAGCAAGAGCAGGTTTGGAGGGAGAGCATCAACAGCTTGGTTTTACATGCACTAATTTTCAAATGCCTGTAAAGACCTCCAAGTAGAGATGCTGAGGAGACAGCTGCATATACTGGCATGAGTCTGGAGTTCGGGGGACAGTTACAGATTGGCACTACAAAATTGGCTGTCCAGGGTGCCTGGATGGCTCAGTTGGTTAAGTGACCGACTTTAGCTAAGGTCATGATCTCACGATTTGTGGGTTTGAGCCCTGAGTTAGGTTCTGTGCTGACAGCTCAGAGCCTGGAGACTGCTTCAGATTCTGTGTCTCCCTCTCTCTCTGCCTGTCTCTCTCTCTCTCCCTCAAAAATAAATAAGCATTAAAACATTTTTTAAAAAATTGGCTGTCCATTGTGTCAGGCACTAGCTACCTGTGGCAATTTAAATGTAAATTAGTTAAATGAAATAAAAAATTCAGTTTCTCTATTGCTCTAGCCAGATTTCAAGTACTCGATAGCTACATGAGGCTCATGGCTAGTGTACTGGACAGTGAAGATATAGAATATTTCCACCATCACAGAAATTCTATTGGACGGTACTGTAAATGACATTAGATGCTATGGCCCTGGAAGAGATCACCTAGAGAATTAGTGAGGGAGGTGGAAAGGATTCAGAGACTGAGCTCTTTACAGAAGTGTATATAAGTACACAAATTGGTGGCGATGATGGGATGGTAAGGTGTTAAGGGCAGGCAGGCCTTGTTTTTTTTTTGTGGACTAAATGGGTACTAGGACAGAAGACATTTTAGGCGTAGGGAATAGTGTGTGTTAAAAGAAGTATAAAATAGCATGCGTGGTATGGGGAACTATGAAAGCTGGCATTTCTGGAGCAAGGCCATTTTATTTTAGTATAGTTACACACACACACACACACACACACACACACACACACACACAGAACTCTAAACCTCTTCTTTGCTTGACCAATTTGGGACTGATCATGTGGTGCTGAGGCTAATCAGTTCAGGTCTAATTGGAGGGCAAAATGAGAAGAGTAAAAAAATTTCCTCATCGACTTGTAAATTGTGAGTAAAAATGGATGTAAGAATTAAATTTAGAGAAATGGATATTTACTTCAGAGCAGATACTACCTGTTTCTTTCAGCGATAAAAATTAAATGTATATTCACTTTCAATATTTTGAAGCTTTGTGCAACAAAGACCTGAACATTACTTCACCAGAGAGTGTTTCTATCTGGAGTGGGGGCAAACTGAAAAAAAGTTGACATACCTAATCAGCTCTGGCTTTGATGAAATGTACTCATACACAATCGCCAAGCCCCATCCTGGAAGCCAATCATTTCAGAACATGTTTTTTCAAGATGTCAGTTTGTTTTAATGGTACATTGCTATCCCCAAACTACCATATTCTTGGTTTTCTTTTTGTTTTTCTTTTTTTTCTCAAGTTTGCAAAAAGCAATAACTAAGCCACAAGAAAAAACCCACAAAAATGCTTTTCACCAATTAAAAGAAACTCTTTCCATTTACATGTGTTTTGAACTAGAGTAACCTAAAATTTAAAAAAAAAAGATTTCATTAGAATAAAAAAAAACTTTTAAAAGTGGACTCTATTAGAATCTCACGTTGTCATTCTATGCTCCTGCAGTTAAAGACTATGTCATTATTTCCATTATACTTACCTCCTAATTTTCAGGGCTTATTAGCCCGGCTGTAAAAACTTGCTTCAGTTGGAATTTGGCAAGCTGACAAGGCTGCGTGCCAGAAGTAATTTACTATCCAGCGTGGTTTGCAAAGTAAAAGAAGCTATATATAATAGAAAAAGAAATGAAAAGTTCCTGGTTCCAAATATTTTAATGTGTGTAATGTGTGTCACCTCAAACTTCTCAGCTTTTGTTGTTAACAATGTGAGATAACATGAAAGGTTTGAAAAGTACAGATGCTTTGCATTCACATGAAATTGAGGGCTCCGATGTTCTTAGGCATCAAAGACGGGTCTGTGTCTGTCACTTCTGCTTGACTTTGAAGTCTACCAGAGCTCTGTGTGGGAGAAGCAGGGAGGGGACTTGGCACAAGGTAGGGAGATGGCATTCCAGGTGTCACACCTCTCATTATCACTGAAATTAGGTACCTCTCTTGACCTAATAATACTAATAATAACATTAATAATAATAATAATAATAATGGAAAAACAGAGTTTCTTTCTTGTTTTTAATCACTGCGCTGTCCATGAACTTAATCTTCACGAATATTCTAAGAAACGGATATTCTAAGGAACAGTTCTAGTTTATTTTGAAGTTTACGCATAAGTATTTTGGGGACGAGAATAGATGTTTTAACTTGATTTGCAAACATCTGGCTACTGTCCATCTGTCAGAGTCCTTAAGAGATTGTCTTGGGACCCTAAGTGAGATCCCCTCTTCTCTATTTTCCAAACTGGCTCATAAGCACTGCAATGGGACCACGTGTTTCTCCAATATGGGATCAGCAGTGTTCACCTTTCTGAAATTAACCTTACATGACAATCTGGAAAAAAAATTATGTAAGTTTCTATTACAACAAATACTAGGGGAGCCTGGCTGCCTTGGTTGATAGAGCATGTGGCTCTTGATCTCAGGGTTATGAGTTCAAGCCCCACATTGGGTGTGGAGACTACTTAAAAAAAGAAAATCTTTAAAAAAAGAAATTGTAAACAAAAACATTAAAAAATATACTGTGGGCTAGAATGTAAAATTTGTATGAACTCTTTTGCAGAGGGAGAGGGCTTTGATCATTTGTGTTTCAATATTTCTACCTTACCACATATATACAAATGATAATGGAAGCTTCTTTAAAAATTTTTTTAAAATGTTTTATTTATTTCTAGGAGAGAGAGAGAGACAGCATGAGCAGGGGAGGGTCAGAGAGAGAGGGAGTGACAGACTCTGAAACAGGCCCCCATCTGTTTTGTATCTCAAAGTCCTCATTGGGGCGCCTGGGTGGCTCAGTTGGTTAAGCATCCGACTTCAGCTCAGGTCATGACCTCACGGTTCGTGGGTTTGAGCCCACGTCAAGCTCTGTGCTGACAGCCAGCTCAGAGCCTGGAGCCTGTTTCAGATTCTGTGTCTCCCTCTCTCTCTGACCCTCCCCTGTTCATCCTATCTCTCTGTCTCTAAAAAATAAATAAAACATTTTAAAAAAGGCTTTAAAAAAAGTCCTCATATGAGTGAAGTCATATGATATTTGTCTTTCTCTAATTTTGCTTAGCATAATACCCTCTAGTTCTATCCATGTAGTCGCAAATGGCAAGATTTCATTCTTTTCGATTGAAGAGTAATACTTGATTGTGTATGTGTATACATATGTGTATATGTATATACATATACACATATATATATTATATAGCACATCTTTATCCATTCATTCATCCATGGACATTTGGGCTCTCTCCATACGTTGGCTGTTGTTGATAGTGCTGCTATACACATTGAGGTGCATGTGCCCCTTCAAAACAGCATACTTGTATCCCTTGGATAAATACCTAGTAGTGGAATTGCTGGGTGATAGGGTAGTTCTATTTTTAATTTTTTAGGGAAACTCCATACTATTTTCCAGAGTGGCTGCACCAGTGTGCATTCCCACCAGCAGTGCAAAAGAGATCCTCTTTCTCTGCATCCTCACCAACATCTATTGTTGCCTGAGTTGTTAATGTTAGCCATTCTGGCAGGTGTGAGGTGGTATCTTAGTGTGGTTTTGATTTGTATTTCCCTGATGATAAGTGATGTTGAGCGTTTTTTCATGTGTTGGTTGGCCATCTGGATGTCTTCTTTAGGGAAGTGTCTATTCATGTGTTTTGCCCATTTCCTTACTGGATTATTTGTTTTTTGGGGTGTTGAGTTTGATGAATTCTTTATTGACTTTGGATACTAAACCTTTAACTGATATGTTGTTTGCATATATCTTCTCCCATTCCATTGGTTATCTTTTAGTTTTGCTGATTGGTTCCTTCTCTGAGCAGAAGCTTTTTATCTTGATGAGGTCCCAATGGTTCATTTTTGCGTTTGTTTCTGTTGCCTCAGGAGATGTAGTGAGTAAGAAGTTGCTGTGGCTGAGGTCAAAGAGGTTTTTGCCTGCTTTCTCCTCGAGGATTTTGATGGCTTCTTGTCTTACGTTTAGGTCTTTCATCCATTTTGAGTTTATTTTTGTGTATGGTGTAAGCAAGTGGTCCAGATTCAGTTTTCTGCATGTTGCTGTCCAGTTTTCCCAGCACCCCTTGCTGAAGAGATTGTCTTTATTCCATTGGATATTCTTTCCTGCTTTGTCAAAGCTTAGTTGGCCATATGTTTGTGGGTCCATTTCTGGGTTCTCTAGTCTGTTCCATTGATCTGAATGTCTGTTTTTGTGCCACCACAGTGAGTTTTAAAGATCAAATGAAAGACTAAAAGAAATGTCAAGTTTTCTGAGGTGCACCATAGGGCTCGAGACTCAAGAGCACTTTTTCTCTGGCCCTAGGCTTCCTTAACTAGAAGGTGTGCTCAACTAAGGATTCTGAGACTCAATGGGCATTATTCAAACACATTTTTTTTTTTTTTGCTGTACTGGGTTTTCTCTAGCATGTGGTTTTTTCTTTCTCCCTTTCTTTTCTTTCTTTCATCTCTTCAAGAGCTCCTTGAGTTGATATTTTAACATACTTGTGATCAGAGTAAGCGAAATAATACATAAGGAATTTAGAACAGTGCACATAGTAATTGGGTACATAGAAGCACTAGATAAGATAGTTATTATATTGAAATATAGAGGAAACAAAAGAAGGCTTTGACATTATTGTTATAATTCTTTTTTCTTTAAAAAATTTTTTAATGTTTTTTATTTATTTCTGAGAGAGAGACAGCTTGAGTAGAGGAGGGTTAGAGAGAGGGAGACACAGAAGCCGAAGCAGGCTCCGGGCTCTGAGCTGGCTGTCAGCACAGAGTCCGACACAGAGCTCGAACTCAGGAACCATGAGATCATGACCTGAGCTTAATCGACTGAGCCACCGGGCTCATTGTTATAATTCTAAGAGCAAGATAAACATAGGTGCTAAATCTGAAAATAAGTAAGGAGAGTATAGTTGAGTTAATTTAAAAATCATAGGAATCTATCCCCAAATTTACTTTGAAATGAAAGGTTAAAATCTCTCAGCTGGCTGAGTCCCTTGGTCCTAAATAAATTTAGCAAATGCCTTTTGTTATTCTGTCATGAATTTTTTAATTGAATGCTTATTATTTTCCAGGCACCGTTGTAAGTTCCTAGATATCTAGTGAACACAGCAAATATTCCCTATCCATCTGGAGCTTACTATCTAGTGACATTCCTACTCTTACTCTTTACACAGCCTGGGGATTTTTCTATTACAAGGAAATTTCATATTTATTTTACATCCCTGAGTTTCCTCCCCTCTCTCATGTCTTAATGCTGAGTGATCAAGGAATGAAGCTGAAGCCAACCTTTGCCTCAATTCTTGAGACCCATGGTGTAAAATGTGAAAGAGGAAAAAAAAAAAAGAAAGACACAGAGGTGGAATATGGTTAATTGCTAAGCTTATTCCCCTTTCATAAATCACAAGGTGCTAATGCAAATGTTGAAATAAACAGGTCTAGCAAGAACTCCTGCTTTTTTTTTTTTTTTACCGTCTTCCAGAACTTAAAAAGAACCGAGCCATGTAGTTATTATTTTAGGTTTAGTACCTAAAGAATGTCACTTACAAGTCAAGTTGTCTGATGGTTCCCTTAGAAATGCATACTTGCTCGGGCAATGGTTTAAGGAGGGTCTACACCTTATTGATTTATTTCTTTAACTCCCAAACTTTTCAATACCAAGCTCCCCTCTTATAAAAAAAAAAAAACTTTCTGATACTCACCCAGGGCCATGTGTTTTGAAAAGACTTTGTCTACAAAGGCATAATAATTATTTAAATAATGAAAAGGTCTTCCTATTTTAAAATCAATCAGCCAATTAGAATCTCTAATTGGCTAAATCTCTAATCGTGAAAAACCGGTGTTTTATGACACTGGTTTACTAAGACTGGCAGAAAGCAAAGCCCTAGTGTTAAGGCTATCTGATCAGTTTCAGCGTCCCCCGTACGATTTTGATTACTGATCTTTTGAAATGTTTACTTTTGTAAAGCGAAGACAAAGGACCGCAGCTGAATAAAAGGAGACAATATTCCTCAGAAACGAGTTTCACGCCTTTCAGGTAACCCCTCCGGGCCCTGGGAGGCGCTTTCTCGCATCCCCGCCCACGTCTAGCCTGGCGCGCGCCTAGCCCCGCCCCCAACTGGCCCCGCCCCTCCATCCAGTCCACGTGAGTCCTTCAGCGCCGGAGGGGTGCTCCGCGGAAACCCCACAGTCCGCCTCGGAAACGTGACAGCCGCCGCCAGAGCCGGAGGGCGGTCTCCAACGGCAGCGGCGGCGGAAGCGGAAAAGGCGGGACCTTAGGGCTCACGTTGCGTCAGCACGTGCGAGCGCTCCGAGCCAGGTGTCGGGAGGCGGAGGTGGTCGCTTGGTGCACGCGTCGGCGGTTGAGAGGCTCGCTGGGTGGGCTGTGGCGTTGTGCCCTCATGGCGGAGGTAGTTCAGGAACACGTAGAAGATCGAGTTCCTGAATTGGAACAGCTGGAGCGTGTTGGATTGTTCACCCAGTCGGAGATAAGGTGAGAAAAAGCTGAGGAAGGGGGAGAAGAGCCGCGACGCACTGAGGGAGGGGAGGGGAGAAACGGGGTGGGGGAGGGTTGCCGGGACACCTAATTGCATTTCGTTTTTGTAACATGGCCGAAGCCCGTTTTTAGGTTCTGTTGCTGCCCAGAATTTCTCATTCGTCGCACGGTGGGTTCCCTCCCCCACCAAGCATCTGGCCCTTCTTAGGGGAGCCAGGTCTTGTGGCGTTAAAGGGGAGAAAACCAGGATCCCCGCCCGTCGGGAGCTACCTGCTTTGTGGGGGGGGGAGGGGGAGACCACCATTTCGCGTACGGTTAGCTAGTTGTGCTAAGAGTGCAAACAGGGGTGGGAGCCCGGCGTCGATACGTCTTTCGAATAAGCCTCGAAGACGGGGGCCGTGTAATTCAGTCTGGTAATTCAGTCCGTGTAATTCGGCGTCTGGCGCGAGGTTGGCTTTTCGTAATTTGTTAGAATCAAGTTTAATATATTTTTTAACGGTTTCCTGTGACTTGCTGTTTTTTTGTTTTTTGTTTTTTTTTTACAATGGCTGTGAACGTAGTAATGTAACGATGGGAGGGCCTTGAAGTAAACGTACGTTAGTGACCTAGAGTGGATTCAAAAAGCATTTTTTAAAAAATTTTTTTAATGTTTTATTTATTTCTAGGGGAGAGAGAGAGACAGCGTGAGCAGGGGAGGGTCAGAGAGAGAGGGAGTCACAGACTCTGAAACAGGCTCCAGGCTCTGAGCTGGCAGTCAGCACAGAGCCCGACGCGGGGCTCGAACCCGCGAACCGCGAGATCATGACTCAAGCGAAAGTCGGACGCTTAACCGACTAAGCCACCCAGGCGCCCCTCAAAAAGTATTTTTTAAAAATGTTTGTTTTTGAGAGACGGTAGGGGGAGGAGGGGTAGAAAGAGGGGAAGAGGATCCCAGGAGGCTCCGTGGTGTCAGTGCAGAGCCCAATGCCAGGCTCTAATCTAACAACGTGGGATTATGACCTGAGCCAAAATCGGGAGTCCAGCGTTTAACCCACTGAGCCACCAAGGTGTTCCAGCAGTGTGTTAAGTCCGTGTTACTATTCCCACCAACTAGAGGCAGTAATTCGCCTTGCACATCTTGCATTAAATTCTCCTGATACTACACGTTGTGTTCTCTCTTTAGGTAAATAGTGAATCGTTTCCCAGGAGTCTTTTGTAGTGTTAATAAACCTTTCTAGGTAGGCACAGTACAGAGGACCAGGGTTGTTTTTTGTTTTGTTTTGTTTTGTTTTAATCTGAGTCTTCAAAACTCAGAAGGAATTTATGGAAGGTACTTGGTTATTGTTAAAACCTAAGAGACCTGAATTTGGAAGAAAAGAAACCTTTACTAATCTCACATACAAATAATGTAAAGTACTTAACGTTATTTGCTTTACTGGTGGGAATGTCAATGGTCCTGGCAGTTGACTAAGATGGTTTTAATAAAAATTTTAAAATAATGGGGCACCTGGGTGGCTTGGTTGAGCATTCGACTTCCGCTCAGGTCATGATTTCACGGCTTGTGGCCTGGAGCCTGCTTCCAGTTCTGTCTCCTCCCTAACCCCCCCCCTCCTCCCTAACCCCCCCCCCCCATCTCTCACGAAAATAAAAAAACCATCCTGGTGCTCCTAAGCACATAGAAGTAATCAGGTAAAAGAATACTTGCTTATGAAGGATAGTTAATTTGGGAATTTCAGGTTTGGGATGTGTTTTAAATATATTAAAGATAAACGTAAAACCCCAAAGTTATTGAACTTACGCTCTTCTCAACTGTTACATCTTAAAATGGTTTTCTCAGGGCTATCATTAGGAAGACTTCGAATCTGGAATACAGAGTACAGCGAAGAGCTCTTTTTAAGGATGACTTTATCAGTTATGTTCAAGTAAGTAAATAAGTTCATTGCCTTTTAGTCCCCTCACAATTTTTAAATCCATTCTAGAATGGTGAGCTTGATTCAGTTGTTGCAAAATTCTAGGATTGTTGATTAAACGGGTAATTTTTTTTTCTTAATTTATTTCTGAGAGAGAGACCGCATCATCAGGGGAGGGTCAGAGAGAGGGAGACACAGAATCTGAAACAGGCTCCAGGCTCTGAGCTGGCTGTCAGCACAGAGCCCGACGTGGGGCTCGAACCCACTGTGAGATCATGACCTGAGCCGAAGTTGGACGCTTAACCCACTGAGCCACCCAGGTGCCCCTAAATGGGTAATTTTTGAACAGGAATAGAAATGGTTTGGGAATAACATTGCCCCACTAAGGCTTTCATCCTTGGCAAACTGAAATCTCTTTTTTTCCTTATATAGTATTAATAGACCAGAAAGTGCCAAAGGTACTGTGTATTAGGATTTCAGCAAGAGAATTGACATACCATTTCTTGTGGGGAGAAATAAAGGAGAGTGAGTTTGACGATGGTTGGAAAGTTATATTTATGTGTCTGTAAGTCGGCTTCCTTAGAGATACGCAAATTTTTCAGCAGTATAAATAAATGGGAGAGTTGAGTGAATATGAAATATACACGCTAGACCAATTTTCAGGTGGAGAATAGCCAGTATGTTAGGTAACAGAATCTGGACCTAGTGGTAAGATGCAGTGTTACAAGACTGGAGGTTTTCTGAGTTTAGATTGAAAAACCAGCAACAGGTGAACAAGTGAGACCTGGCTCTGAATCTTGTACTTGGAAGACGTTTGAGAGCTCGTAGTGGGTTGCTGTGTGTTGAGTGTACTTCAGTAATAAATTTTAAAAAGTAAAGAAGAAAATAACGGATGTTAACAAAAATAGTGTTGGGTAATCTAGTTGAGTGGAGAGCACTATATAGTAGGCATTCAGGAGGTGTGTGTTTGAAAAAAAGTGTTTTCCACTTATAACAGACCATATCTGGAGCATTGTGTTAGGCTTGAGACTGCATTTGAAGAAGGACTTTGAGGGTTCAGTTAAAAGGAAGCCAGGATGGAAATCTTGTTCTAGGAGGAATTCTTTAAAGAACATAGTCCTGTTTATCCTGAAGGAGACCTGAGAAGTGGCAGATAATTCCACTCTTCAAATATTTGAAGAAGTACCTGTGGATTAGGTTGATTAGAGGGCGTAACTAAAATAAGTAAATTAAACACACGCTCCCTGATGTACATACTCATATCTCCACCCCGTGCACACAACCGTCACAACCCATATGGACTTGCTATGAGATGTAAGTGGCATGTTAAATCAGTGAGCTTCTGGTTATCCACTTTGAGGAGATAAAATTAGATTCCTCTCATGTAACACAAAACGAAGTTCCTGCTGAATGGAAAAGCTAAATTTGGGGAAAACTTTGTATCTCTATGAGAAATATTAAAGAGGAGCGCCTGGGTGGCTCGGTCGGTTGGGCGTCTGACTTTGGCTCAGGTCGTGATCTCACAGTTCGTGGGTTCGAGCCCCGCATGGGGGTCTGTGTTGACAGCTCAGAGCTTGGAGCCTGCTTCCGATTCTGTGTGTCCCTCTCTCTCTCTCTCTCTCTGCCCCGTCCCCTGCTTGTATCTGTCTCTCAAAAATAAATAAATGTTAAAAAAAAAAAACGAGTAGGCAAGGTTTTCTAAAATGAGACTGTGAAAGTGCAAACAATGACGAGATTGATTTGACAATGTTAAAAATAAATATTTCTGTGCAAAAAAGGTACCACAGTAAAAAGAAAAGCCACGGAATGGAGAAAATAATTTTGGTACGTGTGTGTGTGTATGTACACACACGCATGTATATATTTAGATTTATATATTTATTTTGAGAGAGAGAGAACGTGCGCACCCGCGCCAGTGGTAGGGGCAGAGAGAGAGAGAGAGGAGAGCGAGAATCCCAAGCAGCTCCGCACTGTCTGCGCAGAGCCCAGTGTGAGGCTCAGACTCAAACCAGGAGATCGTGACCTGAGCTGAAATCAAGAGTCCCGATGTTTAACTGACTGAACCATTTAGTCAGGTACCCCGCAGCACATAGATTTTGAATTTAGAATATTTAAAGAACTACACATTCAGAAGAAAATGACAACTGTGAAAAATGAAAACAACGGAAAAATATGAACATGCAGTTCACAAAGGGGAAACACCATTCATCGCTCAACTTATGAAAAGAATGTTAGCCTTATTAGTAATCAGGCAAACATAGGTGAGAATTACAGTGTGGTACTGCTTTATATCCATCATGTTATCAGATATTGTAAAGACTGATGTTAATATTTAATTGGTACAACCACTTTGGGGAGCAACTTAGTAATATCCCATGAAGTTGAAAAAGTGCATATTTTATGACCTAGTAATTTCAGTCAGTCATATGTTAAATATTGAGTACTTGGTATATACACAGCACTGATCTGATCCAATGGGATACAATAGTAAACTAAGACAAAAATCATTTCTTTGAGGAGGTTTCATATTAATTGCATTTTTTTTTTTTTTTTTTTTTGAGAGAGAGTGTGCCAGCAGGGGAGAGGGAGAGAGAAGAGATGCCCGAGCAGGCTCCGTGCTCACTATAGAGCCCGGCATGCAGCTCCATCTCACAACCCTGGGATCATGACCCAAGCTAAAATCAAGAGTCGAATGCTCAACTGACTGAGCCACTCAAATGCCCCACAGTATTTTGTAATAGAAAAATTAGAGGGGTGTCTGCGTGGCTCATTCAGTTTTGTCTGACGCTTGATGTCGGCTTAGGTCATGATCTCATGGTTTATGGCATCAGGCTCCCCATCTGGTTCTGTGTTGACAGTGAGGAACCTGCTTGGGATTCTCTCTCTCTCTCTCTCTCTCTCCCTCTCTCTCCCTCTCTCTCTCTCTCCCTCTCTCCCTCTCTCCCTCTCTCTCCCCCTCCCCCTCTCCCTCCCTCCCCCTCCCTCCCCCTCTCCCTCTCTCTCTCCCCCTCCCTCTCCCTCCCCTCCCTCGCTCTCTCTCTGTGCCTCCCCTGCGTGTGTGTGTGTTTTCTCTGTTAAAATAAACTATGCAGTAGTTAAAATGGACTTGACTTTCGTGTGTCCATAGAGATATGCTATCTAAAATCATAACTGGGTAAAAACATGGAGTGATGGGTACAATGTAATTATATGAATTTTAAAAGCATTCAAGGAGTATCTGGGTGGCTCAGTTAAGTGTCTGACTTTGGCTCAGGTCATGATCTCACAGTTTGAGTTTGAGCCTTGTATTGGGCTCTGTGCTGACAGCCCAGAGCCTGGAGCCTGTTTCAGATTCTGCGTTTCCCTCTCTGCCACTCCCCAGCTCATGCTGTATGTGCCTCTCTCTCTCAAAAATAAACATTTAAAAAAATAATTTAAAACATCCAAGAAAGCATTATAATATAGTCAAAAGTTTTGCTTTGGAAAATAGTAATTTTCTCTGGGGAGGGAGAAGAGTGCAATTAGACATGATACATAGGGAACTTCACCTTTACGTGAAATGTTTTATTTGTAAAGATTTTGAAGCAAGGTTAGTAAAATGTACGCTTTGATGTAGCTGTGTAATAGCTGCTTGGGTATTCTGGGTGCTTGAATATTTCATAAAGCAGTGGCAAAACGAAGCATATAATCTTGTGAAGCGCTGAGCTTTCTGTCTCTAATAGTCTTCAAAGTGAGGCTTAGAGAGGAATTGAATAGTAGTGGTTTTTAGAGAACCTTTGAGGTTTTAAGTGGTCCTTCAGAGGGTTTGGTAGGGAGAGCCACTTAGGCACAATTATGTCTTTCATTTGCTTGTATTAAGCTAAAATTTTTGCGTGGGTAATTTACTAAAAGTTTGAGCATGCTGTTGTAGATAAGACAGTCTGATATTATAAACCTTAGCTCTTTTTTTTTTTTTAAGTTTTTCTTCTTCAAGTATATTTATTTAAATAGTCTATTCCCAACATGGGGCTTGAACTCACGAACCTGAGATTAAGAGTTGCATGCTTTTCTGACTAAAGCAACCAGGAGTCCCAAATCTTAGAAGTGTTATGATTTTAGTAACATACTTCGTTTGTATTTTAGATGTTTATATGCTTGCTAATGTACGGATTTGTGAGTTTGGCAGATGTAAGGTGAATTATTACTGACGGTTACATTTACTACAAATTATGCTTGATAGCAAATTATTTTGTCTTATAGTATTTTTTTTTTTAAAGTAAGCTATGTGCCCAACGTGGGACTTGAAGTCACGACCCCAAGATCAAGAGTTGCGTGCTTACCTGGCTCATCCAGTTAGCTACTTCAATCTTGTTTTATATTCTTGATTTTTATTTACTCTATGATTTTAACTAAATGCATTTCTAGTTGTAAATTAAGGTTTATAAATGAAAAGGTTATAATTTAAAAGGTTATAAATTTTATTTTCCTTGTATGTTTTTCTTCCATAGTATGAAATTAATCTTTTGGAGTTGATTCAGAGAAGAAGAATTGTAAGTAGATATTCTGGAAATTGGGAAAAATTTGGATTTAAGTAGTGTGACTCTATAGCTAGAGAGTTGGGTTTGGGAAGCAGTTGGCACTGATAAATTGGTGATGTGTTCATAATGGGTGTTTGTAATCTTCTGTTTCCTTTCAGCACCTTTTTAAAAAATACTCACTTCTTTAGAGAGAATGTGCAAGTGGGAAAGTGGCAGGGAGGGAGAAAATCCAAGCAGGCTCTGCACTGTCAGAGCCTGATGCGAGGCTTGATCTCAAGAACCAACCATGAGATCATGACCTGAGGGAAATCGAGAGTCAGATGCCCAACTGACTGAGCCATCCAGGCCACCCCTGTTAGTACCATTTAGATCAAGTAGGACTGTTGGTGTGGATAAATGTGATTAAATTGAGGCTTTGTTTTTTATGTCACTTTTTAGCGCATCGGATATTCATTTAAGAAGGACGAGATTGAGGACTCTATCGTACGCCGGGTACAAAGTGTCTTCCAACGTGCATCAGCAAAATGGAAGGTAAGTAGTGATCAGAGCATCTTTAATTGTAAGAGATGTATTACGATTTCAGTATTCAAATGTATTGTTTATTTTTATCTTGGTGTCTCCATATTTAACCTAACACTAATTATTTGAAACCATTTATCAAACCATTAAGAAAATTGATCTCATTACCTTATAGTTATTTTTTGATGATAGTACTGAAAATGGATTTAGTACATGATTAAAGATTAGAAATTTGGGACTTAGGGATAAATCTCTAAGTGAAGTACACTGAAGACTTGGAGGTGGAAGATAGATGGTTTCGAGTAGGGACAGTTCCTCACTTGATACTCTTCAGGTTGGGCTCTGTAACTGGCACATAGTATATGGGGAGTACTTTAGATCCTGGGAATGACAAATTTGGGGTTGTTACCCTTGATTGACACCATTTAAGAACTACATTGAGCAAGGGTGCCTAGATGGCTCTGTCTGTTAATCATAACTTAGGTCATAATCTTGTGGTTTCTGAGTTTGATCTCCATGTCAGGCTCTGTGCTGATATGGAGCCTGCTTTGGATATTCTCCCTCCCTTCCTCCCTCGCTCCCCCTCACTCTCCCCTTCTCTCTGCTCTTCCCATCCTGCTTTCTCAAAAATAAAATATTTTAAGAAAACAAGGGGTGCCTAGGTGGCTTAGTTAAATGTCTGACTTTAGCTCAGGTCATGATCTTGCGGTTTGTGGGTTCGAGTCTCACATTGGGCTTTCTGCTATCAGCACTGAGCCTGCTTTGGATCCTCTGTCCCCCCTCTCTTTCTGCCCCTCCCCCACTCAAGGATAGATATTGATGAACATTAAAACAATAAAAACAAAACTACATTGAGCAAATTGGATAGACAACACATTTTGTCTTGAAGCATGGTAGTTTGGAATGGGTGGTCAGACGGAGTTTTCACATTTAAGACATCTAAGACCTCAGTGAGTAACAGGCTAATAGACTGAGCAATATGTAACACATTGGCTTTTCTGAAATCTGCCTCTGTTTCTAAAAAAAAATTAGTGCAAAGGCATATTAGATATAAAGTTCAAATTCGGGCAGCTTACTACATTGTTTTTCTTGCAGGATGATATTCAACTTTGGCTATCCTATATAGTCTTCTGTAAGAAATGGGTGAGTATTGTGCAGCTGTGTATTACTTTCTCATTCTTGTAGTAAGTCTGCTTTTTAAGTTCCATGCTTGATTGAACTCCATGTTTTCTGCAGAGATGTAGGGTTAGTAAATGGGAAAAGACCCCAGTGTAACAATATTTACATATCTGAATACTATTTAAATGGTTTCTAAGTCAAAAAGTGATCTTTATTGTGTGTATTTATTCAGTAAAGTTAAAAATTGTGTTTAGATATTTAGGATGTTTACATGTAGTGGTTTAGGCAGAAGAAAACTGTGACTGTGTCTGTATTTGTTCCTATGTCCCTACAAGAACATTGGATTTTGAGTTGGTAAGGAAATCGTACAGCTCAGTTAGAGATTACTAACAATGATTTCAGTGTATGGGAAGTTGCTTTGCTTTTTCTCTTTTACAGACCACCAAAGCTCAACTTAGCAAGGTGTTTTCTGCCATGTTGGCCATTCATTCAGACAAGCCAGGTATGGTGAGATCCTTGTCAATTCTTCTACCTTTTATGTAGACTCAAGCTATTTTGGCATTTATTTTGCTTAATAAGCCTAAAAGAAATTAGTTTGAGAACTTGAGTATCGGTACTTGGCCTCAGCAGTTTTGGTTTCCCAATAGCTGCCTCTTAGGTCATGTGTATACACTGTGTATCATTTATTGTGTCCCGTATTATATCTGTGGGTAAGAAGGACTAATTTTATTTTTATTTACTTCTTTATTTATATACTTTTAAAAGTTTTATTTTAAAGGATTTTTTATTTTATTGTTACTTTTAAAAATGTGCTCTGTGTAGGGCACCTGAGTGGCTCAAGTCATTTAAGCCTCCAGCTTTGGCTGAGGTCATGATCTCATGGTTTGTGAGTTCAAGCCCCACATCGATCTCTGCTATCAGCGTGAAGCCTTTTTGGGATCCTCTGTCTCCCTCTTTCTGCCCCTCCCCCTCTTTCTGTCTCTCTCAAAAATAAACAAACATTAAAAATTTTAAAAAATAAAACTCTGCTTGCAACATGGGGCTTGAACTCATGACCCAGAGATCAAGAGTCATGTGCTCTACTGACTGAGCCAGCCAGGAGGCACCCCACCAAGTTTCTTTTTAGATGATAAAATAAACTCCTTGGTCCTTTGAGAGACCTTCTGTTTGGATGCATTCACATTTAAGGGTCACTTAAAGGCAAAAACTTAAAAAAGGGCACTTAAAGGGGAGAATGTTAATGCACATTTTACAAGAGTGCCCGGCACATAGTAGGTACTCACGTTTTGGAAGAGAAAGATTTCTCTTGTGAATACTGTGTGAAGTAGCACATAATTGTATAGCGGAGGTGCTCCAGTGCCTAGTCTCAAGTATCAGGTTCAACCAGATTCACGCTACACGGCCTAAGATAGGCCACATTTTTTTTTTTTAATGTATTATTTACTTCTGAGGGAGAGAGAGAGCGTGAGAAGGGGAGGGTCAGAGAGAGGGAGACACAGAATGTAAAGCAGTCTCCAGGCTCTGAGCCAGCCGTCATCACAGAGCCTGATGCGGGGCTCGAACCCACGAACCATGAGATCATGACCTGAGCCGAAGTCGGATGCTTAACTGACTGAACCACCCATGTGCTCCAAAAATAGGCCACATTTGGTACTGATTAATTCAGAAGGATACAGCATTAAGTGAGTTTCTTTAGTAGAGTACTCTTAGCAATTTGGAGGCTAGTTTCTGGTCCCCAAGATGACAGTTCAGGTGTAAGGGAACGAGACCACGTGAATGGGTAGGGGAGCCACTGTGGCTTAGAAGACCTGTGGTTAGGCATAGCTTCCAGGGATCCTAGAAACTACTGTGCTCAATTTTGAGGATCATAGGCTCAAGAAAGCCCGAAGCAATAGCGCTCTCTCTTTAATAACCCTTCTTGTCCAGATGTGGTTACTAACCATGAGCCATTTTTATCGAAAGCAGTCTTGTCTGGTAACATAGCTGACTTTTATTAAATTTCTAGGGAAATAGCTAGAATGTTAACCCAACATTTATTTCCTGTGTAGAAAGACAAAGGTTTTTCTTTTTAAAGTCCTTATTCCCAATAGGTGTGATAAAAAATTATCTTTTCATATTGAGCCATTCGAAAGAAATTATAAACTATTTAGATAAAGAAAAAGATTGAAATATTTTTATTTCATTGCTTTTGAAATCCACCATTTCTTCTAGCATTTTTACACCTCTAAAATTTGTATGTGACTTACGATGATGTTGACCTTAGATTGAATGAGGCACATAAGTACCCACAGATATTATCATTAACCTCTTTGCTTCAGAACACTCTAATTTTATTTATTTATTTTTCATTTAAAGTTTATTTTGAGAGAGAGATTGCACATAAGCATCTGGGGGAGGGGCAGAGAGGCAGGGAGACAGAGAATCCCAAGCAGGCTCTGTGCTGTCAGCTCAGAGCCTGACAACGGGATTTGAACCCATGAACTGTGAGATCATGTCCTGAGCTGAACTCCGTACTTAGACACTTAACACACTGAGCCACCAGCTCCCCAGAATACTCTAATTTTAGATAAAGCAACAATACTTTACAGATAAGCGTTAGGAACTCCCTCTCTCCATCCCTTTCCTTTTTTGGTAAGATTAAAAAAAATTCTTTGAGTATTAAAATTAGAGCATTGATCTTTTTTTAGTCTGACTTGATCAACTTATTGAAATGAAGTCTCATGTTTTTCATTGATAGCTTTGTGGATTATGGCAGCCAAATGGGAAATGGAAGATTGCTTATCTTCAGAAAGTGCAAGACAGCTATTTCTTCGAGCTCTGCGCTTTCATCCAGAGTGCCCGAAACTTTATCAAGAAGTGAGTTGTGTACCTGTAAGATGAGAGAGTCGTATCTTGGTTTTGGTCCTCTGTAGACATACATTCTTTATTAAGTTAGAGAAGACTTCTGTTTGTGGAGTCTAGGGGTGAGTAGGGGAGCTGCTGGAGGAGAGGGATGAAGCTGTTTCTTGGCTCATAGCCAGTGTTGACCGTGTGCATCATCTAGGTTGTTAGTGACAGACTACGGCTAGGAGGGGTGGGGGGCCGGGGTTCAGCCGTTTTCATACCTTTGTCCTTTTTTCCCCTTGCATCTGCCTGCCTTCTTACCTTCTTTCTCTCCTTTCTTTCTGCTGCTTTGGCTCCTCTTCCTCTACTTCTCATTCCTCTTGTCTCTTTTTTTCTTCAGGTAGATCCCTCCTTCCCCACTTGCTGGACTTATTCCCCAGAGGGAGGCACTAAAGCCGTGATGGCCAGACTTTCAATTAAGAAAAAAGCAAATGCTAGAAATGGTGTATTATTAGAAGCTACCCTTTTCTGAGTTATTTGTCAGGATAAGGGAGAAACTGTTTTGTCTACAATTGAAAATGAAGCCTTATTGGGACACTTGGGTGGCTCAGTTGGTTAATAAGCATCTGACTTCGGCTCAGGTCATGATCTCACAGCTTGTGAGTTTGAGCCCCACATGGGGCTCTGTGGTGACAGCTCAGAGCCTGGAGCCTGCTTCAGATCCTGTGTCCCTCTCTTCCTCTGCCCTTCCCCTGCTCATGCTCTGTCTCTCTCTCTCTCTCTTAAACATAAACACTGGGGCGCCTGGGTGGCTCAGTTGGTTAAGTGTCTGATTTCGACTTAGGTCATGATCACATGGTTCATGGTGGGTTTGAGCCCCGCGCCGGGCTCTGTGTTGACAGCCAGCTCAGAGCCTGGAGCCTCTTTCAGATCCTCTCTCTCTCTCTCTCTCTCTGTCTGTCTCTCTCTGTCTGTCTCTGTCTGTCTGTCTCTGTCTCTGTCTCTCCCTCTTTGACCCTCCCTTGCTCATGCTCGTGCGCGCTTGCTCTCTCAGAAATAAATTCAATGTTAAAAATTTATTGGAAAAAAAAATTGGGGAAAAAAAAAATGAAGCCTTATTTGATGGAGGGTGGGGGGAAGGTGTTTTTGTTTTTAAAAGTCTTTTTTTTTTAATGTTTCATTTCTAGGAGAGAGAGAGACAGTGTGAGCAGGGGAGGGTCAGAGAGAGAGGGAGTCACAGACTGAAACAGGCTCCAGGCTCTGAGCTGTCAGCACAGAGCCTGACACGGGGCCTGAACTCACAAACTGTGATATCATGACCTGAGCTGAAGTCGGCTGCTTAACCGACTGAGCCACTCAGGTGCCTGAGATGTGTGTCATTATGCTTATAGGTTCTGTAGCTGTCCTAACTAGTGATTTTTGGTTTTGTAGTTCCTCAGTGATTTATATTGCAGCTCTGCATTCCTTCTTTTCTTTCCATATTCTGTTAGGTATCCCTTTACCTAATACTACCTGTAGTATTTTGATTGAGAAACTATTATAAGTATCACTCCTCCCTGCCATTATAGGGTTATTGTATGGTGCTGTTATTTATGTTTTTTGGAGGTTTTTCTAAATGCCCAAACTAGTATTTCCCAAAATGGAAATAGATTTATTGCTTATTCTTTTCTTAAAAAATTTTTAATGTTTTATTTATTTCTGAGAGAGAGAGAGTGTGTCAGTCAGTCATCAGGGGAGGGTCAGAGAGAGAGGGAGACACAGAATCTGAAACCGGCTCCAGGCTCTGAGCTGTCAGCACGGAGCCCCGCATGGGGCTCGAACCCACGAACTATGAGATCATGACCTGAGCCGAAGTTTGATGTTTAACCGACTGAGCCACCCAGGCACCCCTGTTCTTTTTAAAAGTAAATTAGTAGGTGCCTGGGTGGCTCAGTCGGTTAAGCATCTGACTTTGGCTTAGGTCGTAATCTCATGGCTGATGAGTTTGAACCGTGTGTTGGGCTCTGTGCTGACATCTCAAAGCTTAGAGCCTGCTTCAAATTCTGTGTCTCCCTCTCTCTCTGCCCCTCTCCTGCTCACGCTCTCACTTTTAAAAAAAATAAACATTTAAAAATTCATAAAAATTTTTTAATTTACTTATTTTGAGAGAGAGTGCAAGTGTGGGAGGGACAGGGAGAGAGGTAGAAAGAGAATCCCAAGCAGGCTTTGCACTGTTAGTGTAGAGCCCAGCACAGGGCTCAATCCCATGAACTGTGAGATCATGACCTCAGGTGAAATCGAAGGTCAGGTGAAATTGAGAGTTAGTTGCTCAACTGACTGAGACACCCAGGTGCCTCCTGATGGTTAATTTTACGAAATTATAATGCATATATTAAAATCAGGAAATTGACATTGGTCTAATGTGTGTGTATGGTTCTCGGTCATTTTTTTTTTTACATGTGCAGATTTGTGTAACCACCACCATAATCGAAGAGCTGTTCTACCACCACAGAGAACTCCGTTCTTGACCATGTCAACTAGTTTCATAACAAAATGAAATACATTATCCCCAGACTTTCCTAGATCTGATATTTATGGGTAAAAAATGGCATCTTAGATATTTCTTTTTTTTTTTTTAATATTTTTTATTTATTTCTAGGAGAGAGAGAGAGAGAGAGTGCGATCAGGGGAGGGTCAGAGAGAGAGGGAGTCACAGACTGAAACAGGCTCCAGGCTCTGAGCTGGCAGTCAGCACAGAGCCCAATGCGGGGCTCGAACCCACGAACCGCAAGATCATGACCTAAGCGAAAGTCGGCCGCTTAACTGACTAAGCCACCCAGGCGCCCCGCATCTTAGATATTTCTAATTAAAAAAATTATTTCCAAAGATTTTCAGTGTATAATTTCCCTTGTATAGTACTTTAGGATGGAGCTGATGCATACTGAGAAACTGAGGAAGGAAAAGGAAGAATTTGAAAAAGCCAAAATGGATGTGGTAAGATCCGAATGTGTTACCACATGGTAACAACTTACAGTGATTTGAGCCTGTCTAGGATTAAGAGAAAAATTTTTGAATGTATTTTTGTTTCTTATTTAATGTCAATTTTGAAACTTTAAAATGAATCTAGAGTTCATTTAATTAATGGGGGGTTAGTAATAAAAATGGAATTTTGTGCTTTAAAGATACACATTTGAGCTACTTGAAGTAGTCCTTAGAATTACTGATAAAATGGTAAATGGTTTTCTCTTACACTTTATGGTTTCATCAGATGACATTCTAATGGGTTGAAGGAGCTCGAGGAAGGTTGTGAAATGTGTGGTTCCAAGTTTTCTTTCTTTTTATATAATTTTTTTGGTGACAGTAATTTTAAAGAAAAGTTGTAGAATGTTCGAGCTGAAAAAGGAACTTGCTATTGTCTGTTATTGTGGTTTCCAGCTCTGAACTTTTTTATTCCAGTAAAACTTTACCCAGGAGGGTAAACAAGGCACATAAAACCTGACCTGCTGTGGTCCAAGTAGAGAGTCAGGCCTTAAGCCGTGTGATCTTGCCATCGCTCTAGGAGCCTGAGAGAGCTCATTGGGAAGATGCAACTGCATGTTGTACAAGTGAGGGAAGTGGCCCAGGGAGAGACAGGGTTTGCCAGTGGTCAGCTGGCGTAGGTAGTCTAGGACTGTCAATTTTCATCTGAGTGCTTTTTCTAGTTACTGGTACTATCTGTTATGTTTAATATAATTCTCTAGGAGAATCTCAATTATCCTGAAGAAATCCTTAAGGGTGAGTTGGCACGGATTATCTACAAAAATTCTGTAAGCGTAATTAAAGGTATGTATGTTTTGAACATTTATTTATGATGGGAAAGTGCAACGTTGTATTTATTCTATTTTTTTAAGTTTATTTTGAGAGGGAGAGAACGCAAGTGTGTGTGGGGGAGGGGGTGTCAGAGAGAGAGAATCCCAACCAGGCTCTGCACTATATGTGAAGAGCCTGATGTGAGGCTCGAAATCATGAACTGTGAGATTATGATCCAAGCTGAAGTTGGATGCTTAACTGACTGAGCTAGTCAGTGGCCACACAATATTCTATTTAAAATGAGGAAGACCAGGGCGCCTGGGTGGCTTAGTTGGTTATGTGACTGATACCAGCTCAGGTCATGATCTTGCAGTTTGTGAGTTTGATTCTTGAGTCGGGCTCTGTGCTGACAGCTCGGGGCCTGCTTCAGATTCTGTGTCTCCCTCTCTGCGCCTTCCCTGCTCTGTGCGGTCTCTCTCAAAAATAAACATTAAAAAAATTTTTAAATGAGGAAGACCTTTAGCTAATTTTGAGAATGTCTGTTAGTAATTCTGTCAGAATGTATATAAAATTCTATGGGAATAATGTCCTGTATCTTTCAGAAAATGTTGATAGCCCTTTAGGGTATACTTGAATATTTCAATGAATTTATTGAGTAGTTAATTCACATGGAGAGTTGGAAAGAAATAATGTTTCTTTCAAATGTAATTTAGAACATTTCTTTATGCTTTTAAGATTAGAAGAAAAGAAGTACTTACGAATACTCCAAAATGTTAGTAAAGACTTTGTGTAGTGGGGGCTATGGGTGATTTTTCTTTTCCTGTTTTGTCCTATTTCTCAAGTAATACAACAGAACTAAATCTAGTACATCAAGAGTGTGGTACTTTTTTGTAGAAGAAAGTGGTTCTTCACAGTGAAATGACACGAGAGTCTTACTCCCCTTCCCGATTTTTAAACTTTTAGGTGCAGAATTTCATCTGTCACTGCTTTCAATTGCACAGCTATTCGACTTTGCCAAAGATCTTCAAAGAGAAATTTATGATGAGTAAGTAAGGCCACAGAAAGGTGAACGTGTCTCTTTCTGATCTTGTAATAAAAGTTTGAGGTTGGGTGTTTAGAAAGGGGGAGAGAAGGTAACCACGGTAAGTCCTTGGAAGAAAAAAAGGTTTTAGGGGTATGGCGTCATTGTAAGTGCTAGAAAAATAAGTACCTGGAGAAGTTTCTTGACTTAATTCTAGGCTTTCCTTGGGAAGTGGCATGTCTTCAGTCACAAATGTATCCTACAGCTGTGCTGGCACGTCTTTTGTCCCTGTAGTGACAGTGGTCCTGGTGAGTGTCTGCAGGTGATTGCAGCAGGCCATTTTATTCTTTACTGTTGGGGCGTGTTGTGTGAGAATTCTTTGCAGCCTGCCTTGTGGGTACGTCGCTCTTAGGTAGCACCCCCTACTTTTCACGGGAGAGAAAACAACTTGGCTCATTGGGTCTTTGGGTGTTTTCACAGTTTTGGTAGAGTTTTAGGTTGTGCTTGTTCTTTGTCTTTATTCTAGAAAATCAAGAGCCTGGATGTAATAAGTTTCTCCAGGGCTTGAGGATTGTCTCCTCACACATACCTGTTGATGTGACTTTGAGAGCTAACCTGTGAACAAAATCTGAAACATTCTGCAACCTGATGAGTGTGTCACAACTCTGATTGGTTGACAAAATGTAGACAGTGAGTGTGATCTCTGGAGAGCCTGCTAGGGAATTGTCTCATGGTGTTGAGATTGTTAAAGGACTGTCCCGGATGCATTTCTAGAGCATTAGGGAACGGTCTCTGCTTGATACTCTGAATTAGTCTCGTGTCATAGAGCTGATGCCAATAAACTGCTTTTCAGGCTTCGGGCTCTGCACACAGATGACCCTCTCACTTGGGATTATGTGGCACGGCGGGAATTAGAAGTGGAGTCGCAGCCAGAAGGAGAGCAGCCTGCGACAAAGCAAGCCAGAGCGGCGGAGGTGGGCCGGAAGGAGGACAGGTGCTGTGCTGTGTATGAGGAGGCAGTGAAGACTCTGCCTACAGGTGAGCTTCCCCAAACCTCAGTGTGACGTCCAGGTGGCAGTGGTCACGAATGTGAAGCGGAAGCTTCTTTTCCCATCTACCAGTGTCAGTTTCAGGCTTCTCTGGTAGTTCACAGTGTGCTTGCCTCTCCAACTTGTTCTTTGATGGTGAAAGATGAGCTTTTACGACCTTCCTCTATAGTAGTGGTATCTGTTTGGGGGGAGATGGTACTTAGGAAATGATAACTCAGAAGATTGTCATTCCTTAATTATCTTTTCATAGAGATTTATTTTCAGATTCTGTAATATTGGAATATTAAGGAAGAGGTGATATGTAACATGGATAAGGTTTTTACTTTTTTTTAATGTTTAATTTTTGAGAGAGAGAGCCCGCGCATGAGCAGGGGAGTGGCAGAGGGAGATGGAGACGCAGGATCAGAAGCAGGCTCCAGGCTCTGAGCTGTCAGTACAGAGCCAGATGCAGGGCTTGAACTCATCAACCATGAGATCATGACCTGAGCTGAAGTTGGATGCTTAACCAACTTAGCCACCCAGGCGCCCCTTTATTTTTATAGTTAAGTCATTACTCAGTATTTGAGATGTTTGATTGGGTGTAATCAGAATAACTAGTTTTTTCCACCAGATTAGCTTAAACTCTTTTTCAGAGGAATTTCCCCTTCAAAGAAGAGATGTATGATGACTGTTAAATGGAGAGAACTGGTGATGTGATCCCCATAATCTCTCTGACTTTTCCAGAGGCCATGTGGAATTATTATATCACCTTCTGCTTGGAAAGGTTCCCTAAGAAGCCAAGCAGTCCGTTCCTCAGAGAGAAGGTGAGGACCTACGTTACATGGTTATAGGGGCTGGCTAGAAAGTGACTGTTCTCTGTAAAAAAGAGCAGATGCATGGCTCCTTGGGGCCTAGGACAGCTTCCAAGAACTTCATGCTCTTTCCCCTTGTGGTTGACCTGTCATTCTGAAGGTCCAAGTCTGCTTCATCCTTATTCTGGTCACCTGATTAAGAAACACCCTCTTACTGGGCTGTGCTTGGTGCAGCTGTTTGGCAGTCAAAGCATAAGGGAAACTACCTTAAGTTCCTTTTCTTGGTTGCTCTTGTTCCTGTCATAGGCCAAAGACCCCCGCTGGGATGTTTGTGATAAACTGAGGGATTTTTCTGATTTCAGAGACTGGAAAGGACCATGATGGCATTCAGGAAGGCACATGAACTCAGATTTCTACAAGAATTTCAGTACAAGCAGTGGGTAAGGGCACATTCACTGCCGGTAACATATTTCATTCCAGTTGGTTCTTGATGATGTCATGTGTTTTAATGTATTATGTGTTATATCGTTTGAGCCCCTTTGGATGTTTGGTGTGGAAGATGAGAGACATGACATTTGGTTCTTAATTTTCTATATGCCAGATATGAAACTGTACCAGGAAAGAGAGGAATGTTATATGGTGGGAAATACCCAGAACAGGGAGTCACAATTTGGGTTTATTTTGTTTGTTTACCCATCCATCTTCTCTGGAACATCCTTTTCCTGAATATATGCCTAGCTCAGATTAAGCATTGGTAGGGTACAAATAAAGAGAAATTAGATGTGTTCCTGTGTTCCAGAAGATGACATTGTAGTAAGCAGCCTGCAAACGAACCCATGTCCGCTTGCTGGGGTGGGTAAGGGTGAGGATGGGGACCAGGATAATGCACTGAGGGAGTTCTACATTGGGGGGTTTGTCACTTTACAGCTAGATAAACTTGGGCAAACCACTTAACCGTTCTGAGTTTGTTTCCTTAATTTTAAAATGATAGGGGGGTCTGGGTGGCTCAGTCATATGAGTGTCTGATTCTTGATTTTGGCTCAGGTCATGATCCTAGGGTCGTGAGCTCAAGCTCGACATTGGGCTCCACGCTTAGCATGGAGCCTGCTTAAGATCCCCCCCTCCCCTTTCTTGGGCGCATTGCATGCATGTGCGTTCTGTGTCTAAAATTAAAAAAGTGATCCTTTTGCCAACTCCCAAAGTTGTACCAAAACTGTTTGTACATTAACCTTTAAAAAATACTTTTTAAAAGTTTATTTTTATTTATTTTTGAAAAAGATACAAGGAGCAAGTGGGGGAGGGTCAGAGAGAGGAGGAGACAGAATCCCAAGCAGGTTGTGCAATGTCAGCACAGAGCCTGACGGTTGAGGCTCCAGCTCACCAACCATTGAGATCATGACCTGAGCCAAAATTGAGTCGGATGCTTAATAGACTGAGCTACCCAGACACCCCTTAAAAAATACTTTTTAAGTGTTTGTTTATTTTGAGAGAGAGAGAGCGTGAGAGAGAATGTGGGTGCAGGCATGGAGGAGCAGAGAGAGAGGGAGGGAGAGAATCCCAAACAGGTTCAGCGCTCTTAGCACAGAGCCCGACGGTGGGCTTGATCTCATGAACTGTGAGATCATGACCTGAGCCGAAAGCAAGAGCCTGACGCTGAACTAACTGAGCCACCAGGTGCTCCCAAAATACTTTTTATTTGTTTATTATTATTTTATTAACTATTTTATTTTTTAATGTACACGCAAGTTAGCATATAGTGCAATAATGATTTCAGCAGTAGAATCCAGTGATTCATGCCCTCTGTATAACACCCAGGGCTCACCCTAAGTGTCTTCCTTAGTGCCCCTTTCCCATTTAGCCCATTCTCCCACCCACTGCTTCTCCAGGAGTTTGTTCTCTGTATTTAAGAGTCTCTTCTGTTTTGTCCCCTTCCCTGATTTTATATTATTTTTTATTCTCTTTCCCTATGTTTATCTGTTTTTGTGTCTTAAATTCCACATGTGAGTCAAATCATACAATATTTGTCTTTCTCTGACTAGTTTTGCTTAGCATGATACTTTCCAGTTCCATCCACATAGTTGCAAATGGCAAGATTTCATTCTTTTTGATTGCCTACTAATACTCAGTTGTGTGTGTGTGTATATAATATATCACGTTTTCTTTATCCATTCATCCATCAGTGGACATTGGGCTCTTTCATACTTTGGCTATTGTCGATAGTCCCTTGGAAAATACTTACTAGTGCAGTTGCTGGGTTGTGGGGTAGTTTTATTTTTAATTTTTTGAGGAACCCCCATAATGTATTCCAGAGTGTCTGCACCAGTTTGCATTCCCACCAGCAGTGCAAAAGAGATCCTTTTTCTCCACATCCTCACCAACATCTGTTGTTGCCTGAGTTGTTCATGTTAGCCATTCTGACAGGTGTGAGGTGGTATCTCAGTGTGGTTTTGATTTGTATTTCCCTGATGGTGAGTGATGTTGAGCATTTTTTTCATAGGTCTGTTGGCCATCTGGGTGTCTTTTTTTTTTTTTTTTTTTTTAATTTTTCCAATGTTTACTTTTGAAAGAGAGACAGAGTGTGAGAGCAGGAGGGGCAGAGAGAGAAGGAGACGCAGAATCCGAGGCAAGGTCCAGCCTCTGAGCTGTCAGCTGGACCACGAGATCACAACCTGAGCCAAAGTCGGATCCCCTGAACCCCCAGGCGCACCTGGATGCCTTCTTTTGAAAAATGTCTATTCATGTCTTTTGTCCATTTTTTCACTGGATTATTTGTGTTTTGGGTGTTGAGTTTGGTATGTTGTTTATAGATTTTGGATACTAACCCTTATCTGATAGGTTATTTGCAAATATCTTCTCTCATTCTGTTGGTTGCCTTTTAGTTTTACTGATTATTTCCTTCTCTGTGCAGAAGATTTTATCTCAGTGAGGTCCCAATAGTTCATTTTTGAAAATACTTTTTCTATATAACTAGGTAATGCATATACTGTCTACTAGCCTACTGTGTTACTCCATGACTGAGGTACTGTTTTCCCATTAGAACATCTGGGAAAGATCTCGGGCTTGGATGAGTTCAGCTGCTCCTGTTTGAGCTATTGAATGCTGGCAAGATAGTCACACCCTATAAATTTAGATGGGCCTTGGCAGGCCTGTTCTCTTTCCATTGTTGCTATTTTGTCATTCACCATTCTGGCTATTTCAGACATTCCCTCCTCCCCAAATCTCTGATGCTGCCCTTCCTGAGCCTACTACTTATCACTCTGGTGACTTTGCCTTTAATGAGAGTTCCTCAGTATAACGCCTCTAAACTTAAAATGCTCAGCTGATTTCTGCATCCATCGTTTTTCCAGATTATTCTTTGCAGAATGATCTTGTAAAATTGATGATCAAATTATTCTGTGGCTTCCCACTGTCTTTTGGATAAAGCTGTCAATTTCCCTGTTACGGCCTTGGCCTCACCTGCCCCTCACGTGCCCGTTCTCCAGTATACATTCCACCCCTCCAGCCATGTTGCACTTGGATTTCCTTTTGTATCCAGACTGTCTCTTGTCTTCAGTTCAGTCTCTTGTGCATGCCAGTTGGGAGAGCCGCCTTCTCTCACTAATCCCTACTCTTAAGCCTTAGCATAAATGGTGTTTCCTGTCTCATTGCTGCTGTAGAGGGTGCCTCTGCTTTGTATTCTTAGCATATGATTCTTATTCTGTCATGGCAGGTATCAGACTGTGCCTGTTAGACTAGAGGCTCTGTGGGTGGTAGAGTACATACCTGATTTCCTGATAATTGAATCTAGCATATGTAGTGTGCAATAAAAATGCTTGCCAAATGAGCAGATTACAACACTGCCTTTTATTTGCTCTTCCACAGGTTTTTAAATTGAATTGGTTTTAAGTTTCTTCCCCCCTGTTAAAATAGTGTGAATATAAGAAATTTGAACACAGAAGATTTCCTTCTGTTTATTTGATTGTTTTGTTTTTTTAAATATTTTTATTTGTTTCTAGGAGAGAGAGACAGCGTGAGCAGGGGAGGGTCAGAGAGAGAGGGAGTCACAGACTCTGCTTTTAACATCTTCTGCTTTTAACATCGTCTCTGTTTTTTGGTAGCCATTAGGAATAAGAGCAGGCAATGAAAGAGGAATTTCAAATTGTTCACTTTTGTGCTTGTTTGGCAGTAATGGTAAAAATTTTAGTGGAAATGTTAAAATTCTGTTCAATGAGATCTCGTTTTGGGGCACCTGGGTGGCTCAGTTGCTTAGGTGTCTGACTGGTGGTTTCAACTTGTCGTGATCTTATGGTTTGTGATTTCGAGCCCCAAGTCGGGCTCTGCACTGACAGCACAGAGCCTGCTTAGGATATTCATTCTCTCCCCGTCTCTCCCCTCCCCCCCCCCACCCCAACCGCTTTCCTCTGTCCCTCCACAGCTCATGGTGTATCTCTCTCTCCCTCAGAATAGATAAACTTAAATTACATTGTAAGAAAATGAGATCTAACTTTCTGTAGTAAATTATCCAGTGACCCTTTGTCTTGTCTAGTTTGAGTTGCTGGTGCATCGCAACTTCTTAAAGGAGGCTCTGGAGGTGGCGGGAGCTGGGACGGAATCGTTCAGAGACTCTGTCACAATGTGGCATATGAAGCTGCAGGCACTGATTGACTCCAAGAGCCCTGACGTAGCCATGGTTTTTGAAGAAGCTTTTGCACACCTGAAAGCCCAGGTCTGTGAATGGGGTCTTTTGTCTTTCATTCTGTTTGGGAAACATTTTGAGACTTGTGCCAGGGCCCACTTGGAGTGGTGCATTTGTGCCAATGTGTCAAGCGCCAGGAGTAAAAGGATTTACTTCAATTTAATAGCCTATTTCTAATTCATTATTTGAAAAATGACTAAATCATGTTAAAGTTTTTTATTTTGATATTTTACAAGTAAGAAACGTTAATAAATTATTTCAGTTGTTTCCAAAGCTGAACTTAAGCCTGATTTTTATTATTTTATTTACTTTAAAGTTTGTTTTTTTAAATCTTTAAAATTTTTTTTTTTTATGTTTTTTATTTATTTCTAGGAGAGAGAGAGAGAGACAGCGTGAGCAGGGGAGGGTCAGAGAGGGAGTCACAGACTAAAACAGGCTCCAGGCTCTGAGCTGGCAGTCAGCACAGAGCCCGACGCGGGGCTCGAACCCACGAACCGCGAGATCATGACCCGAGCGAAAGTCGGACGCTTAACCAACTACGCCACCCGGGCGCCCCTAAATCTTTATAATTTTTGAGAGACACACACATACAGAATCTGAGCTGTCAGCACAGAACCTGACACGGGGCTTGAACTCCCCAACCACAAGATCATGACCTGAGCCGAAGTTGGACGCGTAACCAGCTGAGCCACCCAGGTGTCACTAAGCCTGATTTTAAACACACACACACACACACACACACACACACACACACACACACACTTTTTTAGTGTTTGTTCATTTTTGAGAGAAAATGCGAGCATGTGAGGGGCAGAGAGAGGTGGAGAGACAGAATCTGAAGCTGGCCCTGTGCTGAAAGCAGAGAGCCCAATGCAGGGCTCAAACCTGTGAAACCTGAGTCGAAGTTGGACACTTAACTGATTGAGCCACCTGGGTACCCCTAAACACACACATATTTCTAAACCTTAAAGCTTTGTACTGAATCTTTTTAAAATTTTTTTTAATTTAATATTTATTTTTTAAAATCTTTGTTTTTAAAGATTTTTATTTTTAAGTAATCTCTACACCCAACATGGGGCTTGAACTTAAAACCCTGATATCAAGATTTACATGTTCCCACTGACTGAGCCAGCCAAGCCCTTAGGCCCTTTCATACCTGAGTGGCTTAGTCAGTTAAGCAGCCTATTTTGATTCAGGTCATCATCTCACGGTTTGTGAATTCGAGCCCCACATCAGGCTCTGTACTGACAGTTTAGAGCCTGGAGCCTGCCTCAGATTCTGTGCCTCTCTCTCTGCCCCTCCCCCACTCATGCTCTGTCTCTCTCAAAAATAAATGTTAGGGGCGCCTGGGTGGCTTAGTTGGTTAAGCGTCCGACTTTCGCTTAGGTCATGATCTCACAGTTTGTGGGTTCGAGCCCTGCGTCGGGCTCTGTGCTGACTGCCAGCTCGGAGCCTGAGCCTGTTTCAGTCTGTGACTCCCTCTCTCTCTGACCCTCCCCTGCTCACGCTGTCTCTCTCTCTCCTAGAAATAAAAAAAAATAAAAATAAAAAAAAAATAAATGTTAAAAAGATATTTAAAAAATATGTTAGCAGCCTTTTTATATTAGTAAGAGAAAACTGTTCTGGAAGTAAACGTGGGAAAAATTCTTAAATTACTTTGCTGCTCGTTTATGTGTGTCTCTAAGACATGAATAAAGATGAGATAGTTGAGCCTGGATTGGGTAGTACTTGTATGGTGGGTCCCCAAACAGCAGAGATGTGACCTGGGTAGCTGTGGATCTGACCACCTGTGGACTCCTCATTGCTTAATTAGAGACACCTGATGATAGCTGTAGGCAGTGCTCTCCAACAGAAGGGAGCCAGCCCTGATAGGAGGGTGCTGCTTTGGGGGGTGTGATCCGGCCTGCCATTCCTACTGGGCACTGAGAGTGTGGTCATAGACTGGAGACCCACTAGGAGTGCATCCGTATTTTACATCTTCGTTATCTTAGCAGGACTTTGTCTCTGTAGTGACTAGTTTTCAGAGCATAGTGCTAAGCCGTCATTTTCTAAGTTTTTCTTTCTGTGACCAGGCTTGTCTGCCATTGTGGATTTCTTGGGCGGAGTGGAGTGAAGGTGCCCAAAGCCAAGAAGACACTGAAGCCATTTTTAAGGTCTAGGCCTTGTGTTGTGAGTCTTGTGGTGGGTGGGGAAGGAGCAGATAGGTTCACTAGCTGGCTAGCTTTCGGGTTATTTCTATAGCCGCTGTTCGTAAAGCACTATTACTTGAGTGGCCTGAGGTGGTTCTGGGAAAATATGCTTTGATATTTGTAAATTTTCTCATGCAGTTTGTGTCTTTATTTTTTTAATTGTAGAAAGCTCTCTCAGCTGTCAAAGGTGCCGACTCAGTCACTCTGAAGGAGAAGTACCTGGACTGGGCTTACCGAAGCAGTGGCTACAGAAAGGCCAGAGCTGTGTTTAAAAGGTATTCACAGGGGCTCTTGGTAGGCTTGCTTAGTAGAACGTGTGACTCTTGATCTCCGGGGCACGAGTTTGAATCCCATGTTAGGTGTAGAGGTTACTTAAAAAAAAATACTAGACTCTCTCATTGCTCGTCTCTCTACCCCATACTCAACTCCTCATACCCAGATTATGTGTATAGCAAAGAATATCTGAGGAAGGAATCCAGGAGACCTTCAAAAAGTCTTTTTTTGAACAATAAAACCATTCATACTTCTTGTGGAATATTAAAAAAAGAAGGTGATCACTAATAACTCGTAATCCCATCATCAACAGAAAAAAATACGTGGTTAATTTATTCTTTAAAAAGTTTGTTTTCACTTACTTGAGATTATACTGTCCTCACATTTTGTGTATCGCTTTTGTTGGTGAACATTGCACTGGCTGTTTTCAGTAACAATTTTTCATGAACATCATTTATGAGAAATGATTATAAGTATATACCGCTCTGTGGATGCGCCTGATTTATTTGGCTTTAGTGAACATTTCTCTACAAATATTATTTGTCCGTGTTGGTATGTATTCCTTTAGAATATATTAAGTGGAATTATAGGTCATCTTCAGAAAAGACCTTGAGATGTGGTAGAGGGCACTTCAAACTGTAAAAGTGAGGAAGAAGAGAAGGAAGAAAACTGGATAGGAAGGAGTTTGGGCGGGGGGGTGAGCGGCAAGTCGTTGGACCCTGAAGGTGTTGAGAGTGACTGGTCGTCAAGTCCAGGCCTTGCCCTGTGTCGTGGCCAGGTCTTTCTGTTAAACTGTGGAGGCGCGGACATACATATTTATGAGTTTGTGGGATGTAAGAGGCTTTCTGTCTGTGGAAGATAACCGTTTTCTTCCCCCCACCCCCTGCTTTTTTTTTTTTTTTCAGTCTACGGGAAAGCCGTCCATTTTCAGTTGGTTTTTTCAGGAAAATAATCCAGTTTGAAAAGGAGCAAGTAAGTGTGCTGTCAGTGTGTTCTGTTTCTGGGAAAATAGATTAATGGTTAGTAATCTGTGGCAGCATTTTGTCATTGAGAAAGCTCTCATGTATATGGTATAAATTTCTGGTCTTTTCATCTGACCATTTTTTTAGAGAGATGACGGTTAAGGCATGGCAGTCAAGCACAGAAGACAAAGTATATGTCTGGAAAGTGGAAAGCTCAGTTGTTACCTCACACGGGAGACCCTCCCTGCCAGGTTGGGAGGTGCTGCTGCTTTTTTTTTTTTTTTTTTTTAAATATTTTTATTTATTTGAGAGAGAGAGAGACAGCGTGAGCAGGGGAGGGTCAGAGAGAGAGGGAGTCACAGACTGAAACAGGCTCCAGGCTCTGAGCTGGCAGTCAGCACAGAGCCCGACGCGGGGCTCGAACCCACGAACCGCGAGATCATGACCTAAGCGAAAGTCGGACGCTTAACCGACTAAGCCACCCAGGCGCCCCTGGGAGGTGCTGCTTCTGTGCACCCACCTCCTCCCCAGCATCCTGTTTGTCTCTTGTGGTGGAGAGTGGGCACTCAGTAACTGTTTCTAGTGGGGTTTTTCGTTTTTGGCTTTTTTTTTTTTAAGTTTTATTTATTTATTTTTGAGAGAGAGCGAGCGAGTACCTGAATGTGTGAGGGAGGGACAGAAAGAGAGGGAGAGACAGAGTCCCAAGCAGGTTTTGTGTTGCTAGCGCGGAGTTGGATGTGGGGCTTGAACCCATGAATCGTGAGATATGACCTTAAGCCAAAACCAACAGTCAGATAGATGCTCACCAACTGAGCCATGCAGGTACTACCCATTTCAAGTGGTTTTAACTGAACTTGTCAGTAAGGAAAATTACAGGAAAAGTCTACATTTAAAAAATAATCTAGGAAAATCCAATAATCGCATCACAATAATAGAGCCAACTGTATTTATTTTAATTTTGATTGTTTAATTTTTTTTTTTGATTAATTTTTTTGTTTACACGTATACTTACAAGTTTTGTTTCTGACTTAACATGCCATGTGGTGATTCGTCCTTTTTTTTGTTTTTACTTAATATTGTTTTGTAAATTCATCGCTATGCATTTACATGGTTATCATTTTTAATGGTTGTAGTATTTTTTTTTTTTTAATTTTTTTAAGTATTTTTATTTATTTCTAGGAGAGAGAGAGAGAGACAGCGTGAGCAGGGGAGGGGCAGAGAGAGAGGGAGACACAGACTCCGAATCAGGCTCCAGGCTGTGAGCTGGCAGTCAGCACAGAGCCCGACGCGGGGCTCGAACCCATGAACCGCGAGATCATGACCTAAGCGAAAGTTGGACGCTTAACCCACTAAGCCACCCAGGCGCCCCTGTAGTAGTATTCTTAAACCCATAGTTTTCTTTAAAAAAAATTTTTTTTTTCTTAATGTTTTAATTATTTCTGAAAGAGAGAGACAGCGTGAGCAGTCAGAGGGTCAGAGAGAGGGAGATACAGAATCTGAAACAGGATCCAGGCTCCGAACTGGCTGTCAACACAGAGCCCGATGCGGGGCTCGAACCTATGAACCGTGAGATGACCTGAGCTGAAGTCAGATGCTTAACGGACTGAGCCACCCAGGCGCTCCAAACCCAGTTTTCTTAATCAGTCCATTACATATAGGTTGTTTCCAGATTTTTGGTAATGAAAACAAGTGATGTAAGCAGTTTGTTTATATAGCTTTTTTATTCTTTTGAAGAATAGTTCAAATTCTTCAGGTAAATTTTTGGGACTGGAGATAATAGTTGTTTTATAGCTCTTTATATATTGCAAGACGGTCCTCCTAAAGAAGTGTATTTCTTTTATTTTTTTAAAATTTTAAAAATGTTTTTATTTTTGACACAGAGAATGCTAGCATGGGAGGGGCAGAGAGAGAGGGAGACAGAATCTGAAGCAGGCTTCACACTCTGAGCTGTCAGCACAGAGCACTACGTGGGGCTTAACTCACGGACTGCGAAATCGTAACCTGAGCCGAAGTTGGACATGACTGAGCCACCCAGGCACCCAGCAGTGTATTTCTTTATAGTGATAATCAGTAGATATATTAGTATATTTATTTACTCACATCCTCTCTAAATCTGCAGTTTTGTGTTTTCTCCTTTATTTTGGTATTTTGGTGTTTTATTTTCCCTGGAATTTTGAAAAATCGCTAGTAAGGTTATTTTTGTAGTTTTTAAATTATTCTTATAGTTTTGATCATCATGTGTGGGTCATTTATCTGTTTTTGTCCTTACAGTATAAGAGAGAATATAGCGTTATAATTAATAACCAGGCTTCAGATTAATAACATAGTAGTTATGTGCCTCGGGCAATTCTAAACCTTGATGTCCTCTTCCATAAAGGAGGTCATGATACCAGTTTCAGAGACGTGCAGGTTATAAGACCAAAAGGGGGTACTGCATAGAAAGGACTTTGCACAGGGCCCCTGCACGTTACAAGCCCTTAACAAAGAGTGATTGTGTTTTTCATCGACACGTATGATACAAGGTTAAATTGGTTTTTTTTAAATAAACTAATATAGTCTTTAGTGAAGAGAAAATTTTTAAAAATTTATTTATTTTGGGCGGGGGAGGGGCAGAGAGAGTGAGCCAGAGGGAGAGAATCCCAAGAATCTGCACTGTCAGCACAGCGCCTGATGTAGGTCTTGAACTCAAGAACCTGAGCTGAAATCCAAAGATAGACACTTAACCGACTGTACCACCCAGGCACCCCTAGTCAGCATTTTAATTTAATACTTGTAGTTGCTGTAAGAGGTAGTAGTATCATTGTTTTATGGGTGGGGAAACTTTTAAGGTCAGAGAGTTTAAAAAACTTGCTGCAGGTTATATAATTAGCCTTTATGTAGGCTTTGCTTTCACATAATTTTTAAGGTGGACATAGCTAATGTGTGCCAGAGTCCAGATGCACCAAAGAAAGAAATCCTTAGCTACAGGGAGTAAACCTTCCCAGTGTACTTATTTAAATCCTACTCTTCCTTCAGGGCATTCAAATATATTTTCCTCTGAACCTGCCTCTGTTCCCCCAACTGAGAATTAATTTGGCTTTATTCCACGTTATCATAGCAAAGTGCTTTTATCACTGTTTGACATTGACTTCACTCTGGTGTCTGCTACATTTGACTTTTCTCTGAATAGGTTGAGAGCCAGGCTGTATTCATCCTACACCCTGAGCCTTCTCCCCTGCAAATACCTAATGGGCAGTAGCCACTTAACAGTGTGATTGAAATGTATTTGTGACATTATGAATTAAACTTTTGAGGCAAGATTGTCTGATTATTTTGCTAGGAATTCTGCAAGATGGTGAACTTAAGAGAATATTATGAGAGGGCTTTGAGAGAATTTGGAGCCATAGATTCTGGTAAGTAAACTTCAGTTATAGACACGTTTGTTTGCACATGTGTCATCTGTAACCCATCAGCGTGGTTAGAACGGTGTTTAACTCTCTTTGGGTCATAACCTTTTTTGAGAATAAAAATTGCATCCTATCCCCGCCTACTCCCTTCCTTGTGCATAAATACCTGCAGACATAGTTTGGCTTATAAGTTCAAGTTCACAAGATTTAGAGTCCATGGGTCTTCTTTTCAGAACTCTGAATTAGAGAAAGTTTTGCTTGATTTGAATCTCTTAAAAAAATGTGACCTCTGTAAGGGAAAGTTAGTAATGTTAGAATAAAAGAGTGGGAGTGATAGGAAAGGTAGAGTGGGATACTAATCGACATTAGTTTTCATTGGCTGTTTGCACATTGGCCATATTGAGGCCCTGTTAAACATGTTCCTGGCTATCGGCATGTCATCTAAATCCGTTTACTTATGAACTCAAAAACATTGTATGGTGGTTAAACTTCGATTAAAAATATATGTTAGCTTTTACAAGGTTTTTAGCAGACTGTCTTCTGGTGGGGTGAATGAAAATTGCATTTTTAATAACCTGAGCAAGTTTTATTAAGCATTGGAACAAGGTTATAATGAATTCATTGAAACTCAGGTTCACCTTGAAAGAGACTCAGCAAAATCCTCTCTCTAAAGTTATTAGTATTTTTGATTTATGAACTATGTAGACTGTCATGATTTAAAGTGAAGTTTTTCACCTAAAAGTTTTGGTACTTCTCAGTGTAAAGCTGAGAGAGGTATTATTTCACATAGGGCTCTAGGGAAGTAACAGCAACAAGTTTCTTAGAAGTCTTCTATTGAATCAGTATTAACCAGTTTATGTAATACTTGTCACTGATCTACTTGTACCTTATAGTAATACCTACTGTTTCCCTTTAAAGATCTTTGGATCGATTACATCAAAGAGGAACTGAGCCACCCCCGTGGTAGACCTGAGTACTGCAGGAGCATCTACTGGCGAGCCGTGAAAATGCTGGAGAGAGAGTCAGCAGAAGCATTTGTAGCTAAACATTCTCTGTATCAAGCCTGCTGTTTGTGATCAGGGGAAGAACATAGCCAACTTTGTGAAATAGTGTTGTAAACCCTCTTGGCTGGATTTGTGTTATGAGTTCATCTGCAGTTTGTTGAGAGATGGCAGACAAGATGGCTGTCTGGCTTTGCGACACGCTTTTCTAAAATTTTGTTAACGTGTTAATTTTTAATTCCAGAAAAGAGAATTGCTGTTTAGTGGCAAGAGGCTATTTGTTAAGGCCTGACATTACTGTAGGGTCCTAAATGTCTCCCAAAATGTATGGAAATCGTACAGCTGAGTTTCTCTTGTTACCCTTGGTCAAGGATGAGTAGCTCTAATTTGGACCCACAGGCCAGTAATGATGGAGGAGGAAGTACAGTTCTATTTGTTTGTTCTCTCCTTATTAAAAAAGTACACATGGGGGGCGCCTGGGTGGCTTAGTCGGTTAAGCGTCCGACTTTCGCTTAGGTCATGATCTCGCGGTTTGTGGATTCGAGCCCCTCGTCGGGCCCTGTGCTGACTGCCAGCTCAGCCTGGAGCCTGTTTCAGTCTGTGACTCCCTCTCTCTCTGACCCTCCCCTGCTCACGCTGTCTCTCTCTCTCTCTCTCCTGGAGATAAAAACATTAAAAAAAAAAAATTAAAAAAAATAAATAGCCTTAAGAGCATTTAATGAGTTTATAACACTCCATTGTATGGATAGCTGTGACTTATTATCGCCTTGTGGTTGGATCTTGTGTAACTGATGCTTTTCTTGCAAATGCTGTTGATGATTCATATAAATCTTTGTTTACATCCCTGGTTATTTCTTTAGGAGATTGATATTTGATGGTAGGCTTACTGGATTAAAGGATATAAGTGGTTTAAAGAATATTGACCTGTATTGCCAATTTGCAGCGTAGGAGGATACTTGCATGCAATGTAGGAAAATGTGACCTTTACCTGTGGTGGGCATTAATGAAGTTTATGCGTTTTTCCTGGTTCTCTTGTTTTTTCACATTGTCTGTTGTTTGAACTTTGTTCTTATTTAAAATAATTAAAATACTTAAGAATATTAATTTTTATTTTGTCTCCTTTATTGCAGATCATTGGTTTCTAGCTGTGTGTGTGTGTGTGTGTGTGTCTGTCTGTCTGTCTGTGGTTTTTGATGCCCAGAGGATGTGTGTGTATTTTATTCCTCTTGCCTTAGACAATTCATTTTTCCCCCCAAGCAGTGAACTAAGTTTTCTACAACACCATTTGTGACTGACTCGTCCTTTTTTTCTGATTGGTGGTACTACTTTTATTATATGTTGAGTTCTAATGATATCAGTCTATTTTAAGGCATTTTTACCTTGAGATTTTGTAGTTTTAATTGCTGATGGTCATTTGTTTTAAAATAAGAAAAGTTTCCTCTTTTACCTTTTCATTGAGTCCTGGGAAGTTTAACATTCTAAATCCCTACATGGCATTTTTGCCTTAAGAAGGTGGTGGTTGGTTCCTTAAAGCAAGGCGAATGAAGATGGGTCACCTGGGGACATCACAACCCCTGTGTTTGGGGCTCATCAGTGCAGGCTGTGAGGATGCATCTGGCTAGGTCATCTCGAGCACCCATGTGTGGCAGTTTACACCTGATGAAATTATTTTCTCCTGTGTCCTGGCCACATATTTACCATATCGGACAGCACAGATAATAGAGCTTTTATCTCCACTGTTGAAAGTTCTATTGGAGAGTGGTGATTTGGGTCCAGTTAGATTTTGAGAAACGGATTCCTGGATTAGAACAGTGCACGCAATAATTGGTCACATTCTTTTCCCTGCAGGAAAGTCTACATAGAGGGAAGAAGAAATACTGTGTATCACCTGGTACCCTAATATTTTTATAGGTGTAAAAATTTTTAAATTTTTAAATTTGAGTGTAGTTGACACAATGTCAACATTAATTTCAGGTGTACAACATAAGGAATTGACAAGTGCTGTGCGGCTGTGCTCACAAGCATGGCTACCATCTGTCACCATACGGGTCCACTACAGCACTGCTGTTTCCTGTACTGTGTCTTTTATGTCCCTGACTGACTCCGCAGCTGAAAGCCTGTATCTGCCACTCCCCTTTACCCACTTCTTTGCCTCTCCCCCCACCCCCATTATGCTAGGTTTTTTTTTCCAAACGTCTTAGGAACACATCCTTACAGGGAGATGAAGTAAGCTAATGGCCTGAAAGGTGGTCATAAAGTGGCCTAGTGAGCAGGGAGTCTCAGCTTCTAGGTTTTCGGTTTCATTATGGAGTATCACACCCTTGAGCAGGTTTTGTGATTAAGAGTTGAGGCAGTGTGGGGAAAGGTAAGGAAGGGGGCCTTCAGAGTTGAATTTATCTCCAGCTCAGGCCTTGCTGATCCGCCGCTGCCCTCAGCTTGTAGAGGGCCAGACTTCGGGCGTTAAAAAATTGAAGCCCAAGCCAGACCCCCGCGACAGCACCAAATGTTGAGGGTCACTGTGACTGCCCTACAGTGTCTGGACACCGTTTTCATCATCTGCCCTGGTTTCTAAGAACCGTCATTAACAACGTGGAGAATCACTGAACTGCTAGGCTGTCTCCCGTTTGTGGGTGGCTCACAGTCCAGTTCCAGCCTGAGGTCTACAGAACTGTGGCAAATGTGGTGGGATCTAAATTGCATTCGAACTTTTGAGAGCTGAGCTTTGTGGACTGTCAGGTAGACTCAGGTAATTAAATGTTCTCACCAGGGATTCGAGATTTGGGGGCCGAAGCACATAAGCGTGGTGGGGTGGGGATAACAGCTGGCGTTCCAGACCCAGCCAGGCGCCCTCCCTGGGATGTGCGCTGAGCGATGAAAACCAGATCCCGGGACCCTAGGAAGGGGGCTTGGGCTGTCGGGCGCGCCCCGCCCCGCCCCGCCCCTGGCTTCCTCGTGACCCGTGTCCCGCCCCCGTCGGCCGGGAGCACCCCCGGCTGATTGGCCCCTCCGCGGCGTATCCTCCGGCTGGCAGCCGGGCGGGCGCGTCACGTGGCCGAGTAGCGTCCAGGGCGCGGAGGCGCGGGCCGCCAGGCATGGACCGTCAGGCTGCCGGAACCCGGCCGCTGGGGGCTGCCGAGCAGCCTCGGGGGCCGTCGCTGCCGAGCGCGCGGGGGGCGCCCCCCAGCGGGGGTGAGCGCGGCCGCCGCCTGCGGCGCGGGGCGGGAAGTTGCTGGGCTCGCGGGCCGGGCAGGGCCGGGCGGGGGCCGCGGGGCCAGGCTGGGGGCCGCCGTTTGCGCGCGCGCTGACGCTGGAAACGGCCGGGCGGCGGCGGCGCGGGGCCGCTGGGCGGGGCCGCCGAGGGCGTGGGTGGGCGAGCTGGACCGGAGGGCAGGCGGGCTGTGCCGGGGGCGCCTCCGCCGGCTTGCTGCATGGGAAGCGCTGCCGACGACCAAGAGCTGGGGGCTGTTGCGGGGGGCCTGGAGCGCGTCCAGGTGAGCGCGGCTGGGAGCCCGCCGTCGCTGCAGGACCAGTGACCGTGGGTGGGGATGCACAGCTCACCCTGGGCACCACATGATGTCTCATGCGCTCACATTTTCTGTTATCTGAAGCCAAAGGCCCGGCTTGACGCAGGGCTTCCAGAAACTTGTTTTCATTTGCGCGCCAGACAGCTCCTGGTTTTTCGAAGACCGTTATTACGGGCATCACCTGCCCTTGTTTACAGTTCGTAAGTTCTGCTAGATGGCGAGCTCCGTAAGGGCAGGAACCCTCCGGTTACTGCTGTTAACCCGGCGCCTAGTGTAGTGCCCTCCCCGATAGACAGCCATTAATTGGAGGGAGGATTGGAATGCTTGTTTACGCATCAAAGATGGTACTGAACCAGGGTAAGAAAAATGCAGTGCTAGTAAAAAAAAAAAAATTACTTCGGCGTGCAGATAGGATGGACTGATTTTGTCAGGACGTAGCAGAAAGGGATGTGTGCTTCCTCTCCAAGGTGACAGGGTGAGGGCGGTGCCTGCGGAGGTGTGGAGGTGAGGAGGAAATGGCTGGCAAATGGCCGAGAGCTTGGGACGCAGAGCCTCTGGGCCAGGGGAGAGAACTGTGCTCAACAGGTTTATGGGCTGTGATGGGGAGGGTGTGATGCCATGGCCAATTTTATACCCCCGCGTGGTGGGCTGTTGAATATTTTTGAGCAGAGTGGTGATTGGTACTGTCAGCTGGACAGGGAGCTATGGCAGCGGCCCACTTAAGGGGTCCTACAGGCCGACCCGCAGTAGTGACCCTGGATTGTCACCAACTACGGGAGGTGGAATTTATTCTTTAAATCTAGGGATGACTAGATGGTGAGCTAATTGGGGCAGGTGCCAAGTACAGTTTCAATCTAGGGGCAGAGAAGCTGGATTTAAATTCAACAAATGTTACATTCTGCTACGTTATAGGTGTTTTCATAAGCGTTACCCCCTCATAAGCCCCCTGCAAGGTCAGGACAGTCATCTCCACTTTCCAGACCAGGAAACCCAGGTGCGGGGTTGAAGTGATGTATCCAAGTCACACCCTGAATGAACGGCAAGAGCTGGGGTTGAAACCAGGTTTCTATATGCAGGCAGTGAACATTTCTTGTCTCTTTAAAGTGGTCTTTTTTTTTAGACAGCATCTTTTTTTTTTTTAATGTTTTATTTCTAGGAGAGAGAGAGAGAGAGACAGCTTGAGCAGGGGAGGGTCAGAGAGAGAGGGAATGACAGACTCCGAAACAGGCTCCAGGCTCTGAGCTGGTAGTTAGTCAGCACAGAGCCCGATGCGGGGCTCGAACCCATGAACCGCGAGATCATGGCCTAAGCAAAAGTTGGACGCTTAACCGACTAAGCCACCCAGGTGCCCCTAAAGTGGTCTTAGAAGGGACAGGATTTCAGGACCGTTTGAGTGATGGGAGCAGAGAAGCACATGGTTGGCTGTGGGGGAAGAAGATTTCCCTTCAGCAACACTTAGGAACCAAAGCCCTGTTGCCTCCACGTATCAGGAGACACAATCTGAAAGAAAGTTGAGTCACTGGAAAGGTATAAACGAACATGGAGGTGGGAACCGTGTTGCCACCCCTGGGACCAAGGGAACAAAGGAATGAGATTGGAATGATGAAAATTTACAGGCTCAGAAGAGGCTTAGCAGCGCTGAAAGGCAGCACAGCCCCCAAGTACTGTTGGGGTCTCCGAGCTTGGGGGAGGGGTCTCGAGGGCCTGGGATTTAGACACCTGAAGGCAGAGCCCATTGAGGAGGCCGGCTGTGTGTGGTGTTGGCAAAGCGTAGACCGGATTGAGTGGAAGGCGCTACTGATGCTGCCGAGGGCGGAGTGTCGCTGGGGTGGTGACCTAGGAAAGAGCAAAGCCCTTGGCTCCCCAGCCTTGCCAGGTCTATAGGGCAGAGCAGAAATGGGGGTCGTGGTGTCCCCAGTCCCACCCTCACAAAGGTAAGGACGGAGGGGTGGGTTTTGGGGTGCAAGACAGCTTAATACTGGGGCTACCCCAGATATCTGGGTCCTGGGTAATTTTTTCTTCTTCCTGCAGGCTGGCTTTGTCCCAGCTGACCACTCCGGGCAGGAGAGAGAGACCGAGAAGGCCATGGATCGGTTAGGCAAGTAAACGGTGGGGACGGGGCTGGATATGGGGACAGACCAAGGAATCGAGGAGAGGGACAGTCCCCATGTCTGGTTTACTCCCTCTTCCTGGCCAGATCTCTTTGCTGCCGAGTTTCAATAACATGAAAACTTCAGTTCCTTCTTCGCACAAGCCACATGTCAAGGGCTCCGTAGTCACACGTGGCTGATGCTAGAATTAGAGAATATTCCATCATCGCAGAAGCCCCTGTCGGATGGTGCTGGTCCTGATAAAGCACCACGTACAGACAGAGGTATAGTCAGAATAGTAAGTGCCAGGTACAGTTCTCAGTGTTTCTTTTCCTGTCTCCCGCTCCCTGACTTAAAACCCCCAAAAAACAAAACAAAACCTCACAACAGTCTTATCTTCATATTCCAGATGAGGAAACTGAGGCACAGAGTAGAAATGGGAAAAAAAAAAACTGTGGTAAAACACATAAAATTTACCATTTAATAAGTTTAAAGCATACAATTCAGTGGCATTTAGTACATTCACAGTATCGTGCCACTGCCACACTTATTTAGCTCCAGAATATTTTCAGCACCCCAGAAGGTCATCCCCGTGACCAATAAGTTGTCACACCCTATTCCCCCTTCCCCCGTCCTCGGGCCCCCCCCCCCATGACCATTAATCTGCTTTCTGTCTCTGTGGGTTTACCTGTACTGGACAGGCGAGTGTGAGTTGCATGCAAATGGAAGGGCACATTGTACCCTTTCGTGTCTGGTTTCTTTCACTCGGCATGATATTTTCAAGATTCATTCATGTAGCACGAATCAGTACCTTCCTTTTTATGGCTGAACAGTACCATCCTGTGGATATACCACATCTTGCTTGCTTATTCATCAGTTCGTAGGCATTCATTTGAGTTGTTTACACCCTTTGGTGATAGTGAGCATTTTTGTAGAACTCTTGCCCCATTACCTGTTTTCATTTCTTTTGGGTACCCATTTGGGAGTGGAATTGCTGTGCTGTGTGGTGATCTTGTGTTAAAGTTACTGATCAGTCGGTTGAGTACATTTCAGCTCCATCACACAATTCAGAATTGGCAGAACTGGGGTTTGGATCAGGGTAGTTCCGCTCCAGAAGCCAGGCGCTGACCTATCACGTTTTTGCTGATCACTGTCACTATTATACATTGTTAATCGCATGGCTGTTTTTAGGCTGATTCTTTCCCCAGCTCTGACCTGGCATCACCGCATGCTTGCAGGTCCATTATCCTCCCTCAGGCTTTCTTCTGTTATTTTGAGACCTTTTGCAAAGGTCCCTTCCAGCTCTCCCCAGTCCTGGGAGGAGGAGATGCGGCCGCTGTCTCTGTGGCCGGCTGGGTTCTGCTCTTCTGCCTCCTTTCCTCCCACCGCCCCTTGTCCTGTGCTCTGTGAGCACGAAGAGAGAAATAGAAGAGCAAACATTCAGTTCAAGTTTGTATCGTGAAAGCTTCTCATCTGCCAGATTGAGGCTTTGCCTCAATCCCCTGTAAACTACATTACAGTAGTAGCAGATAAACTGTTAACGGCTTTGTTTAAGGCAAAACATTGTATTGAAAACAAATGAACAACCCACTTGGAGAAAGGTAAACAGAACATTGTTTTTAAAGTGCTCAGGCGGCTAAAGGACTCTGTATGTTACTTTTCCTCTTGCCCACTTAGTGTGTCTGCCAAACGTTTTCCGAGCACATGAGCAGGCCCTGTGCGGTTGCTCGTGGCTTGAAGAGCTTTGTTCTGTTGATTTCTTAGCCAGTGGCGCGCAGAGCATCCCTAATGGTAGCCCTGCCTGTGGCGAGGGCCCCCACTCGGAAGAGGAAGACTATGCCATGGAGGATGACGATTCTGACGGGGACCTGAGTGCGTGGGAGCTGTCAGAAGGAGTGTCCGCGTGCCCGCCCAAGGAACAGGCCGCCGATCTTTTTAACGAGGACTGGGACTTGGAGCTGAAAGCAGATCAAGGGAATCCGTATGGTAGGTGTGGTGCTGCTAGGGTCCCATGCTGGCTTACCTACCAGGCTGCCCCAAAGGCTGACGGTTTGGAAGAATGACCCATATCTGTGAGCTCAGCCTGATACCATTTGCAGAGCCGAAATTTCTGCGTCCGCTTCTCTTTCACCTTGGTGGGGAAGATGCAGATTTCCCAGCTGACTTTATAATGTGTCCATTGTAACATGGAAGCAGTGTTACTCTCTTAGAAGTGTCTCTGTGAAGGTAGCTCCTGCAGACAGCGGTGCTGTCTCCTGCTGTTGCTTCCTCTGCACTAAGAACAGCCCTCTTAGAAGCACAGCTTGGGCACGCCCCACAATGAACACGCATGCAGTCCTTCAAGGAGGGCTCTGCATGTGTGTTTAAAACATTTTTTTAAATATTTATTTGTATTAGAGAGCAGGGGAAGGGAGGGGCTGAGAGAGAGGGGGAGACAGAATCAGAAGCAGGCTCCAGGCTCCGATCTGTCAGCACAGAGCCTGATGCGGGGCTCGAACCCACAAACCGTGGGATCATGACCTGAGCTGACGTTGGACGCTCGACCGACTGAGCCACCCAGGCGCCCCGCGCGTGTATTTTTAAACAAAGGCCCGGCTAGTGTCTGTCCCCTAGACATTTTTTGGCTGTGTGTCTCACCTCCCCTTTTTCCCTTAATCAGTTTGTTTTCTTTTAAAAACTGCTTGCAGATGCCGATGACATCCAGGGTTGCATCTTTCAGGAGGTCAAACCTTGGGTGTGCTGTGCCCCGCAAGGAGACATGATCTACGATCCTAGTTGGCACCATCCGCCTCCGCTGATACCCCATTATTCCAAGATGGTCTTTGAAACAGGACAGTTTGATGACGCGGAAGACTGAGTGTGCAGCTTTTTTGCCTGGTGGGTGGGTGCACCTTCCAGATGAAGGCCTCTCTTCCTTTGAGGTGAGATGTCACATTTGAGGACGCACTCCCAGGGATTCCCCGAGCCGGGCACCCAGGCTGGTGTTACGTAAGGTCCCAGTGTCCTCCGGGCCTACTGCTCTTGTTGCTGCTGTTTTTAACGAGCTCCTGCTTGGAACGTGAGTGTTTGTGTCTGGGTCAGGAGGAGCTGTGTTCTTTGTAAATAAAGGTAGAAAAAATTGGATTCGCTTTTGTCTACACTGCCCCCCTCCCCCCCCCCGTTTTTAATTAGATATGTACTGACAAAGCCTTATTCCTTTGGTTAAAGTTACCTGCCTTCCATTTTAAGGCCTGAGGTACTTGACACGTTGGTGACCTTGTGGCTGATTTCTCTTACTGTTGATGAAAAATTGGCCGTTTACTCCGTGAACAAGGACTTTTTGCAAGTTGGAACACTAAATGGCAAATCAATTAGGCCAGCAATTATATAGCCCTCAGTTGGTATGAAAGGATTTTAAACCCTATTCTCCATTTATCTTTCAGTCTTTATACTTACTTGTATGAAGTCATTATTTTATAATTTTTTATCTTATTAAACAATTTTTTTAAAATTTATTTTTTATTACATTCTTTTTTTTTTTAATTTTTTTAAATTTCTAGGAGAGAGAGAGAGACAGCGTGAGCAGGGGAGGGTCAGAGAGAGAGGGAGACACAGAATCTGAAGCAGGCTCCAGGCTCCGAACTGGCAGTCAGCACAGAGCCCGACGCAGGGCTTGAACCCACGAACCGCGAGATCATGACCTAAGTGAAAGTCGGACGCTTAACCGACTAAGCCACCCAGGCACCCCTTTAAAATTTATTTATTTATTTATTTATTTATTTATTTATTTTAAATGTTTTTTATTTATTTCTAGGAGAGAGAGAGACAGCGTGAACAGGGGGGGGTCAGAGAGAGAGGGAGACACAGAATCTGAAGCAGGCTCCAGGCTCCGAACTGGCAGTCAGCACAGAGCCCGACGCAGGGCTTGAACCCACGAACCGCGAGATCATGACCTAAGTGAAAGTCGGACGCTTAACTGACTAAGCCACCCAGGCACCCCTTTAAAATTTATTTATTTATTTATTTATTTATTTATTTATTTTAAATGTTTTTTATTTATTTCTAGGAGAGAGAGAGACAGCGTGAACAGGGGAGGGTCAGAGAGAGAGGGAGTGACAGACTCTGAAGCAGGCTCCAGCCTCTGAGCTGACAGCACAGAGCCCGACGCGGGGCTCGAACCCATGAACCGTGAGATCATGACCCAAACAAAAGTCGGACGCTTGACCGACTAAGCCACCCAGGCGCCCCTAAAATTTATTTTTGAGAGAGAGCGAGCAAGTGCTAGTCGGGGAGGGACAGAGAGAGGGAGACGCAGGATCCGAAGCAGGCTCCAGGCTCTGAGCTGTCAGCACAGAGCCCGACGTGGGGCTCGAACCCACGAACCATGAGATCATGACCTGAGCCGTAGTCAGTCACTTACCTGACTGAACCACCCAGGCACCCCTGAAGTCACTATTTTTTTAATGGCCTAATTTTGTTTTATTTTTTTAAAAGTTTTATTTATTTAAGTAATCTCTCTACCCACTATGGGTCTCGAACTCACCACAGTGAGATGAAGAGGCATGCGCTCTTCTGAGTGAGCCAGCCAGGTGCCCCTAAGTTGCCTTATTTTAGAGCCCAGGGGGAAAAAAAGAAAGACAGAATGTTGTGACTTCTCCAGGATCTCGCAGCCAGGAAATGGCAGGCCCGGGCCCTCAACCTGCACGTGACTCTGAAGTGTGCTTTTCCCTTGGCCGCTCTCCCCTGTGTAAGTATGAGCCTAGAGGTGGGAGCTGGGGGCTGTACATTGGCAGCTCTGCGATGCACCAGGCCTCCCTGTCAAGCCCAGGGATTGCTCCGTAACCTCCCTGCATCCCTGTTGAAGCTGCGTCAAGCACAAGTTTCAAATCTGGAATCCGAGTCAGCTCCTTAGAGGGTAAATGAGCATTTAACCATTGACGCGATTTTTCAGAGGCCCCGCAAGGTGTGTGAGCAAGGCAGAACCTTATAAAGGAAAGCAGTGGCTCTCGCTGTGAGGGGCCTCGTGACCAAAACTGCCCTAGGGAGAAAAAATGTCCCTGGCTCCATCCTTGCTATGGGACAGCCGTAGAGCCTGTCGCCACACTGCTCTGCCTTATCTTCTCCTCCCAGCGCCGGAGCTGATTAGACCGGTGTGAGAACGAGCATTTCTTTATTGTTTTTAAACAATTTTTAAAGTTTATTCTGAGAGAGAGTGCGCGCGCGCGCGTGAGAACACGAGCAGGGGAGGGGCAGAGAGAAGGAGAGATAGTCCCAAGCTGGCTCTGCACCACAGAGCCTGATGCGGGGCTCGAACTCATGAACTGTGAGATCATGACCTGAGCTGAAACCGAGCTGGACGCCTAACCGACTGAGCCACCCAGGTGCCCCGTAATGATTTCTAATCAGTGTTAGGTACTCAACAAAATGAAAAAAGAAGCCACCAACAACAAATTTCATTCTTTTTAAATCTCTGCTGAGTTAAGTTGCAATCTCATAGGGAGAGAGCATGAACGTTGCTTAGTTTGGCCTTGTACCACGCGCAGGAATCCTTTCTGCCCACTTCTAGTCACGGGACACCCTACGTCAGAAGGGTCCCATCCACTGCCAGCTCTTTGTGAGAAAGTTCTCCCTTGTGTTAAGCTGGAATCTACCCCCACATGGCCCAGGTCTGCTCTGTGGTCCTGACTCCCTTTCAAATATAGGAAATTAGCATTTTTTTCCCCAGGTTTATTTTAAGAGAGAGAGAATCCCAAGTAGGCTCCACATTGTCAGTACAGAGCCTGACGTGGGGCTCGATCTCATGAACCCTGGGATCATGACCTGAGCTGCAGTCAAGACTCAGGCATTCAACCAGCTGAGCCACCCAGACATTAGCAATCTTATCCTTCCTCTGGCTTTTGGTTTGCTAGCTAACTCATCCACACACAGTTGCATATGTGTGTCTGGGATCCAAAAGGGTGAGGATGAAGAGGGCGGAAGGAGAGGACGCATCGTGGAGATTTTGGAGGTTTTGGTAGGTACTGTAGCATTGACAGGATGGGATTGTTCTGTGAGGGCTACATGCCCTCACTACATGTGAGGAGACGGCCGAGGACAGAAGCTCGTGGCATGTTAGCAGTGAAAGGCTAGATGGAAGGGTGGACCGCAGAGCCAGGCTGTAGTGGTGGAGGAAAAAGATCCAGGCGATCATAGGTACAGTCAAGCCAACTCTAAGAAGAGTTTTGTTTTGTTTTTTTTTTAAATTGTTTTGAATGTTTGTTTATTTTTTTAAATGTTTTATTTATTTCTGAGGGAGACAGAGAGGCAGCGTGAACAAGGGAGGGTCGAACCCATGACCTGAGCTGAAATCGGACACTTAACCAACTGAGCCACCCAGGCTCCCCAATGTTTATTTTTGAGAGACAGAGAGACTGTGAATGGGGGAGGGGCTGAGAGAGAGGGAGACACAGAATCCGAAGCAGGCTCCAGGCTCTGAGCTGTCAGCCTAGAGCCCCATGCTGGGCTCGAACTCACAGACTGTGAGATCATGACCTGAGCTGAAGTCAGACACTTAACTGACTGAGCCACCCAGGTGCCCCCAGAAGAGGGTTTTAAGGAGGGAAGGGCCAGCCTTTATAGAGAGAGACCAAGTAAGATGAAGGCCACAAAGGGCATTTGGGAATGTAGGACATAGAAAATGTTCATATAATGGGGCGCCTGGGTGCCTCAGTCGGTTAATCATCCAGCTCTTGGGCTCAGGTCATGATTTCATGATTCATGAGATGCAGCCACGTGAGCATCAGGCTTCTGGCGGAGAGTGCAGAGCCAGCTTGAGATTCTCGCTCTCCCACCCTCTCTCAAAAATAAATAAACATTAAAAAAAGAGAAAATATTCATATAATGTACTGGCTTGGGGCACGTGCAGGGGTGGGGGCATGGACATTTCAGGCTAAAATGTTTAGGGGGATGACGTGGCCACTTGGGCTATGCCTGTGGCACTATTGTTTCTCTTGACTGGGGGGCAGTGGTCACTTTCAGCCAGCTTTTCTCGGGGGGTGTGAGCCAGCCTGGGAAGAGGCAGCGATGGAAGAGAAAAGAAGGGAGTGGAGAGAAAGACAGAGCCGGTGGAGAAATGTGGGTGCCTGAGGGACTGTTCAGAGGAACAGGAGAGAGACCTTTATTTTTTTTTTTAATGTTTGTTTACTTTTGAGAGTGAGAGAGACAGAGTATGAACAAGGGAGAGGCAGAGAGAGAGAGAGAGAGACAGAATCTGAAGCAGGCTCCAGGCTCTGAGCTGTCAGCACAGAGCCTGACTCGAACCCACAAACCATGAGACCATGACCTGAGCCGAAGTCAGACACTCAACCGACTGAGCCACCTAGGTGCCCCGAGAAACCTTTATTCTGACTTTTTTTTCAAGCAATGTCATTTACCAAGCAAGAGATCCCAACTGACCGCTGCAAAAGTCTTGAGCGAGGGAAGGGAGAGTAAATATGTGTTTATCAGGTGACCAGATGACATTTGTGATAATGCCTTTGTTTCTCTCACGCCCTCGCCCTTTCTCCACTCAAGCATGCTGTTCGGTGCCTTAGGGGAGGCATGTGACAGGGTCAAAGACAGCCAAGACATTTTTCTATCTTCTCATTTACAGAAAGGGACTCATTTTCTTTGTAAATGTTTCTTTTTTTTCTCTCCTTTCTTCCTCCCTCCCTCTCTCTTTCTATCTATATCTTTTTTTTTTTTTTAATTAATTTATTTATTTCTAGGAGAGAGAGAGAGACAGCGTGAGCAGGGGAGGGTCAGAGAGAGGGGGGGAGATACAGACTCTGAAATTGGCTCCAGGCTCTGAGCTGGCAGTCAGCACAGAGCCCGACGCGGGGCTCGAACTCACGAACCGCGAGATCATGACCTAAGCGAAAGTCGGAAGCTTAACCGACTAAGCCACCCAGGCACCCCACTTTCTATCCATTCTTATAAAGAGGTAAGGGGATTTTGGACAGACAGACAATATGTCTTGAAGAAATTTGGAGGGAAAGAATTTTCCTCAGCTCCCGGCCCCCCCAACCCCCCGCCCCCCCCCCCGCCCCTTGACCCTAACCTCCTGGGTTCTGAGAAGAAAGATGGTGCAAGATACCGAGAGACACCTGGGAACGCTAAGAGCTGATGGATGGAGCATGGGCCCTGCTTGCTGGTGTGTCCCGGGGACTTAGGTCATCAGCTTGGCAGTGATGGTGTATTTAAAGTATCATCATGGCGGGGGGACCTGGGTGACTCAGTTGGTTAAACGTCCGACTTTTGATCTCAGCTCAGGTCTTGATCTCAGGGTCGTGAGTTCAAGCCCGATGTTGGGTTCCAAGCTGGGCATGGAGCCTACTTAAAAAAAAAAAAGCATCATGAGTTGATTAATACCAGAGCGCTGGTAATTTTTTCTTTGTTTTTTATTTTCTGTCTGAATCAAAATCTTTCCATTTTAGCACTGTAGCAGAAGAAACACACCCGTGCCATTCACAATTTCGATAGGTAATTTTGTGGGGGTTTTTGATGGCTCCAGTGTACTTCCATCTGTTACGATTTTCTTCCCTTTGGGAAATTCTGAGGGAATGCACTCTACCCCTAAATTAGTTCAGTACTGTTTTTAACGTGGGGACCTTTTGGTCATCATGAGACCCCAGGAAGGTATGGTGGGGGAGTCTTCCCTCAGCTTTGCTCCTAAATACCTGAGGAGTGGGGTGGCTTGACTGTAGAGGCTGCAGGCGGACACTCCCATGTATAGAAGCGACTGGCTGGACTGAGCAAAGGTCCACTGCCCTCAGGAAATTCGAGGCTGCCTTCCAGGAGGACCGAAGCGCATTCGTTGGCTAAGTAAATACCTTGGCGCTGTGCTGCCCTTGGTATTCCAGAGTTTACCTTCTTGGACCCAGTCTTCCAGAAGATGGTTGGAATATGGAGGAGAGAACACCCCAGACCCTGGCTGTGAGCCTGTGTGGATTCTGCCTCCCCGTCCCCCCCAGGCAGACTCCCCACCCAGATAGCAGCAGGCTGGACCCGGAGGACGGCGCCCGTGCGTGTGCGTACACGTGTGTGTGTACACGTGTGTGTGAGCGTGGCAGGCCAGGGAGAGAAGTTGGAGGGCATAACAGGAAGTCAAGCGGCAGGGCTGGCCCCAGCTTTGTTGACTTAGCGAGTCTGGCTGCAAAGCGAAGGTCTTTGGAAGGAAGGGCCTCCCTGCTTCTGGCAGTTTCTACTGAGCTGGTTCCAGGACGAAGCTCGATCCTGCAGGTGTTTATGGACAAGAGGACAGTTCGGTTTGGTTCCAGGGCACCAAGGTTTGCAGAAGGCCACGAGGGCTTATACTTGACAGTGCCTGTGGAGCAAACCTAGCCACAGTTTCTGAAGAGGATCCTTCCCTCCACCTTCAGGGTTTTCTGGCCCTCCCATTGGCGTCAGAGAATTTTCCCCAGAAGGCACATTTCCAACTCTGGTCATCGCAAGGTGTAGTTGCTTTGCCTTAAAAAAATTTTTTTTTTTCCTGGTGAGATAATTTGGGGTTCAGAAGCAATTTTTGGGGCGCCTGGGTGGCTCAGTCGGTTAAGCGTCCGACTTCGGCTCAGGTCATGATCTCATGGTTTGTGGGTTCGAGCCCCGTGTCAGGCTGTGGGCTGGTAGCTCAGAGCCTGGAACCTGCTGCGGATTCTGTCTCCCTCTCTCTGCCCCTCCCCCACTCCTGCTCTGTCTCTGTCTCTCTCAAATATAAATAAACATTAAAAAAGAAAGAAAAAGCAATTTCCTCTGACCGCTTCTCCTGAGCTGGTGAATAAACGTGGCAGATGTAAGTTAGGGCCATGTGTTTGGCAGCCGGCGGCAGGTACCTGAATTTCTCCTGGCTGCTGCCCGTGGCCTTCCTCCGTGTCTCCAGCAGGGGGCGGGCGAGACCCATCGGCGCGCTGCCTCCCGCGAACTCCACCGGCTGAGGGACCCTGGGGCCTAGCTGGCTCAGGGTCACCTTCCTGTGAGTGGGCTCCCTGTGAGTTTGCCAGCCCACTTGTGAACCCACGGACAGGATTTACTCCTGATTCTAGAGATGACATTTCTCACAAAAGTTTCTTGTGAAATCTTGGGGGAAGGGCCATGTTTGGTGCATGCCCCCCAGCACCCACCCCAGAGTTGGGCACGTGGCGGGTGCTTGGCACAGGCTTGCTGCCTTCAGCCAGAGTGTGCCCGTATGTGTGCACAAAGCTCATGGTGCTGCTTTCCTGGGCCACAGGGTACGTTAGGTGGTTTTTCTGACCAGGGAAGGCTTGTAATTTTCATTTCACAGACGGAGGAGTCGAGGCTCAGGGAGTGAAATGATTGTCCAGAGGTCACAAGGATAGGATTTGACCCGTTATCTGGGCTTCTGTGCTTGCTCTGCCAAGATGGGAAATACTGAGATTGAAGAAATTTTTTAAATGTTTATTTATTTTTGAGAGAGAGACAGAGAGACAGACTGGCAGGGAAGGGATAGAGAGAGAGGGAGACACAGAATCTGAAGCAGGCTCCAGGCTCGGAGCTGCCAGCCCAGAGCCAGATGCTGGGCTCGAACTCACGGACCATGAGATCGTGACCTGAGCTGAAGTTGGATGCTTAACCGAATGAGCCACCCAGGCGCCCCAAGGGAAACATTGAGATTTAGCAAAAGTGTGGGACGAATTTTGTTTCAGAATAAGCAAGGGAATGCAATGCGGGTTTAATCTTTACTCATCGGTTTCTTTCTTTTTTTAAAAAAAATTTTCTTAATGTTTATTTTTGAGAGAGACGCAGTGCAAGTGGGGGAGGGGCAGAGAGAGAGAGGGAGACACAGAATCCGAAGCAGGTTCCAGGCTCTGTGCTGTCAGCACAGAGCCTGACTTGGGGCTCAAACCCACGAACTGTGAGTCAGATACTTAACCGACTGAGCCCCCTGGGTGCCCCGGTCAGTTTCATTGGGAGCACCTGCTTGCTGTATGCTGTGTGCCGAGGACGGCCGGGTTGGGGACCCGGTCCTGCTGTGGGCTGGGGGAGGGGAGGGCTCAGAGCCTCGGGGCAGGTGGCAGCACAGGGGGACTTCCCAAGCCCAGCATGCGGCAATGGGAACCCGGAGGGGTGGGCGCTTCAGGCGGCCCCTCTAAGGAGAGGGCCCCGGTGCCGAGCCCTTGAGGACTTGGCCGGGCAGGTGGTGGGGGCACCGTCCGGGCAGAGGCGCTGTGTGTGCTTTGAGAGGACTCGTGTATTTGCGGAGCTGGTGAGGGGCATGGTGAAGGCGACGGCAGGTGAGAAAAGGGGCCCCGAAACCTATGCCAAGGGGCTTTGGGAGGTTTTCAGCAGGAATGAGCTACGGGCAGACCCTCATTTTCGTAAGATCCTTCTAGTTCCTGGTGGAGCATGGCGATGGGGGCCAAGATGGAAGGCAGGGAGTGTCTGGGGGCTGCAACCTAGTGAGAGAGGGGGGTGACCTCAAGCAGAGTGACAGCTGTGGAGACAGAGGGACACTGACAGAATGGAACTAGTTATGGAAGGCAGAGCTGGCAGGAGGGGGGATGGACAGAGGGTGGGAGGAGGGATAGGAAGGAGTCCGGGAAGACCCTGGGATCCTGGCTTAGGCAAGCAGGTGGATGCCGTGGGCTCCTCCGTGTGTGTGATCTTTGTAGCCCCTGGACATTTGCACATCCACTGTTTGTAGAAGGTTCTCTGAGCTCCACGTATTCAACTTCGTTCTCAGGGTTTGGAGGACTCCTCTGGGCGGTGCCGCCCTGCACCTCCAACATGTGAAGGTCATACCTACCAGCACTTCTGTCTTTCCTATGCCCTTCTCTCTCTCAGAGAGAGTCCCTCAGATGCTCAGGAGACAGCACTCTATCTTTACAGGGTGACTGGGGTGGATGTTCTGGTTACCTCCCCTGCATCCATCCCCCTCCTCTTGAAGACCACCCCTTTCTCCTGTAGCCTGTGGACTACCCCCACCCCTGGACACAGGGGCTATGGGGTTCAGGCCCAAGTTAACCCTCATCATGGAATCTCTAGTCCTCTGTGTTAGTCTCCTAGGCTGCCTGACAAATTACCATGAATGTGGTGGCTGAAGACAAAACAAATTTAGCTTTCACAGTCCGAGAGTCCAGAAGTTCAAAGTCAAGCTGTCAGCAGGGCTGTGCTTCCTCCAGAGGCCCTAAGGGAGATTATGTTCTTTGACTCTCTCAGCTTTTGGTGGCTGCCAGGATTCCTTGGCTTGCAGCCACTCACTGCAGTCACCGCCTCGTCTTCTGGTGGCCTTGCTCTCCAGGTCTGTCTTCTCTTCTGGCTCTATACGGAGATGTGTCATTGGACTTAGGGCCCACCATCTAGTCCAGGGAGATCTCATGGTAAGACCCTTAACTGCATCCACAAAGACCCTTTTTCCCAATAAGGTCACGTTCAGAGGTTCCAGGGCTTAAGAGGGAGGCATGTCTTTTTTGGGGGAGGGAGGGGGTTCATACAACTCAGTGTAGCCCCTGTGGATGGCAAGACGGAATGAAATTGAGGCCATGATGACATCACTGAGCCCCTACCAACAGCCCAGAAAGCCTGCCTCCTTTAGGACTTCCAGTTATGTTATTCAGTAAATCCTCCTTCTTGCTTGAAGCCCATTTTTAAAAAAGCGTTTATTTTTGAGAGAGAGTACAAACAGGGGAGGGGTAGAGAGAGAAGGAGACAGAGAGCCCCCAGCAGGCTCCATGCTGTCAGCCCAGAGCCCGATGTGGGTCTTGAACCCACGCACCATGGGATCATGATCTGAGCTGAAGTCAGGAGTCAGATGCTCAATCAATGGAGCCACCCAGGCGCCCCGCTTTAAGCCAATGTGATACAACTTTCCCCCGTCGCTTGCGGCTCAGTGTGCCCTGATGCCTATATGTGCCCATCTGGAGTCCTGCAAATAGGCAGATGGGTGTGAGATCATGGCAATTGGAATTGTTTGCTGACTCTATCTTGACACTCCGTGTGACTTGGGCAAGCCACAGGCCTGCTGACCATCGGTGTGAATATATACAGGGGGCTCAGGTCCCTGCAAAAGGCTCTTCAAAATGAAAGCCACCATGGTGGTTACGGCCTCTGCATTCCAAGAAAGACGTCACAGAACTGGAAAGAGGCCGGACAATAGAGTGAGGAAGGGCTTTTAGCATGAGGACGAGCTCCACAGTCAGGATTCTTCAGCCTGGACAGGTGGGGGCTGAGGAGGAGGTATGATCAGGCCTATCGACAAGGCGGAACAGCCTCGTGCATTAAATCCCTGAATCCTTGGACACCTAGGGCGCCACTCCTAAACGTTTGAGAGGCTGTTTCAGGGCGGACGATAGAAGGTGCTGCTTTACACGGTAGGGAGGTGAACTTGAGGCCCTCGGGCAGCCTGGCGTGGTGCACCTGCAGTCCGGCAGACCGGCTCCACACCTGGCTCCAGCTGTGTGAGCGTGAGCAGTCTCCTCCCCGAGTGTCAGACGCTCGCTGGTAACGTGGGGACAGAGGCGCTGCCCCCCAGCTCTGACACACCCGCTGTCCTGCTTGTTCTGCAGGTGGCCTGACTGCAGACCCCTCCCCCGCCCCGCGGGAGACCTCGCGTCCTCTGCCTCCCTTAGGGTCCACTTTAAGCAAGTCTCTCCTACCTGTCCCTCGTCGTCTGTTTCCCCCTTCCTTAGATTAGTCTTGCATATGCGAAAACCATGATTGTCTCAGGGGCTCCTGGGTGGCTCAGGTCATGATCTCACAGTTATGGGTTTGAGCCCCGCATCGGGCTCTGTGTTGACAGTGGGATTCTCACTCTCTCTCTCTGCCCCTCCCTTGCTTGTGCACATGCTCTCTTTCTCTCTCTCAGAAATAAATAAGCATGTAGGTCACTCCTGGTTTTTCCTTCCCGCTTTTTTTGTGTGCCCAAAACATTTGTTGCAGCTGCTCAGACTGAGATGTTCTCCATGTGTGTGGGTTCGAGCCCCGCGTCGGGCTCTGTGCTGACTGCCAGCTCAGAGCCTGGAGCCTGCTTCAGATTCTGTGTCTCCCTCTCTCTCTGACCCTCAGCCCCCCATGCTCTGTTTTTTTTTCTCTCTCTCTCTCTCAAAAATAATTAAACATTTTATTTTATTTTATTTATTTTATTTTATTTTTTAAAACCTTTTTTTTTTTTAATGTTTTATTTATTTCTAGGAGAGAGAGAGAGACAGCGTGAGCAGAGGAGGGTCAGAGAGAGAGGGAGTCACAGACTGAAACAGGCTCCAGGCTCTGAGCTGGCAGTCAGCACAGAGCCCGACGCGGGGCTCCAACCCACGAACCGCGAGATCATGACCCAAGCGGAATTCGGACGCTTAACCGACTAAGCCACCCAGGCGCCCCAAAAATAATTAAACATTAAAAAAAACCCACCACGATTGTCTCTCCCATCCGAAAACAACCCTCCCTCCTACTTCCCCTGTACCTCCTGCCCACTTTCCTGGCCCCACTTTGCTGCAAAAGTCCTTGAAAGAATTGTCTTTTTGGCTCAACGACTCTTTGCAAGACGGACACACTCATGTCACTACCATTCAGGTTTGAAAAAAGAAATGTTACCAGCAGCACCCCAGACATTCTGTCCTCTCTCCCACACAGCCCTCTCTACCCTTCAAGGTAATTGCCATCCTGATTTATAACACAATACATTATCTTTTATCTGTTTATTTAGTTTATTGTGGTAAAATACATATAAAATTTACCATTTTAACCTCTTTTTTTTTGGATGTTTGTTTTTGAGAGAGAGAGACAGAGACAGAGAGGGAACAAGTCGGGGAGGAGCAGAACGAGCCGGAGACAGGATTGGAAGCAGGCTCCGTGCCGACAGCAGTGAGCAGCCCGATGTGGGGCTTGGACTCAAGAACCGTGAGATCATGATCTGAGCTGAAGTCGGACGCTCAACTCACTGAGCCTCCCAGGTGGCCCAACCATTTTTAAAAGTCACCTCTATGCCTAGCCTGGGGCTTGAACTCACGACCTGAGATCAAGAGTCACGCGCTCTTCTGACTGAGCCAGCCAGGTGCTCCCCACCCATCTTAACCATATTAAAGCATACAACTCGGTGGCATTTGGCACATGCATAATGTGCGCCCGTCACCGTTACCTAGGTCACTTCAGGAGGAAACCCACGCCCATGAGCAGCCATACCCCATCCCCATTCTCCGCCCCTTGCGACCACTCGTCTTTTGTCTTTGTGGACCTGCCTGTTCTGGATGTTTCATCATAAATGAAACCGCATAATATACAGCCGCCTGTACCTGACTTATTTTACTTAGCGTAATGTTGTCAGGGTTTATCCATGTTGTAGCAGGCACCGAAATGTAAACCTTTACTATGGCTAAATAATATTCTATCATATCACTATACCACATGGCTTCATCCACTCATCCGCCGATGGCCATTTGGGTCGTTGCCACCTCTTGGCTGTCATGAGGGGTGCTGCTACGGACATTCACGTGCAAGCTTTGGTTTGAATACCTGTTTCATCTGCTTTTGGATAAGCTGGCCACCGGCTTTGCAGTCTCTCTCTGTCTGACTTTATATATACTCGGTGAAGATTATATTCTGTGACCGGGGATTCATGCTCGTGATTTACTGCTTGCTTATATGCATTGCCGGGTAATATATCATTATGTGAATATATCACCATTGAATCCAGTGGGGATGGATACTGTCCAGTTTGGGGTTATTCGGAGGCATGCCGGCTCGCCACAAGTGTTCTCCTTCGCGTCTTCAATTGCTATCTGGCATGTGCCTAGGGATGGAGTGGCTGCGTCACAGGTGACAACACAGGGTTAACTTTAGTAGGTGACTGACAAAGGGTTCTGCAAGGTGGGTCCGATTTTCACTCCCCTGGGAGTGTCTGAAGGTCCCAGCTGCTCCGCCTTTTCACCAACACTTGACGTTTCCACGTGAGTGTTTCCTAGACGTCTCAGACCCAACAAGTCCCAAACTTCACTTCCCGTCGTCGCCTCTGAACCTGCCCTCCTGTTCAGTCGATGGCAGTTCTGTCCTTCCAGTTGCTCCGGCCAGAATGCTCGGAGTCACCGTGATCTTTCCTTCATTTGATACCTGACATCTGACGTCAGGAACCTATCTGGCTTCCAGAAACATTCGCGAAATGACCTCAGCTCCTATTGTGCTCTCATCCTTGCCGGAGTCAGCGTCATTCTTCATCTAGATTACTGCGACTACCTTCCTATTTGGCCTTCAGGCTTTCATTCCACATATTCTGAGCGCAGCAGCCAGGGTGGTCATTTTTTTAAAAAATTGTGGTAAAATACACAGAAAATAAAATTTGCCATTTTAGCACATACGGTGCAGTGGCATTAAATACGCCACAGGGGAATCCTTTTATTTTATTTTTAAAGTCCCTCCCTCCCTCCCTCTCTCCCTTCCTTCCTTCCTCATAAGAATGAGCTGGGGAGGAGCAGAGGGAGAGAATCCCTACTGAGCTCTGCAACGTCAGCTCAGAGCCCCATGCAGGGCTCAAACTCACGAACCCGTGAGATCATGACCGGGGCCAAAATCAAGAATTGGATGTTTAACCAACCAACTGAGCCACCCAGGCACCCCAGGGCAAACCTTTTTTTTTTTTTTTTTTAATGTTTATTGATATTTGAGAGAGAGAGAGAGAGACAGAGTACTATGGGGAGGGGCAGAGAGAGAGGGAGACACAGAATCTGAAGCAGGCTCCAGGCTCCGAGCTGTCAGCACAGAGCCCGACGTGGGGCTCGAACCCACAAACTGTGAGGTCATGACCTGAGCTGAAGTCGGACGCTTAACTGACTGAGCCACCCAGGCGCCCCATGGGCAAACCTTTTAATACGTAAATTAGGTCACCTCACTTCCTCGCTCAAACGCTTCCAGGAACTCGGCATTTCAGAGAGTCCACGGTTTTATGGCGGCACAGCAAGCCTCGTCCGGCCTGGTCTCCTCTTACTTCTGAGACTTCACCTTCTCCTCCTTACCCTTGGCCGTCTCCACGCCAGGCCCCAAGGCCTGTTCTTGTTCCTGGAACAAGCCAGGCATGGCCCTGCCTTAGGACCTTTGAATTGGCAATCACCTCTGCCTGCCTGGAATGTTCTGCCTCTAGATATTCATACGATGAACTCTCCTGCCCCCTTAAAGCCTTGCTTTAAGGGGCTTGGGGAGTTTTGCCCACCATACGAATTTAAATATGAGAGCTGGCTTGTGGTTAAAGAATTCTTACGGTAAATTTTTTTTTTCTTTCCACCCGCTTGCAACGTTTACTTAACATGGGCAGTTTTCCTTGCTCCTCTGTGGTGAGCTTTATTTCACGAGCTTATTTCTAGCCCACTGCTGTCCTCGAGGTAGGGCCCAGCTCCCGCAGAAGGTTCTCCATCACGCTCCCCACCTTGCCGGCGCGAGGCTCTGTCTCCCCTCGCACGAGCCCAGCAGACCTTGAAAGCCGAGGCCCAGGGTTGCTCGGCTTGGCGTATTTCCTCGGGGAGAAAGCCAGTTTCCACATCCTGTCCGGCTTCCTGCCTTCCCTTCTCTTTTGGCCTCTGACCCTTTTCGCCAGCTCACTCGGTGCCTTTAAAGGAGCGAAATGTTCGATGCAGCAGATGTAGTGTTTCAGCAGGAAGTAGTTCAGAGTGTCTGTCGGCTCTATGCACAGAAGCAGAAGCGCCTTGAATGTCAGATGCAGGGAGGTCACACGTTCTAGGAGGAAAGCGAGGGGCTCGGGAATCCTTGGTCCTGATCCCAGCCCGGCCTTCAACTGGCTGTGACCTTAGACAGGTCACATGGACCCAGAAGGCCTCAGCTCCTTACTTAGAAAGGCTTAGAAAGGCCCTTTGAGGGGCGCCTGGGTGGCTCAGTCCGTTGAGTGTCTGACTTCGGCTCAGGTCATGATCTCATGGTTCATGGGTTCAAGTCCCACATCAGGCTCCGCAGTGACAGCTCGGAGCCTGGAACCTGCCTCGGATTCTGTGTCTCCCTCTCTCTCTTTGCCCCTCCATTTGTGCTCCGTCTCTCTCAAAAATAAACATTAAAAAAAAAAAAAGGCCTTCGAGAGGGCTTAGGGTGGGTGGCCTCATATTCTGTGACTCCATGTTCCTGGGAGACTGTTTTTTTTTTTTTTAAATGTTTTTATTTATTTCTAGGAGAGAGAGAGAGAGAGACAGCGTGAGCAGGGGAGGGTCAGAGAGAGAGGGAGTCACAGACTGAAACAGGCTCCAGGCTCTGAGCTGCCAGTCAGCACAGAGCCCACGCGGGGCTCGAACCCACGAACCGCGAGATCATGACCTAAGCGAAAGTCGGACGCTTAACCGACTAAGCCACCCAGGCGCCCCTGGGAGACTCTGTTTTAATGGAGCTCGTGACGGGGGCAGGGGCCGGAGCTCCCAGTTCAGGTGGCCTTTCTGTGTCCTCCCTTTCTCCCTCCCCTTCTGTTTTGACTCCTTACAGTCAATGAAACTTCCTTCCCTCAATCCCTTAGTCCCTTTTATATATGTGTGTACATATTTTTAAAATATTTTATTTTGTGATTTTTATATCTAATTATATGGGTTTACACAGATATACTTACTTATATGTAATAGTAGTTATTAGGCTTTATTTTTAGATTTTCTTTTTTCAATTTATGTTTTAAACGCTTATTTTATTTTTGAGAGGGAGAGAGTGCGCAAGCAGGGGAGGGACAGAGAGAGAAGGGGACACAGAATTGGAAGCAGGCTCCAGGCTCTGAGCTGACAGCACACAGCCCGAGGTGGGGCTCGAACCCATGAACCGTGAGATCGTGACCTGAGCTGAAGTCGGACGCTTAACCGACTGAGCCATCCAGGTGCCCCTATTTTTAGGTTTTCAGAGAAATTGAGAAGATAGTTCAGAGTTCCCATATACCTCACACCTGGTTTCCCTCTTTACTAACATCTTACATTAATATGATACCTTCATTGTAATGAATGAAGCAGTGTTAACACATTATGATGAGCTGAAGTCTATAGTGTATTTAGCTTTTCTGTAGTTTTGCCTAATGTCTTCTACTGTTCCAGGATCCCATCCAGAAAAGCACATTACATCTACTTGTCAGGTCGTTTTAGGCTCTGCTTGGCTGCTGCTGTGGTTGTGTCTCATTTTTTATTCGCTTTATTTATTCATTTTTTAAAAACTTGCAGCAAAAGGTGCCTGGGTGGCTCAGTCGGTTAAGCGTCTGACTCTTGGTTTCTGCTCAGGTCATGATCTCACAGTTTGTGGTTTGAGCCCTGCATCGGGCTCTGTGCTGATAGTGTGGAGCCTGCTCGTGATTCTCTCTGTCCCTCTCTCTCTGCCCCTCCCCAACTCGTGCTATGTCTCTCTCAAAATAAATAAATAAACTTAAAAAAAAAAAAACTGCAGCGAGACACACAAAACATAAAATATAACCATCTTTCCGTACGGTTCAGTGAATTACGTGCATTCACATTGTTAGACCGCCTTCACCACTGCCCGGCTTCAGAGCTTTGTCATCATCCCAGAGAAACTCTGTACTCATTAAAGAACACCATCATGTTTTCCCCTCCTCCCAGCCCTCCGTAACCTCTATACTTCTTCCTTCCTTCTCCCTTCCCTCCCTCCCTCCCTGCCTCCCTCCCTTCCTTTTAGTTTATTTATTTATTTACTTATTTTTAGTGATCTCTACACCTGACACAGGGTTTGAACTCAGGACCCGGAGATCAAGAGTCGCAGCCTTTTCTGACTGAGCCAGCCTGACGCCCCTGTACGATTTTCCCCATGAATCTGACTATTCTTGGCACCTCACAGAAGCAGAATCGTACAGAATTTGTCCTTTTGTGCCTTTCCGTTATTTATTTATTTATTTTTATTTCTGAGAGAGAGAGAGAGAGAGACAGCGTGAGCAGGGGAGGGTCAGAGAGAGAATGAGATACAGAATCTGAAGCAGCTCCAGGCTCTGAGCTGGCTGTCAGCACAGAGCCCGATGTGGGGCTCGAACCCACGAACCGTGAGATCATGACTTGAGCCGAAGTCGGATGCTTAACCGACTGAGCCTGGAGCCTGTTTCAGTCTGTGACTCTCTCTCTCTCTGACCCTCCCCTGATCACGCTGTTTCTCTCTCTCTCTCTCCTAGGAATAAATAAAACATTAAAAAAAATAAAAAATAAATAAATAAAAGAAATAGTGTCTTTGCTAAGCTAGGTGCTGTGCACCTGGGTATTTATTTTTATTCTTTTTCTTTGAACTGACCCCATGCACGATACACACACTCGTGTGACTACATGAAGTATTTCAAATGTAAGAAGGAAACCTCTTCGAAGGAAACCTCAAGAAAAATCGCACTGGTGAACTGTTGCTTGTTACGTGGAGGTGGCCCCACGCCGGGCAGCCTGCCCAGCTCTGACCGTGCCCGCGGACTGGGAGCGCCCCGAGGGGGAGGACACGGGTGCAGACCCGCCTAGAGAGGGGGTGCAGAGGAGAGAGTGCAGGTCTGAAGTCAGAAGGGTGAGTCCAGACGTCATCTTTGCCACCGACTGACTACATGACTCTGCGCACGTAATTAAACTCCGAGTCTGGGGCGCCTGGGTGGGGGGCTCAGTCGCTTGAGCGTCCGACTGCGGCTCAGGTCATGACCTCAGGGTTCGTGGGTTCGAGCCCTGCGTCGGGTTCTGTGCTGACAGCTCAGAGCCTGGAGCCTGTTTCAGAGTCTGTGTCTCCCTCTCTCTCTGCCCCTCCCCTGCTCACACTGTCTCTCAAAAATAAACATTAAAAATAATAGTTATTATTATTATTATTATAAGATAAAAATAATAAAATTCTCTGAGATTGCCACTTGCTCAAATGTTTTTTATTTATTTCTAGGGGAGAGAGAGAGAGAGAGAGACAGCGTGAGCAGGGGAGGGTCAGAGAGAGAGGGAGTCACAGACTGAAACAGGCTCCAGGCTCTGAGCTGGCAGTCAGCACAGAGCCCGACACGGGGCTCGAACCCACGAACCGCGAGAACATGACCTAAGCGAAAGTCGGATGCTTAACCGACTAAGCCACCCAGGCGCCCCCAAAGACACTATTTCTAGTACCTTCGAGATGCCATGTGTGTTCCCCATTCCACAGTTTCCACTCGGTACACCTTGCAGATGATCACCATCCCGAATTTTGTGTTTGTCGTTCCCTTACTCGTCTGATTTGGGGAGCCTGTGTCCCTAATCAATGTGTTGTTGAGTCTGGAGGGTTTGTTGAGCTTCTTCTAAGTGAAATCACACCGAGCATATAATTTGGTGATTTGCTTTATTTTACAGTGTGTGTACAGTGTGTTTACGGGATTCACGCATTTTCATGGCTATATAGTATTTCAGCATATGAATAGATTGTATATTTTTAGGTTTATTTATTTATTTTGGAGGGGGGAAAGAGAGAGAGAGAGAAAGAGAGAGAATGAGAACATGAGCAGGGGAGGGGCAGAGAGAGAGGATCTCAAGTAGGCTGTAGGCCGCCAGAGCAGAGCCCGATGTGGGACTTGAACTTACAAACTGTGAGATCATGACCTGACCCCACATCAAGAGTCAGTCAGATGCTTAATCACCTGAGTCCACCCAGGTGCCCCATATATGTATATATACATATATATATATACACACACATATAGTTGTATATATATGCATATATATACAATTATATATATACAACTATATGTGTGTATGTATACACATATATGTGTGTAAACACATATATGTCTATACGCACATACACATGTATATACGTACACAAATACATATATGCACACACATACATATATGCACACACACATATAACACACATATATGTATATATACACATATACATATATGCATATATATGTATACACACAGACAGACATATATATGTATATATTTTATTAGGCTTCATGCTCAGCACAGAGCCCAGTGTGGGGCTTGAGCTCACTACTCTGAGCTCAAGACCTGAGCTGAGATCAAGAGTTGGACGCTTAACTCACTGAGCCCCTCAGGCTCCCCTAGAGTATATATGTTTTTAGTACATTCTCACGTCCATGGGCGTTTGGGCCTTTTGTGGCTTTTGTTTTTATGAACGGTGCTGCTGCGAACTTTCTGGGGCCCATGTGGTGGAAGAACTTCTCCAAGTGAGTTACTGTGTTACAGAATACACCCCAGATTACGCCGAGCTGCCTTTCCACGTCCTGGGTCTGGTGTCCCTTGTGCCAGCAGCATACGAGGGTTCCCAGAATTCTGTATCCTCAGAGCTCCCTTTGGTGCCGGCCTGTCTACTCTGCTCTGCCCACAACTCAGATGCCCTCTGAGCAAGCATACCCAGGCCTCACTTGGCCTCTGGCCCGAGTGCCTCTGGTTTGGTCACCCCAAGGCTGGCCTGGACTTCGTGTTCCCTCCGAGAGTTCGAGTCCTTTAACATACTGTTTGCTCAGCCTCTGGGTCCAGGCTCAGGGCTCCAGCCTCGCCCTGGATTCCGGGTCCAAGTGGGGCCCCGTGGCTCCCCAGGGGTCAAGGACGCGCGAGACCTTACTTCCTCTTGCCAAGCCAGGTGGCGCTGGAATTTTCAACCGGTGTTGTCTCTCTACACAGCTGAGAACTGGGAATCCTGGAAGAGAGCTCTCACGGCTTTTCTTCAGGCTTTCTGGGGAGGTCAGCAGGAGCACTATCGGTGCTGGCAGGAGGAGGTGACATCCGTGCTGGCCCTACGCCAGGCCACAGGGACGTCTCTGCACAGCACCAGCTCATCCAGCCTGGGGCCCCGGGTGTGGGCTGTGCACAGAGCTGGCCCCGCCCGGCCAGGACAGCCGGAGCCCGCCTCCTACTGGTTCACCTTCCCGCCAGATGCTTCTCTTTCTGACAGCGGCGGTGCTCAGGGTGGGGGCCCCTGGTCCCAGGCTCAGAGTGTCTGCGTTTTCCTTGTCGTCAGAAGGCACGAGGGCATTGTGGTTACCAGCCTAGGCCAACACGTGGGTTAGAGTTCTGGTTCTAACCCCCTGCATGCTTTGTTGGTGACTTAACCTCTCGTATGCTATTTCCTCATTTATAAAACAAGAACACCATCTATGTCTACAGGGTTAATGAGAAAAAGTACAGAAAGCATTAGCACTCTTCTGGCACACCATGGACCCCAAGAACTGTTTTGGGTAGTTGTGACATGGTGGGAAGAACTGGGTTGGAAGTGGGAAGGATCTGGGTTTGCTCCTGACGCTGTCACCTCTTCATTGTATCACTTGGCCTGAGGCCCCAGTTTTCCCCATCTGCAAGATGGTAATAAGAGTCTCTACTCCATTGGATTAATTGAACTAAAATATGCGACTGCCACTCGGCAGATGGCGATTGCTTAATAAATATCAGTGACTGTTGTTATTACACGAGGAAGTGACTTGTTTTCACTAATGGCCCATAGAGACTCACCGACAGAGAGAATGATCTTTCCTAGGTTACAGCTCAGACTTCAAATTCTTAAGCATTTATAAATGTATTATTTTAACAAAGGATACATTATAAGCATTTTGGAAAAGAGAAAAAGAGGAAACTCCCCAGAACTTCCCCAAGATCCTACCACCTAAACGCATGTATTGTGACCACGTTGATGTATTTCCTTCCAGGGCTTTGTCATGGGTGTTTTATGAAGCGGTTCTAATGATCTGATCTACACATGTCCATGCATTACATGTCTGTATTCTTTTTCTTTCACATGCAAACACTGTATCACAAATATTTCCCCATGTTGCTACATGCTCTTCATAATTATAATTTTTTAACGATTGCATACCAGTCTTTTTTTTTTTTAAGTTTATTTATTAGTTTTGAAAGAGAGAGAGAGAGAGAGAGTGCGAGCAAGCGCGCTAGGGGAAAGGGCAGTAAGAGAGTGGGAGAGAGAGAATCCCAAGCAGGCTTCGTACCACCAGTGTGGAGACCAACGCGGGGCTCGAACTCACAAACTGTGAGATCATGACCTGAGCCAAGGTCAGACACTGAACCGACTGAACCACTCAGGTGCCCCTGTATACCACACCTGTATGCCAAAGATCTTAAGTAAGATCTTTTGGCATAAACTTTTCTAGTATTTCAGGGGTCTTCCCTGAGATTCCAGAAATCAAACTACTGGGTCACCTTTTATAGCTTCAGAGTCATATAGCCATTGCTTTCCAAAAAGGTGGTATCAGTTCATAATGCAGTAATGTCTGATAAAGCTCATTCAAGTGCAGAGTCATTGTATTGGGTATCATAAATACCGCTTTCTTTTGGCTGATTTATGAACTGTATCTTATCATTGTCGGCAGCGGTTGCCAAGCTGGAGAAAGTAAAAAGAAGAAAAGAAATCACAACTTCATTAATGCAGAATCATGGAGTCGGAAGGAGTTTGAGTGGGATATTAACTTTTGTCTCTCTGATTTTGCCTTCTGCATTTGGACTGCAAGATAGATGGATACTGTATTTTAATTTAACGTAGTCTTTTTGTTAAGGGCTTAAAATTTTTTTCATTGTTTATTATTTTTGAGAGAGAGAGAGAAAGAGAGACTGTGAGTGGGTGATGGGCAGAGAGAGAGGGGGACACAGAATCCGAGGCAGGCTCCAGACTGTCAGCACAGAGCCTGATGTGGGGCTCAAACTCATGAACCGTGAGATCATGACCTGAGCTGAAGTCGGACACTTAGCCGACTGAGCCACCCAGGCGCCCCTTAATGTAGTCTTTTTTAAAGTTTATTTTTTCCATTGTAAGAGTAAAATATGATTATTGAAGATGTTTTGGAAACTACGGAAAAAGTTGAAAGATAAATCACTTTTAGTCCCAATGTTAACATTTTGGTACATTTCCTCATTTTCTTTCAGTCTTTTTTCTGCAGACTTTTTTTCTCCTTTTATGTAACTGTGAAGATATCATATATACAATCTTTAACTTAACCTTTCTCACTTAACAGAATGATATAGGTATTTATATAACTGTAAACATACACAGACATCCTTTTATAGCCCATGTATTTTATTTTTGTCTTTTGAAATTATTTTTAATTTTATTATTAATTTTTAATGTTTATCTTTGAGAGAGAAAGAGAGCAGGAGCGGGGGAGGGGCAGAGAGAGGAAGACACAGAATTTGAAGCAGGCTCCAGGCTCTAGGCTCTGAGGCATCAGCACAGAGCCCGATGCGGGGCTCAAACTCAAGAACCGTGAGACCATGACCTGAGCTGAAGTCGGACGCTTAACCAACTGAGCCACCCAGGCGCCCCAATTTTTTGTCTTTTTCCTTTTTTGAAAGAAATACATACTCACGGTTTAAAAAAATTCACATAGTGCCTGGTGTACAATGAAAAGTCTCTTTGCTACCCTTGACCTCCTCATCCTCCCCAGAGGAAACACTGTAGTAGCTTGCCTTCGTATCCTGAGAGTCTGTGCATATTCAAGCAAAATGAGCTTTTTTTCCTAGGCAAATAGAACACCAGACATACTGTTTTGCACCTTGCTTTCTTCATTTTTTTTTCTTTCTTGATTTTTTTCACTATCTATATCTTAGCAATCATTCCACCAAAGCACATATGGTTTTGACCTGGTCTTTTTTTTTTTTTTTTTTTACCAGCTAATAGTATATATGGCAGGGATGCACCATAATGTATTATCCAGTCTCTTGTTGAGGATTTGTCCTTTCTTTTGTTCTTATAGACAACGTTTTAAGCAACTCATACATATGTGTCAGTAATATCCATAGGATAAATTCCTAGCAGTGGAATTTTGCCAACTCAGCAGATTTGTTTTAAAATGCACACTTTAAACTTTGACAGATACTATCAGATTGCCAATTAAACTACACCCAGTAACATGTAAAAGTACGTGTTTCCCATGCCATCACCGACACAGATGGTGAACAGTGTCTTTGATCTCTGACAAACCGAAAAACAAAAATAGTATTCTGAGTTTTCAAAAATGTTTATTTTGAGAGAGAGGGAGAGCACGTGTGTGCATATGAGTGCCCGAGTGGGGAAGGGGCAGAGAGAGGGAGAGAGAGAATCCCAAGCAGGCTTTGCGCTGTCAGTGCAGAGCCCCACACGGGGCTCGATTCCGTGAACTGCAAGATCATGACCTGAGCTGAAATCAAGAGTCAGACGCTTAACCCACCGAGCCACCCAGGTGCCCCTAGATGCCATCTTTAATTGCAGAAAAATATCCCATGGAGAAGATTCACCAGAAATGCGTCTAACCATTCCTTCATGAGCTCCTAAATTTTCACTGTTATAAATAATACCCTAGTGAACAGCTTTTTTTGCATTACATTTCTCTGGCATGAGGTATTGTTTTCTTACAGTGAATTCCTGGAAATGAAATTTGTGGGTCAAAGGGTATTGGCATGTAAAGACATCGCTCCTGGAAAGGCTTATGCTGGCTTGCAGTCCCCTTAACAACGTACACACGCGCCAATTCACTTTCCCACCGCCAGCCTCGGCTTACCGGAGTTAAAGGATCTCTCAGGACGCAGCTTCTGAAGATGTATTTTGTGCTCTAATCCAGCGCTAGCCTCACTTTGAAGCCGGGACACATTTTCCCCTTTTGTATCGTGAACCAGATCCTTCCTTGTCATGGGGCCCAGCTTTGTTCTGGAAGAACCCAGAGTTCTGCATCAGAGATGTCAGTGTCTGTTTTCCTTTCTTTGTAAAACCCCACGGCCAGGCTTGTGTGAATCATCGTGGAAGAAAAACATTGCCGTTGTTCCAAGAAATGCGCAAATGCTTCTGTATTGGATTACCAATTGGAATAGATTACCTATGGCCCAGGGGGTGGGGGGCAGTACAGGATGTCGGGCTCTGTCTAGGGAGGTGCTGTGTGGTTCCCTTTTGTGGGACACGACAGTCAGTGACAGTGACTCTGGGCAAACCGTCCTGTGTGCTGGGTTGCATCAGAGCAGGGATCATCTGGGAGAACAGACATTTACTTTTATCTTTTTTTTTTTTTTTTTAACGCTTATTTGTTTGTTTTGAGAGAGAGCAGAGAAGGGGCAGAGAGAGCGAGTGAGAGAAAGAATCCCAAGTAGTCTCTGTGCCGACAGAGCAGACTTGGGGCTCAGTCTCACGAAACACGAGATCACGACCTGAGTTGAAATCAAGAGTTGGAAGCTTAAGCGACTGAGCCGCCCAGATGCCACGACATTTGCTTTTTATCTGTTCAACGTCTTTTTCTCTTTTAGTACTAGGGGCTTCTCTTGTTCTTGCAAACTACTGTATTAAGACGTAGCTCTGGCCTTTAGTATCCCTCCTCCTCCTGCCCTTGACCCAAGAAGGACCAGTCACCCTCCCTCCTGGATTTTGACACGTGGATGCTAGGAGAAAGAAACTTTGTTTTCCCATGAAGTGTGCTAAGCTAGGATGCTTTAGGCTCAAGGCTGCCGGTGGCCCTCTTTCCCTCCATGCGGAAAATGCTGTCTACGGTACAAACTGGGGAATATGGAGCTAAGGGAAGACACACAGAGACAGATGGACAGAGACTGTCTTCACACCAGCCATTTAAGTGCCTGTCTGGACTGGATACCTTTCTGCACTTGCAACAGAAAAACTAGTTCACCCGGAGAGGCCAGAGAACTTGCGGCTGAGAGGTGAGCACAGAGGAGCGCAGAGAGGTCTAGGAAGAGGGAACTGAGGGTTGGTGCCAGAGGAAAATATCAGTTGTCCGATTCAAACATCTCAGAAGTTTGAGATGACAGTCAGGGTGGAGCAAGGCAAGGGTTGGTGGCTGGGAGTATGAGAAGCGAGTCAGGAAGTGCAAAGCCAGCGAGGTGAGAGAATCGACTGCATTCACAGGGACACAAGATGGCCTTGAGCCACACTTGCTGTGGGAATGGAGAGGAAGGAAGCCATGATCGTGAGGAGAATTGCAACGGAGGGATCCGCAGGGCCTTGGTGACTGATTTGCAGACTGGATGGATCCACTGCGGTTGCCCAAAATCCTACGCGCTGGGCGGCTTAAACCACAAGTCCGACAACAGAAGTCCAAGATCAAGGTGCCAGCAGTCTTGGTTCCTGGTAAGGCCTCTCTCCTCAGCTTGAAAATGGCGCCTTCTTGCTATGCGTTTGCTTGGCCTTTTCTTTGGGCGTGTGTGGGAGAGAGCGAGTGAGCTAGCCAAGGTGCCTCTTCCTCTTAGAAGGACACCAGTCCAGCAGATCAGGGCCAAACCCTCATTTAACTTTAGTTACCCGCCCCCCTTAAAGGGCCTATCTCCAAACACAATTACACGGGGGGCTAAGGTTTCCACATATGAATTTCGAGGGGGGGACACAATTCAGTCCAAAACACGAACCAAGTAGAAGGAAGTTTTTGGAGGAGGGTGACTAATTTGTTTGGTTTATCCTTTCCTGTGCTTTATTAATGTTATTTTTTAAAGAGTAATCAACCTTAATGTTCATTTATTTTTTTTATTTTTGATTTTTTTCTATATTTTATTTATTTCTAGGAGAGAGAGAGAGACAGCGTGAGCAGGGGAGGGTCAGAGAGAAAGGGAGACACAGACTCCAAAATAGGCTCCAGGCTCCGAGCTGGCAGTCAGCACAGAGCCTGACGCGGGGCCCGAACCCACGAACTGCGAGATCATGACCTAAGCGAAAGTCAGACGCTCAACCGACTAAGCCACCCGGGCGCCCCAATGTTCATTTATTTTTGAGAGAGAGAGAGAGAGAGAGAGAGAGAGTGTATGCAGGGGAGGAGCAGAGAGAGACACACACACAGCATCTGAAGCAGGCTCCGGGCTCTGAGCTGTCAGAATGGGGCTCGATGCAGGACTCGAACTCACAAACCATGAGGTCATGACCTGAGCTGAAATTGGACACTTAACTGACTGAGCCACCTAAGCGCCCCTCTTTCTTGTGCTTTATTTTTATTTATTAAGAAAATATTTAAAAAAAAATATTCATTTTAGAGAGAGACAGAGCATGAGCAGGGGAGGGACAGAGGGAGAGGGAGACACAGAATCTGAAGCAGGCTCTAGGCTCTAAGCTTCAGCACAGAGCCCAACGCGGGGCTTGAACCCACAAATGGCGAGATCATGACCTGAGCCGAAGTCAGCCGCTTAACCGACTGAGCCACCCAGGCGCCCCATCTTTCTTGTGCTTTAAAAGATATTTGTAATCACAGGTACATATGATTTAAAAAAAAAATTTGGTTCTTTTCACTTATCATAATATCATAAGCGTTTCCCCATATTGGTATGTAATCTTCATAACCATTTTTTTTAAATGTTTTTATTTATACAGCGTGAGCAGGGGAGGGTCAGAGAGAGAGGGAGTTACAGGCTGAAACAGGCTCCAGGCTCTGAGCTGGCAGTCAGCATAGAGCCCGACGCGGGGCTTGAACCCACGAACCGCGAGATCATGACCTAAGCGAAAGTCGGACGCTTAACTGACTAAGCCACCCAGGCGCCCCACTTCATAACCATTTTTAAAGGCTACACTGCACTCCTGGGGGCATCCAATTATTATTCCTAGTTTTCATCTTAACTAGTTTCCCTTGAGTAGCCAACCCAGGGCAAGCCCTGTCTATCTCCATTCCTTTCTCCCTGATGGCCAAGGCTCTGTCTTAAGGCCAGATTATTGCATGCCCGGGCATCCTCACTGGTCCACTGGTTATCTTGCCATAGATTGTGCTCACTCCACCCACGGAACACAGAGGACACAAATGAATCTTAATGCTATGTTTTTCATGTCATTCCTCTACCTTAACATTAACTGGTTGATAAAGGGGCGCCTGGGTGGCTCAGTCAGTTAAGCGTCTGACTTCGGCTCAGGTCATGATCTCGCAGTCTGTGGGTTTGAGCTCTGCATTGGGCTCTGTGCAGACAGCTCAGAGCCTGGAGCCTGTTTCAGATTCTGTGTCTCCCTCTCTCTCTGCCCCTCCCCAGCTTATGCTCTGTCTCTCTCTGTCTCAAAAATAAATAAATGTTAAAAAAAAAAAAAACCAAAAAACAACTGGATGATAAAGTCCAAACCCTTTCGGTAGGCATTAAAAAGTCTTGCACAATCTAACATTAACCTAGCTTGGTTACTACTCACCCATTCTTGTTTCTGTGCAAATCCTTTCTAGAGTCTGATAGGCTGTCACCGTCAAGCCAATGTCTCCTGTCTTCCCAGCTCATTTGCTTTGTTTTGTCTAGATGTCCTTCCTGTTTATCTAGCTTCATTCAGGCTGCTTTATGAAAACATATCTACGTGCGCATTTGACTCTCCCACTAGACAGTGCTGTCCTGGCAGGTAAGGGCTCTGACGGACTCACTTCTATAATTTTGGTGTCGACACATAGCACAGGGTGCAGACCCAGACACACCCAAGTTCACGCAGGCTCAAATCCCAGCTCTGTCACATACACATTGGATGACTCTGGACAAATCACTTCATATCAAGCCTCAGTTTCCTCAACTGTAAAACTGGGAAAATGATAGCTCCTAATTCATATGTCTGTTGTGTATAATGTGTATTTTATATGGTTGTATGTGAATGTCCCTTCACAGGGACCTAGGACAATGCTTAATAAAGCTTACTGGTTTTCATGCCGATGCTGATTAGCACTCTGGAAACGTTTGTTGAGTGAGTTTCAGACGTTGCTCATGCACAGACAGACAGGAACAATTTTCTCTTTCTCGCGATCTCCAGCCTCCTCTCTAGAACTTTCCGGCAAACATACCCATCATCCAGCCCTGATTCAACAGAGTGAGAAGCCTCAAATGCTTAGGTTCCTCTCTTGGCAGCATGCGTTGGTTTGCCCTTAGGGTCTCCCCTGCTCTGCCCCCCTGCCCCCCCACCCCAGCTTCTTCTCAGGAACCAGCTTTATGGGGCGTGGCTGACCTTTCCAAGTAGGACACCCCGACTCACCTGGGCTGGTGGCCTCCACGAGAGTCCACAGGAGCCAGAGATGGGGCCCTGACCACAGCCAGAACCACCGTGCTGCCTGTTGTCAGGCCTGCCCCTAATGTCCGCGGGGCCCAAGTCAAGAACACGGAAGGAGACCCGCCGACGGTGATATGTCCAAATATTTACAAGTTATGAACCTGATTAGCAAAGGGTTAAATGTGTCCCATCCTCCCCCCTTGACAAATGTACCCTCGTGATGACAAGATTAAAAAGTACGTGTACAGGGGCGCCTGGCTTAGTCGGTTGAGCGTCCGACTTTCGCTTAGGTCATGATCTCGCGGTTCGTGGGTTCGAGCCCCGCGTCGGGCTCTGTGCTGACTGCCAGCTCAGAGCCTGGAGCCTGTTTTAGTCTGTGACTCCCTCTCTCTCTGACCCTCCCCTGCTCACGTTGTCTCTCTCTCTCTCTCTCTCTCTCCCCTAGAAATAAATAAAACATAAAAAAAAAAAGTACGTGTACAGTTGTATCATTCCTACGACTGGAACTGGTAGAACAGTTACTATGACCGAATTTAACTGAAATCGTTTTTGTCTGGGGGCTCTGTAGGTAGGCCGGCGGTGTGAGAATGAATATAATACAAACCTTAAGAATCAAAATTGTTTTGGGGCGCCTGGGGGGCTCAGTCAGTTAAGTGTCTGACTCTTGATTCCGGCTCAGGTCAGGATCTCATGGTTGGTGAGCTCGAGTCTTGAGTCAGGTTGTGCACCAAGAGGCTGGAGACTGGGATTCTCTCTCCCTCGCGCTCTGCCCCTCCCCCACTTGTACACAGGCACGTTCTCACACGCTATTCTCTCTCTCTCAAAATAAACTTGAAGAGAATTAAAATTGTTTTTATGTGTTTTCAAAAAGTTAATTCTGAACACTTAAGCAGAAAAATATATTAAAATTAAAAGGTGTCCGTGACACCCCCCCCCCCATGTTTTAGATCTTCTATAATGTGTTTTTAAAGGATTTATGATTTTCTCTACAAAGCACTTACACAGCTTTTATTAGAATTATTCATTTCAGGGGCGCCTGGGTGGCTCAGTCGGTTGGGCGTCCGACTTTGGCTCAGGTCATGATCTCACAGTTGTGGGTTCGAGCCCCACGTGGGGCTCTGTGCTGACAGCTAGCTCAGAGCCTGGAACCGGTTTCGGATTCTGTGTGTCTCTCTCTCTGACCCTCCCTGTTCATGCTATGTCTCTCTCTCTCAGAAATAAAACATTAAAAAAAAATTATTCATTTCAGTTAATATGTGTGGCATGGGTCTCTTTATTAAAATTACTTTTTTGGGGCGCCTGGGTGGCTTAGTTGGTTAAGCGTCCGACTTTCACTTGGGTCATGATCTCGCGGTTCGTGGGTTCGAGCCCCGCGTCGGGCTCTGTGCTGACTGCCAGCTCAGAGCCTGGAGCCTGTTTCAGTCTGTGACTCCCTCTCTCTCTGACCCTCCCCTGCTCACGCTGTCTCTCTCTCTCTCCTAGAAATAAATAAAAAAACATTAAAAAAAATTTAAAATTACTTTTTTATGATTGTGAAAATTCATTGGCTTTTGCATATTGGTTTTTGTTGTTGTTCAGCACCTTGCTAAACTCTCTGACTAAAGCTAGTAATTTCTCTATAGATTTTTATGTTTTCCAGGTAGTGATATATATATATGAATAATGAGTGTTTCATTTCTTCTTTTCCGTCTTATAGTTTTATTTCCCTTCTCTTCCTCCAATACTGTGTTGAATGAAAATGTAAGCAGTTCTTTTTTTTGGTCTCAAAGGGAAAAATGTTCAACGTTTCACCATTACATGGGAGTTTTACTGTCAGTTTTCTGTAGATATACTGTAGAAGGTTAAGGAAATTTTACTTCTAGCTTTGTAAGGATTATTTTTTACATTACTTGGTCATGAATGGATATTAAAATTTTTTTTAAATGTTTATTACTTTTGAGAGGGAGAGAGACAGAGTGTGAGCAGGGGAGGGGCAGACAGAGAGGGAGGCAGAATCTGAAGCAGGCTCCAGGCTCTGAGCTGTCGGCACAGAGCCCAACGCAGGGCTTGAACTCATGAACATGAGATCATGACCTGAGCTGAAGGAGGACACTTAACTGACTGAGCCACCCAGGCATCCCATGAATGGATATTTAAATTTATCAAAAGTGTTTTTTTTTTTTTAATTTTTTTTTAATGTTTTATTTATTTCTAAGAGAGAGAGAGAGACAGCGTGAGCAGGGGAGGGTCAGAGAGAGGGAGTCACAGACTGAAACAGGCTCCAGGCTCTGAGCTGGCAGTCAGCACAGAGCCCGACGCGGGGCTCGAACCCACGAACCGCGAGATCATGACCTAAGCGAAAGTCGGACGCTTAACCGACTAAGCCACCCAGGCGCCCCTATCAAAAGTGTTTTAATTTACTGAGATAATCATATGATTTTCCCCCTTTAATCTGTGTGAATTACAGGAATTGATTTTCTAACATTAAAGCAATCTTATATTTTTGCAACAAACACAACTTGGCCATGACTGTTTTACACATTGCCAGAATTAGTTTGCTAATTTTGATTTTTATCATTTAATCAATCAATCAATTATTTCTTCCACGTCTTTTTTGAATTTTAAATTTCTTCTTCTTCTTTTTTTTTTTTTTTTTTTTAGAGAGAACGCAGTGAGCTGGGGAGAGGGGCAGAGGGACAGAGAAATCTTTTTTTTTTTTTTTTTTTTTTTACAAATAGTTTATTGTCAAGTTCGTTTCCATATAACACCCAGTGCTCATCCCCACAAGTGCCCTCCTCCATGCCCATCTCCCCCCTCCCCCCCATCCATCAGTCCTCAGTTTTTGTCAGCATTCAAGAGTCTCTCATGGTTTGCCTCTCTCCCTTTCCGCCACCATTTCCACCCTTCTTCTCCCCCTTGTTCCTCCATCAAGTTCCTGCTAATCCTTCTATACGTGCAAACATGTGATATTTGTCCTTCTCTGCCTGACTTATTTCGCTCAGCATAACACCCTCAAGGTCCATCCGTGTTGCTACACATGGCCAGATTTCATTCTTTCTCATTGCCATGTAGTATTCCATGGTATAGATGAACCACATCTTCTTGATCCATTCGTCCGTTGGTGGACACTTAGGCAGGACAGAGAGAATCTTAAGCAGGCTCCATGCTCAGCGTGGAGTGCCCCCCTTAATCCCCATCAGCTGTTTAACCCATCCTGACCCCACCTCCCCTCCAGTATCTCTCAGTTTTCTCTCTAGAGTTAAGAGTCTGTTTTACGGTTTACCCCTCTCTTCCCCCAATCTCCGCCCGTGTTCATCTGTTTTGTTTCTTAAATTCCCTAACATAAGTAAAATCATCTGGTATTTGTCTTTGATTGACTTATTTTGCTTAGCATAATACATTCAAGCTCCATCCATATCATTGCAAATGGCAAGATTTCATTCTTTTTGATGGTCGAATGATATTCCATTATATATATATATATATACACACACACCACCACATCTTCTTTTATATAATGTCCTATATATATATATATATATACATCATCATATATATATATATATATATGCCACATCTTCTTTATGCATTCTTCAGTCGATGGACATTTGGGCTGTTTGCATCATTTGGCTATTGTTGATAATGTTGCTATAACATGGGGGTGCCTATATCCCTTTGAATCAGTATTTTTAGAAAATATTTATTTATTTTGAGAGAGAGAGAGAGAGAGACAGCATGAATGGGGGAGGGACAGAGAGAAACAGGGAGAGAGAGAGAATCCCAAGCAGGTTCTGCACTGTCAGTGCAGAGGCCAACTCGAGGCTTGAACTCACGAACCATGAGATCATGACTTAAGCTGAAATCAAGAGTCGGACACGTAACCAACTGAGACACCCAGGGAAACCTGAATTGGTATTTTTGTATCCTTTGGACAAATACCTAGTAGTAAAATTGCTCAATGGTAAGGTAAGTCTATTTTTAACTTTTTGAGGAACCTCCATGCTGTTTTCCACATTTCCCATTATTTGTTTTTTTGGGTGTTGAGATTTATAAGTTCTTCATATATTTTGGATACTAACCCTTTATCATAGATGTCACTTGCAAATATCTTCTCCCATTCCAAAGGTTGCCTTTTAGTTTTGTTTCCTTCACTGCGCAGAAGCTTTTTATCTTAATGAAGTCCCAATAGTTTATTTTTGCCTTTGTTTCCCTTGCCTTAGGAGATGTATCTAGAAAGAAGTTGCTACAGCTGATATCAAAGAAGATACTGCCTATGTTCTCTTCTAGGATTTTGATGACTTCCTGTCTCACATTTAGGTCTTTCATTCACTTTGAATTTATTTTTGTGTATGGTGTAGGAAAATGGTCCAGTTTTCTTCTTTTGCATGTTGCCGTTTTGTTTTCCTGGCACCATTTGTTGAAGAAGAGACTGTCTTTTTTTCCATTGGATATTCTTTCCTGCTTTGTCGAAGATTAGTTGATCATACAGTTGTGGGTCCTGATAATTATTTTATTTATTTATTTATTTATTTATTTATTTATTTATTTATTTCTGAGAGAGAGAGAGAGAGAGCAGGTGAGGGTCAGATAGAGAGGGAGACACAGAATACGAAGCAGGTTCCAGGCTCCAAGCTGTCATCACAGAGCCCGATGCGGGGCTCGAACCCACGAACCATGAGATCGTGACCTGAGCTGAAGTAGGATACTTAACACTGAGTCACCCAGGTGCCCCAGTGAGCCACACAGGTGCCCCAGGTCCTGCTAATTCTTAAAAAAAAATTTTGTGTCTATGTCTATCAGTGAAATTGTCTCATAATTTTTCTTTTGTGCATTGTCCTTGTCAGTTTCAGCATTAATTTTATGCTAACCTCATAACATGAATGAGAAGTGTTTATTATAATTTGAAAGGGTTTGTGTGATATTGGAGTTATTTGTTCCTTGAATGATTGATAGAAGTTACTAATACACAGGTGTTTTCCTTGTGGCAAAATTCTTTTTTTTTAATTATTTTAATTATTTTTATTTTTATTTTTTTCTAGGAGAGAGAGAGACAGCGTGAGCAGGGGAGGGTCAGAGAGAGAGAGGGAGATACAGACTCTGAAACAGGCTCCAGGCTCTGAGCTGGCAGTCAGCACAGAGCCCGACGCGGGGCTCGAACCCACGAACCGCAAGATCATGACCCAAGCGAAAGTCGGACGCTTAACCCACTAAGCCACCCAGGCGCCCCCTTGTGGCAAAATTCTTAACTGCTGATTCAATTTCTTTAATGGTTATAGGACTCTTCAGGCTTTTAACTTCTTCTTGAGTCTGCTTATTTTTCTAGGAATTTGTCTATGTTTTTTAAGTTTTCAAATTTATTAACATAAAATAGTTTATAATGTTCTCTACTTTCCCAACCTATACTATGCCTTCTGTTATTTTTTTTTCTCGGTCAATATTGCCAAAGGTTTGTTACTGTTATGAATCTGTTAAAAGTACCAAATATTGCTTTCCTGTATGTGTGTATTATTTTCTATTTCATTATTCTGTGCTCTTATTTTTTTTTAAATTTTAATGTTTATTTATATTTGAGAGAGAAAGAGACAGAGCATGAGTGGGGCAGGGGCAGAGAGATGGAGACAGAATCTGAAGCAGGCTCTAGGCTCTGAGCTGTGAGCTGTCAGCACAGAGCCCAATGGGGGATCGAACTCAAGAGCAGAGAGATCATGACCTGATCCGAAGTCGGGCACTTAAACAACTGAGCCATCCAGGCACCCCACTGTGCTCTTATTATTACTTTCTTTTAAAAATTATCTTCTCCTTTACAACTTTCTTTGCATTTGTTCTACTATTAGTCTTCTATGTATGTGTGTGTTTTATTTAATATGTAATAAAAGTATATAAAAGTATACATTTCCCGTCAGCACCGTAATGCTTTAGGTGAACTCTACATGTTTTGAGATGCAGTGCTGTTATTATTTACAAATATAATATTTGAGGGGTGCCTGGGTGGCTCATTTGGTTGAACTTCTGACTTCGGCTCAGGTCATGATCTCACGGTTGGTGGGTTTGGGCCCTGCGTTGGGCTCTGTGCTGACAGCTAGCTCAGAGCCTGGAGCCTGTCTTTGGATTCTGTGTCTCCCTCTCTCTGACCCTCCCCTGCACATGCTGTCTCTATCTCCCCCTCAAAAATAAATAAAACATTTAAAAAATAATAATATTTGAAATTTTCCACTGATTTGTTATTTAACCTATCACTAAAATACGTGATTAATTTGCACATGCATTTTTCCTAGTTTTCTGCTTACAATTGACTTCAAATTTAATTGTATTGTGACCAGAAAAAGTGGTCTATAGGATACTAATCTTTTGATATTTGTTGAGACTTAGTGTCATCAAATTTCTTAAATGTTTCATGTATATCTGGGGGGAAAAAGCATATTCTAAAATAAATGGGTTTGGTGATATATAACTTTATTTATTTTTAAATGTTTTTATTTATTTTTGAGAGAGAGATAGAGACAGCATGCGCAGGGAAGGGTCAGAGAGAGGGGGAGACACAGAATCTGAAGACAGGCTCCAGGCTTTGACTAGCTGCCAGCACAGAGCCTGACGTGGGGCTCGAACCCACGAACCGTGAGATCATGACCTGAGCCAAAGTCAGACACTTAACCGGCTGAGCCACCCAGGTGCCCCCAGTGATATATAACTTTAAAAGCTTAAACATCTCAGGGGTACCTGGGTGGCTCAGTCGGTTGAGCGTCTGATTTCAGCTCAGGTCATGATCTCACAGTTTGTGAGTTTGAGCCCTGTATCTGGCTCACTGCTGTCAGTTCAGTACAGAGCTGGCTTCAGATCCTCTGTGATGCTCCCCCGCTGCTTCTCTCCCATTCACACATGCTCTCTCTCTCTCTCAAAAATGAATAAACATTGAAAAAACCCTTAAACATCTTATATTTAAGAACATTTCCAAACTGTTTTCCAAAGTGGTTATACCAGGGGCACCTGAGTGGCTCAGTTGGTGAAGCGTCCGACTTTAGCTCAAGTCATGATCTCACGGTGTGCGGGTTCGAGCCCTGCGTTGGGCTCTGTGCTGACAGCTCAGAGCCTGGAGCCTGCTTCGGATTCTGTGTCTCCTTCTCTCTCTGCCCCTCCCCTGCTCATGCTCTGTCTCTATATCAAAAATAAAAAAAAATTTAAAAACCCTCATAGTGGTTATACCATTTTTCATTCTCATTCTCATTGTATGTGAGTCTCAGTTGCCCCACACCCTTGTCAACACTTGGGACACTTGAATTTTAGCTATTCTAGTGGTATGTACTGGTACCTAATTGTGGTTTTGATTTGAACTTCCCTAATGACCCATGATGTTTAGTATCTTTTATGTGCTTACTTGCCATCTGTATATTTTCTTTGGTGAAGTGTCTCTTCAAATCTTTTGCCCACTTTCCAAATGAATTATTTATCTTCTTATTATTGAGTTATAAGAGTTCTTTATATATTCTGTGTATAAATTCTAGATAGATATCCTGCATGTAATACATTCTTTTTTTTAAATTAAAAACATTTTTTTTAACATTTATTTATTTTTGAGAGACCGAGAGAGACAGAGTGTGAGCGGCGAAGGGGCAGAGAGTGGACACAGAATCCCAAACAAGCTCCAGGCTCTGAGCTGTCAGCACAGAGCCCGACACAGGGCTCGAACTCAAGAACCATGAGATTATGACCTGAGCTGAAGTGGGACGCTTCACCGACTGAGTCACCTAGGCGCCCCTGGAATACATTCTTATTATATATATTATGTATATATTCTAGACACAAGAACTTTGTAGAACTTTGTCAAATATATATATGTTTTTTAAATTAAGAAAATATTTAAAAGGTTTTATTTTTAAGTAATCTTTGTACCCAACACGGAGCCCAAACCCATACCCAGGAGATCAAGAGTAGTATGCTCTCCAGCCGGATCAGCCAGGTGCCCCTCAAATATGTATTTTTTTGCTAATATTTTCTCCCAGTGTTGCTACCACTGTGGCCATGTGGCTGGTTCTCATCAGTGACATGTGAGTGGAGGTGATGTGTGCTACCCATGGGTTAGCTTTTTATAATGTTTATTTATTTTGAAAGATGGGAGAGACAGAGAGACAGAGAGGGGGAGAGAGAGAATCCCAAGCAGGCTCCACAAGGCTTGAATTCATGAACTGTGAAATCAAGAGTTGGATGCTTAACTGACTGAGCCACTCAGGTGCCCCATCACGGGTCAACTTTTGGGAAGCAGTGGAGTTTCTCTGGTTTTTTGTTACCTTTTCATTGGCTGTAATGAGGTCCCAGGGGAAGGTCGAGCCACAGGATGGAAGAAGTTTGGGTCTCTGAGTCACTGATGCAGAGAAAAGCTGCCCGTCCACCAGAACACTGAAATTAACTAGTGAGAAATACATTTCTGTCCTGCTTTGCCACTGACATTCTTTTCTTTTTTAACATTTGTTTATTTACTTATTTTTATTTTAGAGAGAGCGAGAGTGCGAGCAGAGAGGTGCAGAGAGAGAGGGAGACAGAGAATCTGAAGTGGGCTCTGCACTGATAGCACAGAGCCTGATGTGGGGCTGGAACTGATGAACTGTGAGATCATGACCTGACCTGAAGTCAGACGCTCAATCAACTGAGCCACCCAGGTTCCCAGCTACTGACATTCTCAAGTTCATGTGTTATAGTAACTGGTGTTCTTCTAATTCATGTAATACACCTGCCTTCTTTGATATGGATAGTTGGAGACTAAAAATGAATTTCTAATCAGAATGACATATGAGAGCTTCTTCATCTGAAGCTATTTACAAAATCTGTTTTGTTTTGTTTTGTTTTTTTCTGAGAGAGAAAGAGGAGGGGGCAGAGAGAGGGAGAGAGAGAGAATCTTAAGCAGACTTCACACTCAGTGCAGATCCTGAGGTAGGGCTCTATCCCACGACCCTGGGATCATGACCTGACCCAAAATCAAGGGTCTGATGCTCAACTGACTGAGCCACTCAAGCATTCCAGAATATGTTCTTTTAACTAGTTCCATTTATTGTTAAGGAATGACTGAGAATCTGGCCTGGGAAAATATGTAAACCTTTTCTTAAGTCTTTCAAGTGTTTCTTCATAACGTTAAGATAGTTGGTGAGTTATTCTCTAGAGTTCACAGCCAGGTCCACCAGTAGGAAGGTTTTCAGTATTTGTTTGTTGGTCAGATCAATGGCGCAGGTTCTGGGGCCTTAGGAGGGCTGGGTCTGATATGGCCTGCGTTTAGCGAGATAACCACTTTACATGAATTCTTAGTCCTCAAAGCACTGTCAGGAGGTAGGGGCATCATTTCCATTTTAAAGCTAAGGAAATTGAAGCTCAGAGCAAGGAAATCACTTGCTGAAGTTTGCATAAAGGCTCAACTCTGGGTGTGTCCCGTCCCACAATTGCACTCCGCTCTGCTAGTGGGACTCAAACTCGTTTTCCCCAAGCACTTGGTCCTGGGTTCCCCCGCCATGGGTCTCAGCCATCAGCCAGATTGTTCTCACGTCCGTGGCCTGGGGCTGCCTCAACAACCAGTTCCTTTTTCTTTTCTGACATTGGCCAGAAACAGAGATGTAAGTGACAGAACTCAGCACGGGGAGGGCGTGTGTGCGTGTGCATGTGCGCCCGTGTGTGCCACTGACCTGGCCCTGGTGTGAAGGAAACCTCAGTGGCCGTGACTTTCTTCTTCCTGCTCTCGTTCCCTCTACCAACCACCTCCCTTCCCTTATGCCAGACGTATGGATGCTTCCCACCCTGGAGGAAGTGAGGCTGAGGGTCCCGAGAGAAATCAGTGTCCATCTTGAACCTGTGCATTGCCAAGGAGGTTTTTTGGGACCTGTCTTCAGAGCCCATAGGGTCCAAATACTCTGGCTACAAATAAATTTTCAAAAAATCCTGTGAAAGAAAGAAAGGAAGGAAGGAAGGAAAGAAGGAAGGAAGGAAGGAAGGAAGGAAGAAGGAAGGAAGAGGGAAGGAAGGAAGGAAGGAAGAAGGAAGGAAAGAAGGAAAAAGGAAGGAAGGAAGGAAGAAGGAAGGAAGGAAGGAAGAAGAAATGGAGTTATGCGGGATATTGTTTTGTCCAAATTTTTCTGTAGTGTACTTTGCTTATTTTTATAGTTAAAAGTGATTTAAAAAATGCAGTGATCGTACAAGCCGCATGTTCCTTCTCTGTGTGAGAAATAACATGTCAGTACTTCAGCTTTGCTTCCGGCAAAGTAGTAATGCAGTCATGCCAAGGAGGCTTTTAAACAGTATTTCATTTTTTTATTGTGGTACAGAACAAAATTTACCATTTTAACATGCATTTTTAAAATATTTATTTTTGAGAGACATAGAGAAAGAGAGAGAGAGAGAGAGAGAGAGAGACTGGGAAGGGGCAGAGAGAAAGGGAGACACAGAATCTGAAGACAGGCTCCAGGCTCTGAGCTGTCAGCACAGAGCCCGACGCGGGGCTTGAACCCACGAACCATGAGATCGTGACCTGAGCCGAAGTCGGACGCTTAACTGACTGAGCCACCCAGGTTCCCCTCATTTTAACATTTTTAGTGTACATCTCAATGGCACTAAGTGCATTCACACTGTCCTTCAGAGCCTTATCATCCCACACTGAAGCTCTGTACCCATTCAACACCAGGTCCCCACTCCCTTTCCCAGCCCTTGGCAACCTCTGTTCTGTGTTCTGTCTCTATGGATTTGACTACTCTAAGTACTTTAGGTAAGTGGAATCATACAGTACGTGCCCTTTTGTGGCTTTATGTCACCTAGCTGATTGTCCTCAAGGTTCTTTCGCGGTGTAGTGTGCCGGCATTTCCTTCCTTTTTATTACCGAATACTGTTCCATCTACATATGTACCACATTTTGTTTATCCATTCATCTGTCGATGGGCATGTGGGCTCCTTCCACTTTTGGCAACTAAGAATAGGGCTGCTCTGTGCATGGGTATGTAGATAACTGTTTGAGTCTCTGCTTTCGCTTCTCCCGGGTGTAAACTTGCCGGGGAGGTATTTAGAACTCAATTTTGGGACTTTCCGGGGACATTAACTTGAATTTCTTCAGCTATAGCCAATCTTTGTCCTTTGAATGTGGATGTTTAGAAGCTTCTGGCAGTTTGGAGGAGGGATTAAAATCAAGTGGTTTCTTACTCTCTGCAGGCATGGTGCGTGAGGGCTTACGTATATTACATCATCTAATAAAACAGTGCTGAGGAGTAAGGGCATGGGTCTTCCTTTCTGGATCAGGAAACTGGAGCAGAGAGGGTGTGGGAAGGGTCTGCCCAGTGTATAGAGCGGTAGTCACAGGGCCAGGGGTCAAGCTCAGATCTGTCTGAGCTCAAAGCCTGTGCTTGGTCTCTTACCATGTTCCCTTATTTTGGAATCTCTTACCTTGTTCTGTTACTTTGAAGCTATTGCTGGGCCACCAAATTGGGGAATACCATTTTCGACCAAAAAGGTGTGATTATGGACATTGATTTAAAAATATTCAGTATAGGGGCACCTGGATGGCTCTGTTGGTTGAGTGTCCAACTTTGGTTCAGGTCACGATCTCGCAGTTTGTGGGTTTGAGCCCTGCATCGGGCTCTGTGATGGCTCAGAGCCTGGAGCCTGCTTTGGATTCTGTAGCTCCCTCTCTCTCTGCCTCTCCTCTGCTCGCTCTCTCTCTCAATAATAAATAAATATCAAAAAACATTTTTAAATGTTTAATTGCTTTTCCCCTACAGTTCAGCTGGGCATGGTGTTCACTTGATCACCCCAGGCCAACAAGAGACAACTTTAAGGAGGCCATATCTTTTCATTTAGAAAGGTTTACATCAGGGGCACCTGGCTGGCTCAGTCTGGGAGCTTGAGACTCTTGATCTCAGGGTTGTGAGTTCGAGCCCCACACTGGATGTAGAAATTACTTAAAAATAAAATCTTAAAGAAAAAAGAAAGGTTTACATCCTCAGGTGCTGGGAGGGGGTGTGGTAGCCACGGAGGAGCTTGGCTTGAATCCCCCTTCAAGAAAGAATTTGCCAAGAATAGTATTAGCAGAGAGCAGCCAGCAGCATCATTTTAGCGAGCTTCCTGCCCTTCCCAGGTGGCTCCCATGCCCATGACAGCAGGGTGGAGGCCCCAGCACCCACTATTTCCCAATGGGAGATTCCTCTAATGGGCAACTTGGCTTCACTGTCCACCAGATTGCCAAGACATCGCATGATCTGCACAGTGCCCTGAGATTCTCCTTACCCTTTTCCTTCCCCTCCCCTCTTCCCTTTCACAGGACCGGGTCTGCATGGCGCTCTGAAGGCTTTTCCTGCCCACTCCCACCTCCTCTCCGTTTGTCTCTCACAGTTCTTGCTCTCTCACAGTGTATCACTCCTAACTCCTCCATCTGCTTCCTGGAGGACCCCAGATCAATGCAGGTGGTGGCCATCGAAGAGAAGCTCTGTGTGTGCCTCTCAGCCTTCATTTAGTCCTTTCATGAGTCGTAAGCTTAGGATTTCTCTATCAAGTTGTTCAACACACCACCCATCTCGGACTTCATACAGAACATCAAAGTATTTATAAGAATTGTGCTTTCTGAGTATTTTCCTGAATCAAAAAACCTCTCTTAATATATGTATATTTTAAGTAGGCTCCCCGCTGGGCATGGAGCCCAACACAGGGCTTGAACTCACCACCCTGAGTTGAGATCAACAGTCGGATGCTCAATGGACAGAGCCGCTCAGCTGCCCCCATCTTAATATTTTGCAAAGTGCAAAATGGTAGAATAGCATGGAAGAACTCTGAGAAGCCATAGAAGGAAAAGTAATGCAAGCCTGGAGACAAGAGAAAATCTAGTACGGAAACCAAACTCCACAGTCACGAAGACGGACAGATAACACTGAATACAGGGGTGAATTGTTGGAAACGAGGCGGCTGCTCTCCAGAAGTACTGGTTGTGAGTAATCAATGGAGCCTGATTAATGTAGAAGGACATAACGTAGTAAAAATGTGTTCCAGCGGCGTGTCTTGTAAGAGAAGCTAGAGTGAATTAAGTGCTAAGCATGTAAAACAAATATGTGAAAGCCGCTCTGTCTGCTGTGACTCACACCACTGCAGGCACTTTTAAGAGCTGCTGATAAAATAATAACACATCTTATTTACCTGACTTCGGATTTGAAAATGCAACAAAATGTTTCCAGGAGGCCCTGCATCTCGCTTCCCATGGTCAGGAAGGCCAGTGCGTGGCTGTAGACGTAGCCTTTCCTCGTAGCCCCGTGGGCAGCTCTTGCCATAAAGGCCATGTATCAGGCTGATGGGAGGATTTCCATCCTGACTGCATGTCTGAGGTCTTGTTTGTGGCATCCGTAGCTGCCCGTGGGGAGGCAGGGGCTCTCTCCTGATCCTTGTATCTAGAGCCACAGAGAGTGCGGCCCTGGACCATCTCCCCTTTGGTCATTCACATCCCTGAAGCAAAATTTCCCACTCACGTTCCGCCCTCCTCCTGCCCACCCCCTGCCCCAGAACTACCCTAGAACTTCCTCTTTGCCTAGCTCAGGGGTTCTCAGCCTAGCTGGGTGAGAACTGGGTGGCTCAGTTGGTTAAGCACCCTACTCTTGATTTCGGCTCACGTCATCATCTCAGAGTCGTGAGATCAAACCCCACATCGGGCTCTGCATTGAGCAGGTAGCCTGCCTGGGATTCTCTCCCTCCCTCTCTCTGCCCCTCCCCTGGTTGTGGTCGCTTGCTCTCTCTCTCTCTCTCAAAATAAAGAAATAAACTGAAAAAAAAAAAAAGGAGATGTCAAGGCTAAAAATCCCTGGCTGAGCTAAAGCCGTTTCTCTGATGGAAGGAGAAAGGAAAGGTGTTCTTGTTACAAACTTGGCACCAGGTCTGTTTCACCGGTCACATCACTGTCCTTGGGGACAGAGCCAGCTGATTCTCTCTGTGTCCAATTCGTCAGTGCCCACCAGAGTCCTTTACCTGGAGTAGATGCAGTCTTATCCTCAGTGAAATAAAACTGAATTTCTTATGTAGGACCCTTCGATTTAGTCTTCCCCACACTCCCATCTAGCACTCAAATGAGCCGGATGCATGGAACTTGGGGGTAAAACCTCAGGAGAAAGATCTGTTTTGATAGCAGAGGGACATATAACCCCAGCCATGTTCCTTAACTCCTATGATGCCATCTTCCATCTGAAAATGGGAATGGTACTTTCGTTCCTTGGTCCTCCTTGGTTGGGGGGCCAGTGCCGAGCAAAGACTTGGCACCTATGATTTCCCATTGTCTCAACAACCCTGTTTGGTATATCTTTCTGTTACTTTTTACTGATGGGAAAATAGACTCAGGGAACTCAACTCACTTGTTAAGGTCACACAGGGAGTTACTGTCTGAACAGGGTTGTGTGTCTGCTCTTGGCGATTAAGGGTCTGGGCTTTGAAAAGATGCTGGGTTCAAATCCCCGGGACACCTCTTGCTAGCCAGGTAATCTGGGGCATGGAATTTATCCTCTCCAATTTTCAAGTTGAATGATAACCCTAAGAATTCTCTGTTCCACTCCCTAACCCTGTTTTGGGCAGAGTCTGGCCGGGCGGAAGTAGGGGTCAGGGGAGCAGAGTAAGCAGCAGTCTGTGGCGGCTGCCTGACCCAAAACTAGGGGAGAATGTCTACCATTTTGCAGTTTGGGGCTTCCTTCAGCAGAGAGGCCAGGGAGGAGAACACGTGAAGCCATTTGGAAGCACGGTACACACTTGACTAGTCACGCAGACTTTGGTCGGCCTCAGCGGCAGAAGCAGCAGGTACAGGCCGACCCTACCTGTTCCCTTGAGTGATCAGGTTCAAGTTGATCCTTTATTCACCAGATGATCTCTCCTACCACCTCGGCTTATACTCTCAACTCCTCCTCAGAAATTTCCCTAAGGCGGGGCCAGCTGGACTCTATATGTCTCCGTCGGGAAAACTGTCTACTTGATTGGCACGTGATTTTCCTCATATAACATCATACCATACAGCGTGGGGTGGGGGGGGGGACCTGTTGCCAAGGATACTGGATGTAGGGTATATGTTGTTTAAGTCTTTGCTCACCCGACCCTATTTGGTTCAATTTCCCCTGTGTTCCAGACCCTTCTAGGCTTCTCACATTCGCGGTCACAAAAGCATAAACACACAGGCATTTCTCTCTTCTTATTTCCTCTGTTTCTCTACAGCTTCTTTTGGATCGTTACCCTGAATTCGCTGACTTCACTTCCTATCTCTGTTGACTTATCCCGGCCGATATCCTCCTCTCCAGTACAATAAACGACTCCCTCTGAGCAATTCAGTCACCAACACCTGCCTCATAGGTTATTGTGAGCAGTAACTGAGATAAGGTGTGTAAGCACCAGGCACATTATAAACACTTAATTAGTTATAATTATGTAAACAACAGTCATCCTGTGTAGTACGAGCTGCGGTAACAGGAAGTACAAAGTACACTAAAAATGCCCAGTAGACTGTGAAGTGTTAAACAGTGACTGATCGCCACCACCGTGTGTCTGGGAGTCCAGTGTCCCCACCTAATTCCTTTATTTATGTTACTCACCAAACATTTATGAGACTAGTGATGGCCATTTGTCATATCTGCAGCTGCCTGATGTCTTTATTAAGGTTTTCCAAAAAATTCTCAACTTTTTTTTGGCTAAATGAATTTTTTTAAAAATTGTGGTAAAATAGGGGCACCTGGGTGGCTCAGTCAGTTAAGCGTCCAACGTTGACTCGGTTCGTGGGTTCGAGCCCCTGCGTCGGGCTCTGTGCTGACGGCTCGGAGCCTGGAGCTGCTTCATATTCTGTGTCTCCCTCTCTCTCTGCCCCTCCCCTGCTCATGCTCTGTCTCTGTCTCTCAAAAATAAATTAATATTAAAAAAAATTTATAAATTGTCGTAAAATACACATGACATAAACTTTACCATCTTAATCGTTTGTAACTGTGCAGCTCAGTGGCATGAATTATGTTCCATGTTTTCGTACGGCCGTCACCACCATCCATCCACAACTTTTTTCATCTTGCAATGTGCAGTGTCTTTATTTATTTTAATGTTTATTTATATTTGAGAGAGAAGGGGAGGGAGCGAGCAGGGGAGGGGCAGAGAGAGGGAGACACAGAATCTGAAGCAGGCTGCAGGCTCTGAGCTGTCAGCACAGAGCCCGACGTGGGGCTTGAACTCATGAGCCAGGCGATCATGACCTGAGCGGAAGTCAGAAACTCAAGTGACGGAGCCACTCAGGTGCCTCTGCACAGTGTCTTTTTGTTTTTGTTTTTGTTTTTTTTTTTTTTTTTTTTAATGTTTTATTTATTTCTAGGAGAGAGAGAGACAGCAGCAAGAGCAGGGGAGGGTCAGAGAGAGAGGGAGTCACAGACTCTGAAACAGGCTCCAGGCTCTGAGCTGGCAGTCAGCACAGAGCCCGCCGTGGGGCTCGAACCCACGAACCGCGAGATCATGACCTGAACGAAAGTCAGATGCTTAACCAACTAAGCCACCCGGGCGCCCCTGCACAGTGTCTTTTTGAATTGTCTTTCTGTATCTGGGGAAATGCCTCTCCCGTCTTCCCAGTGAGGAAGTCGGAACTCACATTCCCGCCTGCCTCAGGGCAGGGACACTGGCCTATGACCAGGCTCCACCAACCAGACGGCATCCCTGCAGACCTTGATTCAGGTGGAGCCACAGGAAGGAACAGGCTGTGGGTGAAGCCGCCATGTTTGCTGGGCTTGATGGCAGCAGAGGTGTCTAGCTTTCTGTGGTGGCGGCTCTGATGGCGATGGTGGTTTCCAGAGGTCACAAGGTCAAGTTGCAGAAGTGAAAACAGCGCTGGTTGCAGCCGTGATTGCAGTCCTGTGGTACTGGTGCTAGTTTCCTCATAGGGTCATGATTTTGGGTGTTACTTCTGGATGCTTCCCTCAAGTCTACCTTTGAATGAATTTTTGTTTGTTTGTTTAACCAGCTGGACACTAGAACTGAGTGCAGAGCGTGGTGGGACCAAGGTCGCCTGAATTCTTTTAGCTTTTGGACGCTGCTGGCAAAGCCACCTCGATCTTGGGCTCCCTTCTGGTGAGCTGGTCAGCCCCCAGCTCCTTCCTCGTCCCTCCTTGACTTCAGTCCAGGCAGCGAGGGCTCTGGGTGGCAGTAGCTTTTCCTGATGGTTAGGGTCTCTGAGAAAGACATCATTTCAGCAACGAGTCACTGCCAGGAAAGGAAGGCCCTGGTGGTGTTTGGTGCTGTCCAGGGGTTTGCTCTGGATTATTTTTCTTCTTCATCACAGAATGTTTGCCTGGACCCAAGCTGACCATGACAATTCCCCTTTCTTTTCTACTAAAATTTTCTGCTGGCTTCTCAACACTATTTCTCTGGGAGGAAAATTCTGTTGAGAGGCATCATGGAGGGGGTGGGGGATGGGCAGGCCACCTCTTTCTGTCAGGAAGTCCAGAGATGACCATCATCCAAGAAGCCCCAGCATTGCAGTCTGATCCGTGATGACCCGTCACCCTGGGGTCTCAGCTTTCCTCTCAGAAGAATTGCACTTGGCCTCCCCTGTCCTGCACTGGGTGATTATCGAGGCCCTTCTCCGTGCCGGGGCCATTCTGGGGAAACGCACACGAGTAAGAGGTCAGGCCTTCAGGAGCGCAGTGGGAATGGGCAAGCAGGTCCACGCCTCAACCAGGAGCTACTGAAATAGGGTACCATCTACTATCTGTATTGTGGTCGCGTAAGACTTGTGTTGCCTGTCTCCTCTCTATTTTTGGGGACTCTCCGTGTGTGGGGGTGCCTCTGGGTTCCACTGTTCTGTTCTGCTTGTCACCAGCCACTCCGGCCACGCTAGACAGGACATGGGTAGGTGGACACATCACAGAGCCCGGTGATCTTCTGTTCGGCTGGTCTGTCCTATACTCCTGCAGATTTATGGGGCTGAGTTAACGCCTACAGCCCCATCTTTATGTTGCGGAATGACCTCTTCCCAGGATGACCTCTTCCCAGGATGTTGCGGAATGACCTCATCCCTAGGTGGGGATGTTCACTCCTTTTAGGAGAAAAGCGTTTCTGCATTGAGAGCACAACATGACTCTACTTCACGACCCAGCCACCAGCCTCAGCCAGCACGGCCTCAGCATTAAGTGGCGTCACCAGGGACACATTAACAGTCCACCCCAGGTCCATCTCCTTTTTCAAGCTTTATTTATTTATTTTGAGAGAGAGAGAGAGAGAGAGAGAGAGCGAATAAGCAGAGGAGAGGCAGAGAGAGAGGGAGGGAGAAAGAGAGAATCCTAAGCAGGCTCCACACCGTTGGTGCAGAGCCGGGCTCAGGCTCGAACTCACAAACTTTGAGATCATGACCTGAGCCCCTTAAGTCGGATGCTTCACCAACTGAGCCACCCAGGTGCCTCCAGCCTAGGTCTTTTTTATCACCTCTTCTCCAGCTCTGGGGGGAGATCAGGGCTGCCTCAGTTTCTCACCTCCTGTGAGTGTCGCCTTCATCAGGCTGTACATCATCCCAAGAAATGGTTTTCTGGCACAGGACAGCCCCGGGGGAAGAAGCATTTCCCTAACGGACATGCAGTCTGCAGGGTACTCCTCTGCTTTCCCAGCTTCTCACAGACTCAGCTGGCTCCTGGGAGCCGTGCTGTCTCAACCATCGCTGTATTTACAGGAGAATCTGCTTTATGTCCTCATAACCATGAGACACACGGAGTGGATTTGTCCTAAAGTAAAAGGCTATACGGTCCAGATAGACCTGTTCAAAGCCTTCAAAGTGTAGGCTCCCCCCCACTCTGCCAGGGTCTGCCTTTCGCATCTAGGTCTCAAACATCTTGGGAACTTGGGGGTGGGATTTAATCTCTGAGTGTCCTCTATTTCCCCTCTGTCACGGGTTGAAGTGCATCGCCCCAGACTCATGTGTTAAAGCCCCACTTCCCAGTACCTCAGAATGTGACTGTATTTGGAGACAGGTAGGGTCTTAAAAGAGGTGATTAAGTCAGAGTTAGGTAAGTAGGGTGCCACCTAATCCCCTGTGACTGGTGTCCTTATAAAAAAGAGGAGATTGGGGGCGCCTGGGTGGCTCAGTTAGTTAAGCGTTCGACTTTGGCTCAGGTCATGATCTCACAGTTCGTGGGTTTGAGCCCCGCGTCGGGCTCTGTGCTGACAGCTCAGAGCCTGGAGCCTGTTTCAGATTCTGTGTCTCCCTCTCTCTCTGCCCCTCCCCTGCTCACGCTGTTTCTCTCTCTCTCTCTCTCTCTCTCAGAAATAAATAAAACATTTAAAAAAATTTTAGAAAGAGGAGATTGGGTCACAGACATGCAGAGAGAAGGCTACAGGGAGAATGAGAGTATGGGGAGAGGACAGCCACCCACCAGCCAAGGAGAGAAGCCGCAGAAGGAACGAGTCCTGCCGTCACTTTAGCTTGGGCTTCTAGCCTCCAGAAAAGCGAGAAAACAAATTTCTATTGTTTAGGCTTCCAAGTCAGTGCTGCTGTTATCACAGCTGGAGCGGACTAATATATCCCTTTTGGCAGTCTTGGCAAGAAGCCTTTCTTTTGTTTAAAATGTTTTATTATTTTTTTAAGTTTTTATTTTAATGTTGATTTTAGAGTGCTAGTGGGGGAGGGGCAGAGAGAGAGGGAGACACAGAATCTGAAGCAGGCTCCAGGCTCTGAGCTGTCAGCACAGAGCCCCACATGGGGCTCGAACTCATGAACTGCAGGATCATGACCCGGGCCAAAGTCAGACGCTTAACTGACTGAACCGCCCAGGTGACCCCAGCCTTTCCTTTCTTAATACTGTGTAAGTCTGAGGACCGATGGCGTACTCCCCCACCGATGGGTCTTGGGGACTGGTTTGGGGGTCTGGAGGGGAACACGCCATATCTACACCCATTCTCTCTCTGGGAGGGTATCTTTTCAAGTGTATATCTTCAGGAGGGACATGGGGGGCACTCTGGACAGAAGGGGACACCATTCCAGGTGCCCTGAAAATTGCTTCCACTCTGGTCGTGGATGAGACAAGGACGTCCATCTCTTTCTCATCTGCAAGGCAGGCCACCAAATCAGGTACCCTAAAGCTACCCTGTCCAATAAATGGCCCATGTGGCCATGGAGCACTTGAAATATGGCTTCTCTGAATTGAGATGTGCCCTATGGAAACACATAAGGACTTAGGTGTCCCAAAAGATGCAAAAAATTCCTAATAACTTTTATATAGATTACATACTGAAATACTGTATTTTGGATAGATTGGGGCATCAATAGCTGTAAAATAAATATCACCTGCTTCTTTTTACTTTTTATTTATTTTTTATTTATTTACTTTTGAGAGAAGGAGAGAGAGTGTGAGCAGGGGAGGGGCAGAGAGAGAGGGAGACACAGAATCCGAAGCAGGCTCCAGGCTCTGAGCTGTCAGCACAGAGCCCGACGCGGGGCTCGAACCCACGGACCTCGGGATCATGACCTGAGCTGAAGTCGGATGCCCAAACGACTGAACCACCCAGGGGCCCCTCTCTTTACTTTGTAATGTGGCTACTGGAAAATTTAATATCCTGTAGAAGGCTCATGTTGTGTCTCTGGTGGACAGTGGGCACAGCGGGTGGACAGAGGGCAAGGGACCTGCTACCTGGGCACTAGCCAGCTCTCCCGTGTTTTCTCAAGCAGTGACAATGTATGGAGGGTGTAGAGTAAGGATTAGACTTGCCCCTGGCCTTGAGGGGAATTTCAGTCTCTAGCCCCTGCTGCAGGTGAATGGATGGTCAATAGATGCCTGGCTTGGGTCTTACCCTCACTTGAAGATGACCCCAACCTCTGTCCTTTACACCTGTGTCCCTTCACGCTGCTGTGGTATCAGCTACTCTCAGACCTCTGACTTCTGTTCCAGAACTGGTCACTGCCCTCGCCCCTTTCTCCCTTGGCTCAGGGAGTCTAAGAACAGACTTCTGGTTTCTTCTCCCCAGGCTCTCCTGGGCCCAGAGTCACCCGCCATGCTCTATCTTTACTAGAGTTCACCAAGGCCACCCGGGACACCTGGTGCTCACTGAGTGTTCAGGATCCAACGCTTGGGATCGAGGGCCAGGAAAGGCCCCCTTCCTCTCATATGAAACTCTTCCAAGAGGCTGTTGAACACAGATAACTCAGCGTTCACGTGATACAGCTCTGAGGCCCAGGAGATGTGTTGCAAGTACGGAAAATGTGTGAATTGAGGAAATTGAATTCATGGCGTATAAATCCAGAGAAGGTAGAAATAACAGATAAAGGGAGGCCAGCCTCTTCTGGCGGCCACTCTGGGGAACCACGGGGATGAGGGACACCCGGGGTCTGCCAGACCCCTCTCCGTGGCTTTCCAACACCCGACACTCTGCTCTCGGGCTCCGGGTCATGCTGCCTTTCACCTCGAAACCTTCCTAAACAGGGCTTCCTGCTCCTGCCTCTATACCTTTGCTCACACCGTTCCCTCCTCCTGGGATGCCTCATTCAAGTATACAAGTCCTCCCTTTCAGCCTAAGCTCAAATACTGTGTCTCCTTGAAGGACTCCCTGATAATAAGCAGAAGTGATGTGTCCCTTTTGGGGACACGTCTCTGCTTACCTCTATAGCAGGTGACATAGGTAACATAACATGGTGATTACTCTTCACCTCTCCTCGTAGACTGGGGGCTCTTGGGATAGGATTGCATTTTATCTCTCTCTGTGTCTCCTTTTAGGGCTAAGCACAACATTTGGCCCTGATTACCTGCATTTTCATTGTAAACATTTGTCTCTATCAGAGCAATTCTTGCCCCGAGTATCTATACATGGTTTTGTGCCCAGATGAACTATAACCCCTACTGCATGCCTACCAGGTAGAAGCTTCTGGGGGTTACAGAGATAAACCAGCCACAGACCTAGTCCTCCAGGAGAGCTTAGACTGTTGGTGCTGGCAATAATTGCTAGCATTATGGTAAATGGGCCAGCGGATGTGTATCCGGGGCTGGCGGGGAGGGATCAAAGGACAGAGGCCAACAGAATTTGCTCAGAGCAGGTCTTCTTTTTCTTTTTCTTTTCTTTTTTTTTTTTAAATACGTTTATTTTGAGAGAGATAGAGAGTGAGCAGGGGAAGGGCAGAGAGACAGGGGGACGGAGGATAGGAATTGGGCTCCATGCTGCCAGCACAGAGCCCGATGCGGGGCTTGAACTCCCGAGCGAGATCATGACCTGAGCCAAAGTCGGATGCTCAACCGACTGAGTCACCCAGGCACCTCCCCTCCTTTTTATTTAAGTTTATTTGTTTTTCTGAGAGAGAGAGAGAGAGAGACATAGTGTGAGCTGGGGAGAGGGAGACAGAGAATCCCAAACAGACTTTACACTGTCAGCCCAGAGCGCGATGCAAGGCTCGAACCCATGAACGGCAAGATCAGGACATGAGCCGAAATCCAGAGTCCGCTGCCTGACTGACTGAGCCACCCAGGCGCCCCAGCTCAGAGTGGGTCTTGAAAGATAACGAGAGTAGTGGGAGGCTTGGGTCTTGGGGGAGAAACGGGAGATGGTCTTCTGGGCGAGACAGATCTGCCCCCGTAGGTGGGAAAACGGTGGAGGCTTGTATCTCGATCGTAGCAATCTTCGCTGTAGAGCAGATGTGAAAAGGTCCAGTGGCTGACTGGACTCAGATCGCCTTGAGAGTGGGAAAGCATGACGACTTCTGTATCTCTTCTTTAATTTTAGATGGCTTCTCAGGGTTTTGTTTTTCCACATACTCCGGATCCTGGAATCACCTGGCTTGCTTGTTATACATGATTCTTGGGTCCCTCTCCCAGAGATTCACATTCACTGCATCTAGTATGGGATCTGGAATCTCCTTCACGTGTCCTAGGAAATCCTTGTGACCCAGCAAGTTTAGAGCCTGCAACTAGCAGGAAGGTATTGGTTAAAAATAGGTGCTCACGGGGCGCCTGGGTGGCTCAGTCGGTTAAGCGTCCGACTTCAGCTCAGGTCATGATCTCATGGTTCATGGGCTTGAGCCCCGCATCAGGCTCTGTGCTGACGTCTCAGAACCTGGAGCCTGCTTCAGACTCTGTGCCTCCCTCTCTCTCTGCCCCCCCCCGCTCATGCTCTCTTTCGCTCTCAAAAGTAAATAAATAAACATTAAAAAAAAAATAGGTGCATCATCCTGGAGCCCAGCCAGACCAGTTGTGGACTCCTTGGGTCAGGATCTGGTATGTTTAACAAGCCCCCCATCATCCCATCATACATCTCACTGTCACATAAGTTGGAGGACACCTTGCTTTTGCCCAGTGGGTCTCAGTCCTGGCGGCTCATTAGAATCACCTGAAAGTGTTAAAATAGTCTGGGACTGGACCCAATTATTCGTTTTCCTTAAAGGCACCTCAGATGGTGCCGGCGATTGCTTTGGGCTGAGAGCTGCTGTGAGGACCTCCAATTATGGCCTTTCCAGCACCCGGGAGGTATGCTAGCCCAGCATGGGGGAGGGGTATGGGGGGGGGTTCAGCGCCTTTCCGGTCACATCCTGTACATCAGTGTTTCTCACTTCCAGCTGTGCGTTGGAGTCACCCAGCAGGGTGGCGGTGGGGCGTTTAAACTCCCCGTGACCAGGCCCCCACCAAGATCAGTTAAGCCAGAACCCACACAGGGGAAGGGGATGGAGAGGCTGGGCCTGGAGACTTAAAGCCTCATAGTTGTTTCTAGCGGGTGGCCAGGGGTGAGTGGGCTGGAACATGACCTCACGTGGGCAGGTGACAGAGCAGTGTCACAGCAGTCACACACCTCCAGTGACACGTGGAAGGACAGCCGTTTTTCACGGCCTCAGCTCTGAGAGTCAGGATTAGTAGACGTGCCAGATCCAATAAACCTGCACTTCTGCTTTTACAAACGGCTACGGGACGCCTCCTTGTCAGAGGCTCTCTCCAGGCTGTCATTTCATTATTTATTCAGTATTTTCATAACTGATCCATCAGCTCAACTGTAAATGTGCCAAGGAGGAAACTTTGTTTCACGATCGTTCATCTCCTTGGCGTCATTGCCATGATTTCTGTGGGAACAACAATTACCCTGTGTCTTCCTGCTCTTCCTCTGAGTGCCCTGTCCTTCCAGTGGGTTTAGGGGGACAATTATTCTCTGGGACTGTCACTTCCTGCATGCTAATGTCATCTCTGCTTGGGATTTTTCTTTTTTTCTTTTTTTGTTGAGAGTGCGTGTGCACACATACAACTCGGGAGGGGCAGAGAGAGAGAGAGAAGGTGGGGAGAGAGAATCTCAAGCAAGCTTCCTACTTGGGGCTCGATCTCATGATCCTGGCATCGTGACCTGAACCGAAATCAAGAGTCGGTCACTCAACCAACTGAGCCACCCAGATGGCCCTGCCTGGGAGTTTTCTATCTTAGAGAGAATGTCCAACTTAGAAATTCACTCACCCATGCATTTGTTAATTCAGCGAATCTCTGTTGAGCACCTTTCATGGGCTGGGCCCTGTGATCTGACATTTGCCCTGGGTTTTGAAGAGTAAATAGGAGCCGTGCTGAAAAGGGAACATAACCCTTAGGGCAGTCATCAGCCTTGCCAGCTGATAGAATCACTGAGGGAGCCCACGCTATATTCCAGACCATCAAATCAGAACATCTGGGGGTGAGATCCAGGCATTTGTATTTTTTAGAGCTCCCCAGATGATTCCAGACTACAGTCCAAGTTAGAAACCATGGATTAAGGGAATGAAGGCAGAGGCCACCTTAAAATTCTCTTTTAAAAAAGTTAAAAAAGAAAAGGTAACAAAGCTTGAAGTAACCTTCCAAAGACTGTCAGCCCATTAAGGTCTCTCCAGTCCTTCCCAAGTGTTCCAGAGAAATGAAAGAATGGGGGTGCATGGGTGGCTATTTAGTTAGGTGTCTTACTCTCAATCCCAGCTCAGGTCATGATCTCCGAGTTCGCTTGGGATTCTCTCTCTCTCTCTCTCTCTGCTCCTCCTTCATGCATGCATGCTCTCTCTCTCAAAATAATATAAATAAAAACTTAAAAAGATGAAATAATGGGAGGGAGACAGGTCATGTGCTGACTGCTATAAGATAGCTTTGTGACCATTTTTCATTTATTCAGGCAGCTGATAATTGGGTAAGGATTTATTGTGTGCCTACTATGTGCTAGGTGCTGGGAACCCCGCAGTGAATAAAGTCAAGTCTTTCTCTCAAGGAGCTCCTTGGAGAAGATGGACAGACACACATTAAAAAAAATAATTTATTGGGACGCCTGGGTGGCTTAGTCGGTTAAGCGTCCGACTTTCGCTTAGGTCATGATCTCGCGGTTCGTGGGTTCGAGCCCCGCGTCGGGCTCTGTGCTGACTGCCAGCTCAGAGCATGAAGCCTGTTCTAGTCTGTGACTCCCGCTCTCTCTGACCCTCCCCTGCTCACGCTGTCTCTCTCTCTCTCTCCTAGAAATAAATAAAAAAACATTAAAAAAATAATTTATTGTCATGTTAGCCAAAATATGGTATATACAGTGTAGTCATGGCTTCAGGGGTAGATTCCCATGATTTGTCACTTATGTACAGCACTCAGTGCTCATCCCAACAAGTGTCCTCCTCAATGCCCATCGCCCATTTTCCCTGCTTCTGTGACATGACACTCTACATGCAAAACCTGAAAGACTTCACCAAAAAACTACTAGAACTGACACATGAATTCAGCAAAGGTGTAGGATATAAAATCAACGTACAGAAATTGGTTGCCTTTCTACACACCAATAATGAAGCAACCAAAAAAGATATCAAGGAATTGATCCTGTTTATAATTGCACAAAGAACCATAAAATACCTAGGAATAAACCTAACTAAAGAAGTAAAAGATCTGTTTGCTAAAAACCATAGGAAGCTTATGAAAGACATTGAAGACGACACAGAGAAATGGAAAAAAGTTCATTCCATGCCCATGGATTGGAAGAACAAATGTTGTTAAAATGTCGGTACTACCCAGAGCAGTTTACACATTCAATGGAATCCAATCAAAATAGCACCAGCATTCTTCTCAGAGCTAGAACAAACAATCTGAAACTTTATATGGAACCAGAAAAGACCCCCAGTATCCAAAGTAATGTTGAAAAAGAAAACCAGGGGTGGCTCAGTTGGTTAAGTGTCCAACTTTGGCTCAGGTCATGATCTCACGGTTTGTGGGTTTGAGCCCCGTGTCGGGCTCTGTGCTGACAGCTAGCTCAGAGCCTGGAGTCTGTTTCAGATTCTGTGCCTCCCTCTCTCTCTCTGACCCTCCCCTGCTCACGCTGTCTCTCTCTCTCTCTCTCTCAGAAATAAACATTTTAAAAAGTTTTTAAAAATATTTTAAAAAATAAAGAAAAAGAAAACCAAAGCTGGAGGCATCACAATCCCGGACTTTAGCCTGTACTGCCAAGCTGAAATCATCAAGTCAGTGTGGTATTGGCACAAAAAGAGACACGTAGACCAATGGAATAGGATAGAGAACCCAGAAATGGACCCACAAACGTATGGCCAACTAATCGTCGGCAAAGCAGGAAAGAGTATCCGATGGAAAAAAGACAGTCTCTTGGGACATACATTAGTAATGCATTGGCAGGAACTAGGGGAGCCCACAGGAAGGGTACCTAGTGTAGCCTTGTGGGGCTAGGGGAAGTTTCCCAGAGGAAGTAGCCTTAAGGAGATAACTAGAAGAATTAGTCAGAAAAAGGGGCAGAGGGAAGGAAATGTAAGTAGAGGAAACTGGGCGTGCCAAGGCCAGGGGCCAGAGTGAGTATGGTACATTCAGGGGCCTGGCTGGAGGGTGAAATGTAGTGTGGGAGCTTGTTCAGGGAGAAGCTGTATGGACAGGCAGGCGCCACATCCCAAGAGGCCTTATTAGGTGAGGTATGGAGCTGTGCTTCACCCTGATGGGAGTGAGGAGCTCCCCAAGGGTTTGCCTATCAGATGTGTGCATACGGTGTGATTAATTTGCAGGGAGGAATGTTGTAGGAATCTTCATGAGAATGGTCTGAGCTCAAGTAGTGCCAAGGAGGATGAGGGAAGCAGGTTGCGTCAAGAGATATTTGGCATCTCTGGAGTTCGTACAGCTCTCTCTGGCGCTCTGTTCTGTGAGCTCCAGCCACCTAGATCTCTTCAACTCAAGGAGTCTGCCTGGCCCTGCCCAGTGCCCCTCTGGGCCTGTGACCTGAACACTGCTACTCAGGGAACACTGTCCTTTGTTAACGATGTCTAGTATCTTGGCACTTTCACGTTTTGGTTGCTTGAAAGGGGAAGTAAACCCAGTATCTGTTTCGCCATCTTGACCGGACGTAAAATTCCTATTTCATTTTTTATCCAAGAATTGTCTTTAAAAAAAGAATTAAAAGATTCCTGTCTGAGATTTTGTTTTCTGCTGTTAATTTCAATTTTAATCACTATTATTATTATTATTATTATTGTGATGAGAAAGTGTTTTCTATTCCATTTTGGCTTTTTCAGATTTAATTTTTTTTTTTTATTGTTTATTTTTGAGAGCGAGGGAGAGAGATAGAGCATGAGAGCAGGAGGGTCAGAGAGAGGGAGACTGAGAATCCGAAGCAGGTTCCAGGCTCCGAGCTGTCAGCACAGAGCCCGGTGTGGGGCTCCAAGTCACAAGCCGTGAGATCATGACCCCAGCCGGAAGTCGGATGCTTAACCAACTGAGCCACCCAGGCGCCCCTACTTTTTCAGATTTAAAAGGATATGATTTGAGGCTTACTATGTGGTCAATTTCTGTGATTTGAATTTAAAGAAGACCTGCTTTCTTTTTAGAGTGGGGGGTTTGAGGTAGACCAGATGTACAATTGATCCTTGACTGACACAGGTTTGAATGGCACGGGTCCATTATATGCAGATCCTTTCTGATACAGTACAGTACTGTGAATGTATTTTCTCTTCCTTACAATTTTTCTTAAAAATTAAATTTTTTAAAAAATTTGAGTATAGTTGACACAGAATGTTACATTAGTTTCAAGTATACAACCTACTGATTCAACGAATCTATACATTATGCTCTGCTCACAAGTATAGCTGCCATCTGTCACCATCCGACACTGTCACAATATCATTGACTATATTCTTTACACTGTACCTTTTATTCCCACTTATTCCATAACTGGAAGACTGCATTTCTCACCTCCCATCCCCTTTTGCCCACCCCTTCATCTCTCTCCCTCTGGCAACCCTCAGTTTGTTCAATAATGACCTTTTTCTTTTAATGTTTGTTTATTTTTAAGAGAGAGAGAGAGGGGCACCTGGGTGGCTCAGTTGGTTAAGTGTCCGACTTCGGCTCAGGTCATGATCTCGCAGTTTGTGGGTTCCAGCCCCGTGTCGTGTTCTGTGCTGACAGCTCGGAGCCTGGAGCCTGCTTCGCATTCTGTGTCTCCTTCTCTCTCTGCCCCTCCCCTGCTCATGCTCTCTCTCAGAAATAAATAAAAAACATTAAAAAAATGTTTAAAAAGAGAGAGAGAGAGATTGAGAGAGAGAGAGAGAGAGAGAGAGAGAGAGAGAAAGAGCAGGGGAGGGGCAGAGAGAGGGTGACACAGAATCTGAAGCAGGCTCCAGGCTCCGAGCTGTAAGCACAGAGCCCGACGTGGGGCTCGAACCTGTGAACTGTGAGACCATGATCTGAGCCAAAGTTGGGTGTTTAACCGGCTGAGCCACCCAGGTGGCCCTGATAATGATCTTTAAAAAAAAATATAATCACAGTACCATTATCAAACCTAGAAGAAAATGAACATGATTCTTTGATATCATCAAATCTCGACTAGATGTTCATATTTCTAATTGTCTTATAATTTTAATGATTTTTTAAAAATAAAAAATTTGCTTTAAGACATTCGAAGGATTCCTTTCCTGTCTTCAAACTGTCACAACCCATCTAGAGACTAGTTCAAGTTTAGCTTACAGAACGTTGAGGTGTTCCAATTGTGCTTCAGGTCACTCAATTTGGAAGTTTCTCTGGTGACAGAGGAGGGAACCAGTTGTGCTAGTTGGTCCCACCTTGTGCCAAAGGGTTCAAATGTGTCTGATGAACTGGTGGAAAGGTCTCTGGGGAGAGAATTCATCTGAAGGAAGCATCAGGAACCAGCCCTGACAGCTTAATGTGGTCATGACACTTCTTAGGGGGGGAGCAAGGGGAATTTTGAGTGCTGTGTGACCACTGTCCTTCAGGTTTGTCTCCTGGCTCACTCTTGTTTTGAATGAAAACTGGGAGGGCAGATTCCTCTCCAAATTCTTTAAAAATTTTTTTAAATGCTTTATTTATTTTTGAGACAGAGTGTGAGTGGGGGAGGGGCAGAGAGAGAGGGAGACACAGAATCCAAAGCAGGCTCCAGGCTCTGAGCTGTCAGCACAGAGCCTGACGCGGGGCTGGAACCCACGAACTGTGAGATCATGACCTGAGCCGAAGTTGGATGCTTAGCTGACTGAGCCGCCCAGGCGCCCCACCCCCTCCAAATTCTGTAAGATGTTTGGGGACATGTCAGAGTTGGTACTCCATAGCAGAGTGTGACGCTGAGGTGGGGAGCACTCCCGCACTCTCTGCCAGCCGCTTGGCTAGGACTGGGTGAGCAGGGCAGGGGAGGGGCTGGGTTTCAGTAAGTGTGGTCTTATCACGGGGGACCCGTCAGTTGGGGGAGGGGAGAAACCCTCAAAGACCAGCCAGACCTCATCCCACTTGTTACTGAGCCCATCTGGGACAGCCCCCTGGGACTTCAGCCCCTTGAGGAGGGCAGAGAAGGACAGAACCTAACTCGCTTTATTCTCGAGAATACCCTCCGAGAAAGTTATTATCCTGCCTTCCATGTGAGAGAACAGAAGTCCAATAGAAGAAAGAGTCAATAAGTGAAGTTTCTCTCCACGCAAAGCCATGCTCCTCTCCCTCCCGGACTGCGCCCCACACCAAAGGGGGATGTTTTGTGGGAGGAAGGCTCATGCGCGGAGTCCACGGCAGGGACCTGCTAGGGAACGCACAGATGTTGCATGTCTTAACCTCTGCAGACACCTATGAAGGGACTGTCATTGGCTGAAAGTTTGTGTCCCGCCCCCCCCACCCCGCCCCATGCCCGTCATTCATATGTTGAAATCCTAACCCCAGTGAGATGATATTAGCAGGTGGGTCCCTTGGGAGATAATTAGGTCCTGAGGGTGAAGCCCTCATGGAAAGGATTAGTGCACTTATTAAAAAGATGCCAGGGAGCTCCCTCACCGTCAGCCCTTCCACCATTTAAGGACACAGTAGAAAGTTGCCAGAAAGATCCCACCAGACAAGGAATCTGCCAGCACCTTGATCTTGAACTTCCCAGCTTGCAGAACTATGAGAGATAAATTTCTGTTTTTCAAGCCGCTTAATTTATAGTATTTTTGGTATAGCAGCCTAAATGGACTAGAGGAAGTGATCTGTAGCCTTATTCTACAGATAGGGAAACTGAGGCTCAGTTCTTATTGACTCCAAAGCCTATGACACAGGTCACAGTTTTTCACTGAGGGGCACCTGAGTGGTTCAGTCAGTTGAGCATCCAACTTCGGCTCAGACTCAGGTCATGATCTCACAGTCCATGAGTTCTAGCCCCACATCGGGCTCGCTGCTGTCAGCACAGAGCCTGCTTTGGATCCTCTGTCCCTGCCCCCATCTCTGCGCCTCCCTCACTCACACGTGCACATGCTCTCTCTTTCTTTCTCTCTCAAAACGAGAATAAACAGCAAAAAAATTTTTTTTTCGGTGCAAAACACTTGGATTTGATTCATGGTTCAGGAGAAGAGTTGTCTTTGGATTTTTTATTTCAGGTTTCAGAGCCTCGGTTTGGTTCTTTCTCCTTGGGGGTTCAGAATTTAGTTTGAATCCTGGGCCCTGGGAGCCTCTGGTTCTTTGTCAGGATTAAGCTGAAAGCCAAATAGGTGATGTGGGGCCCTTGGATCTCTGGAGGTGGTGAGCCTGGCCTGTGGCTCTGGAAGGGTCATGGCTGGCGCTCACTGAGACGGATGATGGCTGTGGGGCGTGAAAGCCGAGCTAACGACTCAAAGTGGTTGTGGGAAAACAAAAATGGATTTTGCTTGGACTCATTTTTATCAGGCAACTTCTCGTTCAGGGTGAGGTTTTGCAGACCCGGGCAGGCGGGGCCCCAGCTAGTGCTGGGCGGTGGCAGACAGCTGTGTCTTCTTTGCTTTTTCCAGCCCAGGGTGAGGGCTGTGCCAGGAGGCGCTTCTCGGCCAGCTCCCCCTTAGGCACCTCCATGGGTCTGACTCAGAAGGTGGGGAGAAAGGCCAGAGGTGGAGCCAGGCACAGGCCTGGGCAAAACACGTGAGGCCAAGTGTTTATAACAGTGTGAACCTGGAAATGACCCAAATGCCCAGTAGTCAGAGGCGTGAGGGAAGACGACAGTATTCCAGCACGTACTATGTGGCCTTATCATTGATCTCTACTTTATGGATGAAAGCCATTGTTGGGCTGGGGGCTGGGGGCTGGGAGCTGGGGGGGCGTGGCCTAAAGGAGATCAAGAACTCTAGTCTAGGGCCGCTAGAATGCATCCCCGAAGGGGCTTGCCAGCTGCTGTTGTGTGCCAGCCTGGTGCTGAGAGATTTACAGAGGGTATTGCATTTAACCTTGAAATGCCTCTGCAAAAGGAGATCTTAGCACCTGCATTTTAGTAGAAACTGGGGCTCAAAGATAAATGATTTTCGGGGCGTTTGGGTGTCTCAGTCGGTGAAGTACCCGACTTTGGCTCAGGTCATGTTCTCATGGTTCGAGCCCCGCATCGGGCTGTGTGGTGGAGCCTGCTTCGGATTCTGTGTCTCTTCTCTCTCTCCGCCCCTCCCCTGCTCGCACTCTGTGTGTATGTTTCTTAAACAGAAACATTAAAAGAAAAAAAAGATAAATGATTTTCTTAAGGTCACACCTACGTGAAGTGGCAGAGCCAGAATTTGAACCTAAATTTTGTAAAGCTCCTAACCCTGGACTCCGGGCCAGGTTGCATAGGTTCACATATCCTGGCCCTTCTACTTATTGGCTGTGTGTACCTAGGGAGATCACTAAGTCTCTTTCATCCTTAATAAAATGGGGGTGATCACTCCTGCTGGGCTGTTGGGAGAACCGAAGGAGTTAAGACGAGTAAACCACCGTGGGCCTGGTGCACTCAGTAAATGTTGGCTGGCTGTTAGTGGTGTCATTACTGCTTACCTCTCCGGGACACTTTTATGGCCCTAGGGATGATCTTTACATTGATGGAAACAGACCAGTACGGAAGGTTTCCTTGCCGTAAAATCCTGGAGCCAATTTGATAAAAATAGCCTTTGCATATTCCCAACATGGAGAAAGAGCTAGAATACGCTCCCCTCCCCCAGGACAGTGGAGGTTCTGTTTATCTACGCCAGTGATGACCCCTGGAGCAGCACAACGGTGAGGTGAGGGTGTCTGATGGTAAGGGGATTGGGTCATGGAGGCCTCATGTTGTCTCTGGAAGAAATGAAAGGCAAGTTGGGCTTGAAAGGACCCCGTGGGTCCTGAGAGACAGCCTTGCTGTGGTTACAAATTGTCTCGTTTTCATTTATCCTTTGGCTTGCGCTCTTTACGGCTGGGTTGACGGGGTTCTCCTGAGAGGCGGGGAATCGATGGGACAGTGGAGCCTGGTGGCCTTTCTCCTCCATTTTCCTAGTGCTTTGAAATCATAACCCATTTCATGCGATAGTGAGTTCAGAAGGCAGGTCACAGACAATATCGTGGAGGGGAGGGGCCCATCGGTGTGTGCACAGCTTGACCCTGGTAGAAGGCTGTAACCCTGAGTGTGAAACCCTGCATCTTCCAACCCAATCATGGAGTCCCTGCCTCCCAAAATTTCCCTGGTGACAGAAACTTAGAATTTGTGTAGACGCTATCCGTGTGCACCAACATCCAATTTTCCTCCCCTCCGGGCGCCCAGAGGGCTATATTTCAGTTGGGTGGGGCTCCGGCCAATGGGCTGTGAGAGAACAGGATGTGTGTAATTGTGGGCTGAAGTATTCAGGAGCAGACGAACTACCCTCTGGGTCCTTTCCCAGAGGAGACAACTGAGGAGACAGTGGTTACCCAAGGGGCAGCTCTGGGACAGAGCTGAGTTGGGCTGAGTTGGGCACTGCCACCTGCCACGGCCCCCCGCCCCCCAGGAAGGGCGCAAGAGTGAGAAAGAAATTTGGGTGAAGCCACTGTGATTTGGGGGTTTCCGCAGCATTATCTAGCCGACCTAACTGTTCCAGGGTCCCTCCCCAGAAGCACAGCCTGAGGTGTGTCAGGTGAGCCCCTTGCTCAGACACGCTTCTCCAAGGGGTCGCAAAAGCTGGGAGACAATGCGCATTTTGCTAGACTCATGCCTCTGGGTTTCTGCTTCGTGCTTCTGCCATGTGTCATATTGGTGTATGTCCTTGCTTTTTGCTCACTAGGGAAGCAATCATGTTACCTTTCTTTGTTTTTCTTTTTCTTTTATTTTATTTAAAAAATTTTTTAAAAAACATTTTTATTTTAATTTTTGAGAGACACAGAGCATGAACAGGGGAGGGGCAGAGAGAGAGGGAGACACAGAATTGGAAGCAGCCTCCAGGCTCTGAGCTGTCAGCACAGAACCAGACATGGGGCTCGAACTCACGAACCATGACATCACGACCTGGGCTGAAGTCAGTCGCTTAACTGACTGAGCCACCCAGGCGCCCCTGTTTTTCTTTTTAAAAATTTGATTTTTACCAAGGCAAAATGAGCACCTGATTAAAAAATGAAAATAATACAGTATTACACCCTTTACCTCTGATGCCAACTTCCTAGAGTCAACTCTTTAAACTCTTTATGGCTTCCTTTTCCACTTTCTGTCACATTTCTAAATAACTTGTTCATAATCCGATTTCTTGATTAAAAATTTTTCTATGTTACCTACTGACCTCCTACTAACAAAAATATAACTCTTCTTCCAACCCTGGAAATTCCCCATGCATTCACTTCTGCTCTCTTTGGGCTTCTATTATATTTTTATTGTGACTTTTGGTTGAACCAATATCCAGTGTTTGCCTGTATAGGACTATGTAAATATTGTCCGTGGCAGGATCACAGGAGGTATAAGGAAGACTTTTTGTTTGTTTGTTTAGTTTTTTTCTTTGGGTTTTTAGTTAAATTCCAGTTAGAGAATCAAACAGTGCAATATTAGTTTCAGGTGTAGAATTTAGTGATTCAATACTTCTACATAACACCCAGCGCTCGTTACAAGTGCCCTTCTTAATCCCCATCACCTATTTCACCCATCTCCCTGCTCCCCTCCCCTCCAGCCACCAGTTTTTTCTCTATTAGTTAAGAGTCTGTTCCCTGGTTTCTCTCTCTCTCTCTCTGTCTGTTTTTTTAAGCTTATTTATTTATTTTGAAAGGGACAGAGACAGTGTGAGTGGGAGAGGGGCAGAGAGCGAGGGAGAGACAGAATCCCAAGCAGGCTCTGCACTGTCAGCACAGAGTCGGATGAAGGGCTTGATCTCAGGAACTGCGAGATCATGACTTGAGCCAAAATCAAGAGTCGGATGCTTAACGGATTCAGCCGCTGAGGCACCCTGGTTTGCCTCTCTTTTTCTTCCCCGCCCCCCCACCCCATGTTCATTTGTTTTGTTTCTTAAATTCCACATATGAGTGAAATCTTGGCTCTAGCTCCCACCCATGTCATTATAAATGGCAAGATTTCATTCTTTTTGATGGCTGAGTAATATTATCTATATTAGTTATAGATATATTACTATATCTATCTTTATCTAGCTATCTATCTTCTTTATGTATTCATCAGTTGATGGACATTTGGGCCGTTTTCATAATTTGGTGATTGTTGATAATGTTGCTATAAACATTGGGGTGCGTGTATCCTTTTGAATCAGTGTTTTTGTATCCTTTGGGTAAATAGCTAGTAGTGCAATTGCTGGATGGTAGGGTAGTTCTAGTTTCAACTTCTTGGGGAACCTCCACGCTGTTTTTCGAGAGTGGCTGCACCAATTTGCATTCCCACCAACAGTGTAAGAGGGTTCCCCTTTCTCTGCATCCTCACCAATACCTGTTGTTCCCTGTGTTGTTAATTTTAGCCACTCTGACTGGTGTGAGATGATCTTTCACTGTGGTTTTGATTTGTATTTCCCTGAGGATGAGTGATGTTGAGCATCTTTCCACGTGTCTGTTAGCCATCTGATGTCTTCTTTGCAAAAGTGTCTATTCATGTCTTTTGCCCATTTTTAACCGGATTATCTGTAATGATTACATTTTATTCTTTTTTTTTAAATATTTTTTTATTTATTTCTAGGAGAGAGAGAGAGACAGTGTGAGCAGGGGAGGGTCAGAGAGAGAGGGGGAGACACAGACTCCGAAATAGGCTCCAGGCTCTGAGCTGGCAATCAGCACAGAGCCCGACACGGGGCCGAACACACAAACTGTGAGATCATGATCTAAGCGAAAGTCGGACGCTTAACCGACTAAGCCACCCAGGCGCCCCTACATTTTACTTCCTAAAAAAATTTTTTTAATGTTTTATTTACTTCTGAGAAAGAAAGAGAGAGACAGCATGAGCAGGGGAGGGTTAGAGAGAGAGGGAGATACGGAATCTGAAACAGGCTCCAGGCACTGAGCTGGCTGTCAGCCCAGAGCCCAACGCGGGGCTCAAACCCAGGAACTGTGAGATCATGACCTGAGCCGAAGTCAGATGCGTAACCGACTGAGCCACCCAGGCACCCCTACATTTTACTTCTTTTTTTTAATTTTTTTCTAAATTTTTTTTTAATGTTTTATTTATTTCTAGGAGGAGAGAGAGAGAGAGAGAGAGAGCAGGAGAGGGTCAGAGAGAGAAGGAGTCACAGACTCTGAAACAGGCTCCAGGCTCCAGGCTCCGAGCTGGCAGTCAGCACAGAGCCCGACGCGGGGCTCGAACCCACGAACCGCGAGATCATGACCTAAATGAAAGTCGGGCGCTTAACCGACTAAGCCACCCAGGGGCCCCTACATTTTACTTCTTATACAATATGTAGAAACAATGTTGAGTTCACCCTACTGTTTTCTATTCCGGGTTTACATTTCCCAGCATCCTTTGCAGTTCAGCTGAGACCACGTGACTATATTCTGGCCAATGGAAATCCAAGAAGGCATCATATGGCCCTTTCAGGCCAACGCAGTCCAAAGCATTCTGCACACTGTGGCTCTCCCCCTCCAGGAGGCTGGGGTGACTGGACTCCAATTGTTGACTTGCAAGATGGACGCAGCCTGGGTTCCGGAGTCACCTCTTGGAGGGGAGCCGACAACCAGCATCAACCTTTGTCATGGAGGAGATGTAAACCATTCCGTGTTAAGCCACTCAGGTTTCAAGATTTCTCTGTTGTGTGGCAGCTACCGTTAATACCTGATACTTTCAGCCTTTAACAAGAAGTGTTCTCCAGGGGCGCCTGGGTGGCTTAGTCGGTTAAGCGTCCGACTTTCGCTTGGGTCATGATCTCACGGTTCGTGGGTTCGAGCCCCGCGTCGGGCTCTGTGCTGGCTGCCAGCTCAGAGCCTGGAGCCTGTTTCAGTCTGTGACTCCCTCTCTCTCTGACCCTCCCCTGCTCACGCTGTCTTCCTCTCTCCTAGAAATAAATAAAACATTAAAAAAAAACAAAACAAAACAAGAAGTGTTCTCCAGTTTGCTTAATATACTTCTAATCATCCTAATTCATCCCCACACTCTCCCACAGAACTGTAGACCTCCTCTCAGTAAGGCCAAACACCCAGCTTCTTTAGTTCTTTAGTTGTGACCCCCCCACCCCATGCCCCTGACTAATCCTTGTGCCTACTTATGGGACCTCAGGATTTTCTCAGCCTGATGCGGGTGCAGAAGGCTAGTTGGAGGGGAAATAGCGGTCTTACTTCATGGTTAAGAGCTCAAGCTCTTCAGGTTTAGTAGCCGTATGAGCTTGGGCAATTTTCCTAACCTCTCCAAGACTTAGCATCCTCATCTGAAAAATGGGGATAATAGTAACCTCAACTTCCCAGGACTCTCGTGAGGGCTAAATGAGATGAGACCGGTCAAGTGCTCTCACTCAGCACAATTTTTGGCATGGAAGGTATGCTGATAAAAGCCAGTGACGATGATTATTAACATGAAAAAGATGCTCTGAGGAATGGCTGGGCTTCTTCTTCTTTTTTTTTTTTTAATATTTTTTTATTATTTATTTCTAGGAGAGAGAGAGACAGGGTGAGCAGGGGAGGGTCAGAGAGAGAGGGAGTCATAGACTGAAACAGGCTCCAGGCTCTGAGCTGGCAGTCAGCACAGAGCCCGACGCGGGGCACGAACCCACGAACCGCAAGATCATGACCCAAGCGAAAGTCGGACGCTTAACCGACTAAGCCACCCAGGCGCCCCATTAGGCGCTGGTGTAATTTAACCTGCAAGCGAGTTCTGCATGGTCCCAACTATAGGCAGTTGCTTCCTAATTCTAGACAGCGACCAGGAAGGGACTAACAAGGGTGAGGTCTGTCCCAGGGTGTGACAGCAGGAGCCTCCCCAGGGACTGGGGCCACATGCTGGCCATCTTCCTTGATCTCCTCAGCATGGGCTGAGCTGCTACTCTCTGAAGGTCCTCAGGTACCCCCACTTCCCTACTGCCTTCTCGCATCCTTGGGTTAGGAAATGTGCTGCTTGGTCTCCTTCCCTCCCTTAGGGCAGAGATGGGTGCTAAATAATTCACTGCAAACATTTATTGAGTGCCTACTGCATGTCAGGCATTGGGCTGGGCAATGGATTATAAGAGTGAGCAAACAGAAAGACTGCCATTAAAGAGTTTCTGATTAAGTGGGAGAGACAGATGGTGAATAAATGGTCAAATATACACTGAAGGCAGGACGAGAAAGGAAAACCATGGAGTCCTGAGAGGCAATATTCAGGGTGAGCTGCTTCATAGAGGGTAGTCAGGGAGGTCGCCAGGAGGTGACGGACACCAGGAGGTGACAAATAACCTAGAATGACCAGGCAACTGGGGCACCAGGTACCAAGGTACAGAGGAGGGAGAGCCCTTGGCTTGTTGATACCCCTTGCTGGCAGATGCCTAAGGGACAGTAAAATGCTACGATCAGCAGAGAGGCTCATGCAGAGCCTAGCAGACCACAGCAAGGGGTTAGGAATTTAGTCAAGTGGAAAACCGAGGAGCTCTGACTCGTTTAGCGCAGGGGACTGACATGATCAGATTTGTGTTGTAGAAAGGTCACTTTACTTTGGTTGCCAAACGCTTCCTCTGTGCCTCAGTGAGCATGGGAAACCAAGGCTGGAGGAACAGAGAGCGGAAGAGGAGGAAGGGCCGTGAGGCCTTAGCAACCTGACTCTGGCCAATCAATTTCATTTGCCGCATCTTTTGTTCTCATCCTGGATGTTGGGTGTCGCCATGGCAACATAACTGGACAAACATTTCAGGCTTGCAAAAAAATGTCTGTCTGTCTACGTGTCCATGTCAGTGCAAATATGGAGGTCTTCCCCATGAAACCTCTTCTCCCCACACACCTGGACACATTCCTGGTTTAGTTTGGCTGGTTTCTATTTATAGGGGGAGCTGTGTTGCACGAGGCCAAGCAATAATTAGCCTTGAGATTCCTTTCCCACTTAATGCCCTGGAGAATGTCTGCGTCAGACTGAGCCGAACCGAACATGGTGCTTGGATAAACACGGCTAGAAGTGCAAAATCAAAGGTCTCTTTTGTGACTCACCTGGGTCCACTTGTCTGGGATCAGAGTAGCACTCAAACATCGTCAAGAAGAAAGCTTCAGAGTCTACCTCTCAGCCCCTCCGGAGTTAACGTTCCCTCTTTGACATGTATTGGACATACCTCCATGACGACATTTATAGACTTTATTCATTTGTTCGTTTGTCCCCCAGACATTGAACATCCCGCAGTTCAGATATTGGGCTGGACACCGGGGTGTTAGGTAAGACAAGGCCCCGATCACATGGGCTTATATCATAATGAGGGTAGACAGACAATAGGCCAGTAAACAAAGAGCTGAGAGATCACTGCAAGCAGTAATAGGTTTTCGAAGTAGAGATTAGACAGTAGCAGTAGTTTGGAGGTAGGTGGGAGTGCTTTTCTACTCTGGTTAGTAGCCAGGGCCTCTTGCTATTTCTTGGATATGCCACCTTCATTCTCTCACTGGGGCCTTTTGACCCACTGTTCCCCTTGTCTGGAAAGCTCTCCTGGCCTTTCCCATGACTGCCTCCTTTGGATCATTTAGGTCTCAGCTCAAAACTCACCTTTTCAGACAGGGACTCTTTGACCACCCCTAACCAAAGTGACTTTAATTTCTTCCTTTGATTGTCCATGTTCTGCCTTGGCCCACTGGAAATACACGCTCTTTTGAGGACAGGAGCTTTGACGTGTGGGCTGTTGGTTTCAGGCATGGCTTGATTGGGGAAACAGAAGCCATCCTATAGATTCCACATGTGAAGGGTTTTCATTTATGGAATTAGGGGCTCACACAATTGTAGAGAGGACCATGGGGAGCTGAGATCAGTGGAGGCATTGACGGTATCAGCTCGCCACAGGAAAGTGATGGTTCTCAAGAGTTCACCTAGAGCCTGCTGTGAATTTTGAGAAATGTTGGAATTGGTTGTCAACTGTCTCAATCTGTTGCAACAAGGAAAATAATTTAAAAAATGTTTAATAATGTTTATTTATTTTTGAGAGGAGGGTGGGAACAGGCAGGGATGGGGCAAGGACAGAGGATCCAAAAGGGGCTCCATGCTGAGAGCAGAGATCCCGACACGGGGCTTGAACTCATGAACTGTGAGGTCATGGCCTGAGCCAAAGTCGGATGCTCAACCGACAGAGTCACCCAGGAGCCCCAGAAAATGAAGAGCCTGCCCAGAAGCTGCTGTGAATCTTAAAGAACTTTCCAGAAAGCTGTTGCTGGCCAGCTCACTTACCAACAAGTAATTTGCAGGCATTTACCTAGAAGTTGCTGCAAACTTGATATCCCCCATCTCCCTGCAACTGCAGGCAAATGTCTCCTCTTTTGACTTCCAAATCTCCTTTGAATACCTCTCATTGGTAGTCTCGAACCCAGAAACATAGAGGGGAGGAGATTCTGGGAAATGTGGTTCTGGCTTTCCCTCTGTAGAGGAGGCTATAAGGGGGCGGCCATGATGCCAGACTGAAGACACACGACACGATATGCTCGTTTACCCCATATGTCTGGGACACCGCTTGCCACGTAGTAGGTGTGCAGGTCCTAGTTGAATGATTGAAAGGATATGTGCCTGGTCCTCAGTGGGGCCAAGACTGAAATCCTCAACTCTCTGACTCCAAAGCCCATGTGGTCCTGTTCAAACACCAGCTGAATAAGCTATGACCTTGACCGACAGAGCTATGCATCTCAGGGAGCAGGAGCAGTGAGCGAGGCTGGAGAGCCCAGGGAGGTTTTGATCTAGAGAGAGTGGGCCGACGCCACCACCAGCTCTGTGTGAGCTCGGAAGCTTCCTGGAGGCGATGCCATTGTAGAGTGCACTGGATGGAGAGACAGAAATACTGAGGTTAAAAAAAAGATGGACCTCTCTTATCGTACCGTGTAAATGTATGTGAAATTTACATGCCCCCCTGTGCGAGAGAGGATTGCTTTAATACCAGATCTAGTCCTTTCTGCCCCAGTTTTGAGAAACACTGATACGCCGGGTGATGTGCAATTTTGGTAGGGGTGGGGTGGGAGCTGCAGGCATATCCGAACCCAGGAGCGGCTACCGTGGGGCCCAGTGCAAAATGCAAATGTGCTCAAAAATCAGAATTTGAATGGGGCGCCTACGTGGCTTAGTCGGTTAAGCGTCCGACTTTCGCTTAGGTCATGATCTCACGGTTCGTGGGTTCGAGCCCCGCGTCGGGCTCTGTGCTGACTGCCAGCTCAGAGCCTGGAGCCTGTTTCAGATTCTGTGTCTCCCTCTCTCTCTGACCCTCACCTGCTCACGCTGTCTCTCTCTCTCTCTCTCCTAGAAATAAATAAAACATTAAAAAAATCAGAATTTGAAGATAGTATAGGCAACCCTTCAGCCAACGGTGGGGCCCTCCTGAGCACAGGCCCTGTATGACGGGGAACAAATTAGCACAAACCGAGCGGCTCACAACGAATCAACTTTGTTTTCCCGCAGGTCTTGAGGCTAGAACACTGAAACTGCGTCTCTGCCCCTGGGCTGGAATCGAGTGGTGGCCAGGACAGCGTTTGCTCCTGATGTTGAAGGGGAGGATCGTTTCTTGCCCCTTCTGGCTCCTGGAGTCGCCTGTGCACCTTGGCTCGGAAGCCCTTCCTGTTTCTGTCGTCATACCTCCTACTGTCTCTGTAGTCAAATCTGCCACCGCTGTGGTACAGGAAGATTGGATTTAGGGCCTGCCCCTGGATGATCCCGAACATTCTCAAAATTCTTAATCGCATCCGCCAAGTCCCTTTGGCCCTATGAGGTAATATGCACAGGTTCTGGGGTTAGGGCCTGAATGTCTTTGGGAGCTGGACCCTCTGATTTGAAAGAGGCAGGCCCTGAGGCTCACGGCAGGTGAGTGGCTTGCAGGTAGCCTCCCACTGAAGCGTGAGGGAGTTGGGGGAAATACTGTCCCCCTCGGGAGAGACCGAGCCCGGAGCCTTCATGCTGCCCCGGGAGGAGGGGGCTGTGTCTGGTGGCCGTGGGGGCCCAGAGAGTCATGGCCCCTGGGTTGCCCCAGACTAGTGTCGCCGGCTTTAGCAAATAAAAGCATAGGACACCCGAATGTTTTATCTGCTCCCCCAACCCATCCCTGATTCCTGGGGCCACACGGTGCCACCTTCCTCCAAGCGCTCTGCGCAGCCTCAGCCTTCTGCGCCTGGCTGAGACCCTCGTCATTCCCTCAGGTGTGCGGCCAGATTCATACCAATTGGTGCCGAAGGTTCAAACGCAGGCGGAGACAGAGCTCCGAGGTGGCTGAGGAAGAAGCCTGGGTTTGCTGATCTTAAATGAAAGAGCACCTCCTTATAGGGAGGGCAGAATGCTTCTCAGGTGACAGCTAACTGTCCCGTACCTTCACATAGACGGGCTGTTCCCCGGCCCTGAGTCCCTGTGTGGGCTTTCAACGGGCACAGGCAGTTCGTAAGAGCAGGAGGCAGGGCTCACAGAGTAAACACCATGTTTCACTTCCTCTGCAAACATTGCACATCTGAGAAACCAATTTCCTTTGACAGACACATCTTTCTCAGCTGTGCAGGCTCTTGGTGGGCTGGGGTCGGACTTAATAAAATAGAAGTGGTCAGGGCAGCTGGCTTTCAGCGGAGGGAATGCTCCCAATATTGCACTTCACAGTCAGAACATCCCTGTGCTTCCGGAGGATACGGATTCAAGGCCATGTCCAAGTTTACTTCCCTGAAATGGAACACAGAGAAACAGACCTAGAATAATGATCATAAGAAGCATCGCTCTTTTTTAAGTGTATTTATTTAAATTAAGAGAATGCGAGCATGAGAGGGGGCAGGGTAGAGAGAGAGAGAGTGAGAGAGAGAGAGAGTCTTAAACATGCTCTGCACTGTCAGTGCAGAGCTTGAAGCGAGGCTTGAACTCACAAAATGTGAGATCATGACCTGAGCCAAGATCAAGAGTTGGAGGCTTAACCTGACTGAGCCACCCAGATGCCTCAAGAGGTATCACTATTTTGGGGCACCTGGGTGACTCAGTCGATCAAGCACAGGTCATGATCTCACCGTTTGTGAGTTCGAGCCCCACGTCGGGCTCTGTGTTGACAGCTAGCTCAGAGCCTTGAGCCTGCTTCAGATTCTGTGTCTCCCTCTCTCTCTCCCTCATCCCTGCTCATTCTCTGCCTCTCTCTGTTTCTCAAAAATAAATAAATGTTTAAGAAAATATTTTTTAAAAAAAGAAGCATTGTTATTTACGGAAAAAGATAAAATGTCGCTGGTTTGTTATACTAGTGATTGTAAGGTGCACCCAATTTCAGAATGGTTAAACAGTGAAAAGTTGGGAATCTTAGAATCCGTGAGATACTGTATTAAATTTCTCGTCTGTTCCACACTGGTAAAGTGAAGCCATGGAAGAAATAATCATTGTAACAATGACAGCAATGTATTTTAAAATTATTTATATTTATTCACAGTGACTTGACTTGAGCCACTTCGCATTACCCTTCTCCTTAACACTTAAGAAAAACTGGTCCCAAGTCAAGTGCATCGGCTGTGGGAGATCTCGTGAGGCTCTACTCCCACATCTGGGACTTGCTAGGGCCCCGGTTTCCTGCTTCCCCTGAATTCTCTTCCTGTCCCTGCCATGCAGCTACATTCTCCTTCTTTCTTCTTTCTCCTTCTTTCTTCTTCCTCTTCTTCCTCCTCCTCCTCCTCCTCTTCCTCCTCCTCCTCCTCCTCCTCCTCCTCCTCCTCCTCCTCCTCTTCTTCTTCTTCTTCTTCTTCTTCTTCTTCTTCTTCTTCTTCTTCTTCTTCTTCTTCTTCTTCTTCTTCTTCCTTCTTCAATATTCTTTTAAAGTAATCTCTATACTGATGTGGGGCTTGAGCTTACAACTCCAAGATCAAGAGTCTCATGCACTATCGACTGTACCAGACAGGTGCCCCAATTTTACTTCTTTTTTTTAAAAAATGTGGTAAAATATATGTAAAATTTACCATTCTAATCATTTTATTTTTTTAAGTAGGCTCCACACCGTACTTGAACTCATGATCCAGAGATCAAGAGTGGCATGCTCTACAGATTGAACCATCCAGATGCCCCTCTATTTTGTTATTTTAGTTTTTAAAAAATATGTTTATTTATTTATTTTGAGAGGGAGAGAGAGAGCATGAATGGGCAGGGGCAGAGAGACAGAGGGAGAGGGGGAGAGAGAGAATCCCAAGCAGGCTCCACACTGTCAGCATAGGGCCTAGTGCAGGGCTTGATCTCACAAACCATGAGATCATGACCTAAGCTGAAATCAAGAGTCAGACGCTTAATTGACTGAGTCACCCAGATGTCACCATTTTATTATTATTTATTATTAGCATTTTTAACTCTTCCAAGTTTTTTTCAAAGTTTATTTATTTTGAGAGAGAGCGAGAGAGAGAGAGAGAGAAAGTGCACGTGTGCTCATGAGCGGGGTTGAGACAGAGAGAGAGAACATCTCAAGTGGGGCTTGAACTCACAAATGGGGACATCATGACCTGAGCAGAAACCAACAAATTCTTCCGAGTTTTAATTTAGAATCAAGTTAGTGAAGATATAGTGAAGATTGGTTTCAGGTGTAGGATTTAGTGATTTATCCCTTACATACAACAACCCAGTGCTCATCATAACAAGTGCCCTCCTTAATGCCCATCACCCAGTTAGCCTATCTCCCACGCACCTCCCTCCAGCGACCCTCAATTTGTTCTTTGTCATGAAGAGTCTCTTATGGCTTGCCTCCCTCTCTGGGTTTATCTTATTTTATTTTTCCTTCCCTTCCCCTAGGTTCATCTACTTGTGTCTTTTTTTTTTTTTTTTTAAACCTAGATTCAGGGTCTTCCATCAATGTTGACCTGTTCAACACTTACTCCTTTTTATTTATTTTATTTTATTTTTTAATGTTTTATTTATTTCTAGGAGAGAGAGAGACAGCGTGAGCAGGGGAGGGTCAGAGAGAGAGGGAGTCACAGACTGAAACAGGCTCCAGGCCCTGAGCTGGCACAGAGCCCGACGCGGGGCTCGAACCCACAAACCGCGAGATCATGACCTAAGCGAAAGTCGGACGCTTAACCGACTAAGCCACCCAGGCGCCCCATCTACTTGTGTCTTAAATTCCACAATGAGTGAAATCATTTGGTGTGTGTCTTTCTCTGACTAACTTATTTCACCTAGCCCCTCTAACCATTTTAAATTCAGTGGTGTTCAGTATATTTCCACTGAATTCTTGCTTCCCCTGCCTCTTTCCATCTGTGCCTGGTTTCTTTTCTCTGCCCTGTGTGGAGTGTACCGAAGAACCTCGCACATTCCCCTTGATTCTCTAATCAGCCACAAGCGCAGGCTCTTGAGCATAGCTGATGCTTGCTGAACTTCTGAAGGCGTCAGAGAGGTACAGCCTGCCCAGTGTCACCTCTAATGGTCTGTCTTCTTCCAGCCTCTGGGAGACATGAGCTGCCTCTTAGCCTCCAGTCTGCTCCTGAGGGGTTCCAGAACTTTCTCTCCTCTTCTTCTCAGGCCTTCCTGCAGCTCCTTGTTGGGCGGCCACACTCTCAACTTTATCATATAGGGCAATTTCCCTCTCTCTCCTTCTCCACTAGGTCATTTCTACCATCCTGGACTTTTCACCATTAGCACACATTTTCTCTACAAAGACTGCCTTGCCCCAAGCGTGATTACTGTGCCATTTCCTCCATCAGGGAGAAGCCTGCCCTGCTGTCAGAGACTTGTGATCTGGCTGCTGTAGACTCGGCTGGCCTGTCGTCTCTAGTCTCCGAGCTCACATTACGCAGGCAGCGTCAGATGTGTGGAAGCAGGGACTGCCATGCTCCAGCCAGCGGGGAGCTTTGAACCTTCCAGAGCAGAGAGGAGGGGTCCTAACCCATCTGAGGCCTCAGGCTGCAGGTTGTTGTAGCCGAGTTCCCATTCTTCCCTAATTTCCCTTTGGGGATCACACCATCCCTGCTTTTCCCCCACTTGGTTTGGTTTGTGCTGACCCCATCCCCAGGCTCCATCATTCCTGGGTTCAGGGACAGGCAGGGAACCCAATCCAGGCCATGAAAAATCTTTGGGCCTTGTCTGGAGCTATTGGGGCAGAGATGCTCTTACTTGCTGGGGCTGCTCACCGGTAGGATGTGAGCCTGGAGGTGCTGGCAGTAGTCTGGTCAACCCATGAAGCCCGCCTACTGGGGAACAAGGGCAATTGGAGGAAACCAACACCAAGGGTAGGAGAGTGATGACCAGACACCAGGCCTAAAGCAGCTCGAGTTAGGCTTTTGTGGATGACCACGCCAAGAGCCCTGCCTAACAGTCATGGGAGGCTGCAAAGAGGAGGTGACAAGTGAGTAGGGTCTTGAAGGATAAGTAGAAGTTTGCGGGCAGAGAAGCTGAGCGGCACATTCCGGGCAGAAAGGGCAGCATGTGTGCAGGTGCAAAGGTGAACGTGGCGGGAAGGCGCAAGGCAGGAGATGGGTGATGTGGCTGGCAGCTGGATGACAGGAGGCTGGACGAGTGTCCTCTTCAGGAACAGACATGGTCCCGGAGCCAGCTGCTGAGCTGGGATTTATCTCCCCTGAGTTACGATTCCCCATACTGCGGAGGAAGGAACGGAGGCCCAGGGAGATGTTGGGCCGAAGGTTTACATTTTAGCGTCCCCGCGGAGAGTGCCATGCACGTCGTGAGGCTGAGCCCCTCCAGGAATGCAGAGGAAACGTGTGCCTAGGCGGCCACAGGACCAATAGGCACAGCAACGAAGGGACAAGGAGCCAGCTTTGGCTGGGCACGTACTCAGCCCCGGGTCCCCTTCTGTGTCTTTCCAGCCAATTTTCTGAGAGCATAGAGGGTGAGAAATTCAGGTGAGTGGGGTTAGCCTGGGGGTGGGGGTGGGGAGTTGTTCTATGGCTGCACATTAGAATCATCTGGGTTGCCTCCAAAGCTCTCGCTGTCTGGGAGCACGGCCAGGTTGGGCCCCGGGGCCGGTGGGCGCTGAAGGACGACCGAGGGGAGCCCTGTAATCTTCTGAGTGCTTTGGAGGAGGGGGAGGACCGATGGGGGGGGGGATGGTGCTCTGAGATCCACGGTGCCGGTTTTCCATCAGAGGAGAGAACGTTAAAAGAGGAGGGGAGAGATGAATACTGGAGTGTTGTCCATGGGCTGGGCCCGTGCCTGCTGAATCCTCCCGCTGCACTGTGGTACACCACCCCTACTTCACTCTCTGGGGCCTGGAGAGGCTCAGCAAACTGCCAAGGCAAACGGCTAGTTTGCAGAGGATCTGGATTTTGAACCCGGGGCTCTGTGCAAACACATGCTCCTCCGATTGGCCCGGCACCCGGAGAGGTTGCCTGTTCCATTCAGGCAGGCCTCCCCTTGGCGGAAGCCACTCTGTCAGTGAGGGTCCCAGTCTTGATTTTGGCCCAGGTCATGATCTCATGGTTTCAATGGGTTCAAGCCCCCTGTTGGGCTCTGTGCTGGAGGTATGAAGCCTGCTTGGGATTCTCTCTCTCCCTCTCTCTCTGTCCCTCCGTGTCTCATGTTGAGTGCTCTCTTAAAATAAATAAGCTTAAAAACAATTGAAAGCAGGAAAAATGTTGGAAGTAACAATATATGATGATATTGTGCAGAATTAGTGGCATACCTGGTGTTTGAAGAAGTGAGGCACGGGGGTGGGGGACATCGGTGTGCCTTGCTGAGGAGGCGGGGCTTGTGTAGGGCAGTGGGCAGAAGTGCCAGCTGGTGTAGTTGGGAGACTGGGTATGTTGAGTACATAAAATAAGTTGAGTCTAATGGGAACCAAGTTTCTTCCTGATAGAGATGTGATGTGCGAACATGGAAAGGGGGAAGGCTAGAAAGATCCCTGAGTGCTGGACAGGTATGACCTTGACATATGTATATTTATACAGACACCAAAACCATGATTTTAATGCATATATGCAGACATATGTAAATAGTGATAGAGATTTGTATAACTACTTATATATGTAGCTGCCTCTCTTGGTTTCTAGAGAGTCTAGAAGCAATGCCATTCTAGCAGCGGTGAATACAGCAAGGTCCCTGGTCTTGGCTTCCAAAGACCATTCTCCACTAAAGTGACTCCGGTCTTCTTGGAGAAGGTGCTACTTCCATAAAGGCAGCAGAGAAAGGGCGAGTCTGAAACATCTTGTGCCAGACACTATGATAGGGTCAGCAGGAAGGGGCTCTTATCCATCAGATCTGTGGGTAATTTGTGCATCAATATAAATAAGAAGAGTATGGAAGAACTCACTGAATGAAGCAGGAATGCGTGAGTCCATGTTGATAAATAAATAAGAAAGAAGGGAAAGCTCTTTCTTGCAAGAGGTCACCAATTAGTATGTGTAGAAATTTTGGAACCAAGAAACGTCAAAGTGAAGCAACCTTCTGGTGGTCACGGACTCAGACTGGAGTTGTCAATGATGCTATGACTGGCAGGTGGATGAAGAACAGTCTATCAGTGTCCCTAGAAAATATTTATCAGCTACAAAGGCCAAAGTGGTGACTTTCTGGGAGAAAAACTGGGTGGACACCAGCTTGACCAGGTGATCAAAATTAGCCCTACCAAGGGGCACCTGGGTGGCTCTGTCGGTTAAGCGTCTGATGTCAGTTCAGGTCATGATCTCGCAGACCGTGAGTTCGAACCCTGCGTCGGGCTCTGTGCTGACAGCTGGGAGCCTGGACCCTGCTTCGGATTCTGTGTCTCCCTCTTTCTCTGCCCCTCCCACACTCGTGCTCTCTCTTGCTCTCAAAAATAATTAAAACATAAAAAAGAAATGAAAACCATACTAGCCCTACCAGCACTGGGTTAGTGGTCACTGTGGACCTCCCGATGTGAAGGCAGCCTTCTTTCTGTGCCATTTCTGTCAAAGATGCAGGGCCCGAGGAGACAGTAAGCCTTGAGGTGAGGGTTCCCCTATAAAATGAAAGCCTTGGGGCTCCTGGGTGGCTTACTCGGTTAAGCGTCCGACTTTCGCTTAGGTCATGATCTCGCGGTTCGTGGGTTCGAGCCCTGCATCGGGCTCTGTGCTGACTGCCAGCTCAGAGCCTGGAGCCTGTTTCAGTCTGTGACTCCCTCTCTCTCTGACCCTCCCCCTGCTCACGCTGTCTCTCTCTCTCTCTCCTAGAAATAAATAAAACATTAAAAAAATTTTTTTAAATGAAAGGCTTGTACTCTTAAAAAAAAATTGCGTAGCTGTTGAGGAAAGACTTGAAATGGGAGGAAATATTGCAGCGTGAAGGAACCTGGAGAGCCATAATTAAACGCTGTGGGTGTTCCTAGATTGGACCAGAACGACAGAGACCTTGTTGGTTGGGGTGGTTGGTGAAATTTGAACGCGGTGTGCACCGATGGTGATGTGTGTCAAGGCTGACTTCTTGATTTGCACCGTTGTGTGGTGGTTCTGTCAGAGGGTCCCTGTTTTCAGGAAACACCCCTGGAGTATTTAGGGGTGCTGGGATACCCCTTCTGCGGCTCATTCTCCAATGGTTCAGAAGACCAATGATTGTATACGATGTGCAAGGAGAGAGCAGGCAGGCGTGAGTGCGACAAAGGAAGCGGCAGAGTGTTAAGCGGTGGGGAAGTTGGGTAAGAGGAGTATGTTCTTTGTATTTTCCTTGTAACTTTCCTGTAAATCCTTTCAAAATGTTTCTTGAAAAGAGAAAAAACCCCACTCCTAGCCTGGCCACCCCACAGGAAACTGTAAAACATTTTAGAGCTTTTCGCTCCAGTTTTTTTTTTAATGAGAATTTTTATGTAGTTAAAATCGTGTTCTATATACAATTTTATATCCTACTGTATCACTTAAAATGGTAACATAAACATTTCCCTGTGTGTTATTATAAACGCTCTATAAGCATTGTTTTTAATGGCCTCATAATGCTTCCACTGAAAGGTTGTATGAAAACTGTTTTAACTATGGTTGGGCCGTAGTCAGGTTATTTCCTTAAAAAAAAAATTATAGGGGCGCCTGGGTGGCTCAGTTGGTTAAGCGTCCAACTTTGGCTCTAGTCATGAGCTCACAGTTTGTGAGTTCAAGCCTCGCATTGGGCTCTGTGCTGACAGCTCTTAGCCTGGAGCCTGCTTCTGATTCTGTCTCTCTCTCTCTCTGCCCCTCCCCCATCATGCTCTGTCTGTCTCTCAAAAATAAACATTAAAAATTCTTCACTCTGGGCAAACCATGAGAGACTCTTGAATGCTGACAAAAACTGAGGACTGATGGATGTGGGGGGGAGGAGGGATGGGCATGGAGGAGGGCACTTGTGGGGATGAGCACTGGGTGTTATGTGGAAACTAATTTGACAATAAACTATTTGTAAAAAAAAAAAAAAACCAAAAGATTCTTCACTCTGTTGTTAGGTGAGGAGTGATGATTTATTGTCTTATGTGTATTCTTTTCATTTCTAGAGATGTCGAAAATTTTACTAGTAGTTTGTTAAACCAGCTGTGGTTTTTCGTTGATGTCACCCTGCGTTTCTTTGGCCCACTGAGGCTGGAAGCTTCTCCAGCAACTGGGGCCAAGTGACCTTTGTGTCTCAAGCCCTCTGCTTCGGACCAGCAGCCCCTGGTGTTCATGTCTGGCTTTTCTGCAACGATCTGACCTCAAAGTTGCTCATGGGCTGGTTCATTTTTCTTCTCATCAGGGACTCTGGGGACCCACAATTGTCTGGCTTAGCCTGGGCCACAACCCCATTAAGCCCTTCTGGTTTCTTCTAACTCCCTGGCTTGTGAGCAACTCTGACCTACTTTGATTTTATTAGATGTTTTTCCTCTTTTGTCAGTTTTGAAAAGCAGGACTTATTCCCCAGCCCCCCATTATTAAAAGCAATATATAATGTATAGTCACTATAAAAGGTGTAAAAAAGACCCATGTCGTCCATAGTCTTATAATCCAGACCTTTCTGGTGTTAATATTGGGAATATTTTCTTCCAGATTTTTTTCCACGTACATAGGTATAGATTCGTTCTTATAAAAAAATGGGCTCCCCTAACACTTGATTAAAAAAACCTTTTTAAAGTCTGTTTTAAAGTACATCTCAAGATTTACATACATACTTTGTATTCAGCCCTTTTTTGGATTAACACAAATGTCAAATTGTCCAAATATCAACCTCCTTTCACTCCTACGTTAAAAACAAATTTCTGTTTGTTAACGTACAGCATTTCAGAACCACACTGGAAATGTGGAGGCGTGCGTGTGTGTGTTGAAGAAAATATCGCCCAACAACTAATATACTGGGCCCCAAAAGACACATTCTGAAAAGGTAAGTTGGGAAGCCTCTAGTCCTTAAAGCCTTTAAGAATCAGCTCCCTCCCCACTAGGCCTTATTGGTTACCAATCCATTCACCTAACTGAGCACTGCATATGGCTTGCGCCGTCCTTTTCATTTGTAAAATTCTTTTGTTGCTCAAACTGTAGGCTTTAATTAATTTTAGCGTGGCCACATTCACCGCTCGCTGCTGACATCATAGGCTTTCTAATTTGTTGGAGATTCCAGATTCTAAGTGGAATGAAACAGCATTTCAGGGAACTGTCACGGACAGAGACAAGCAGGGAATATTCGTCTGAGTAGAGACTGGAATTTGTACATAAGTAGATGATGGTTAGAAGGGCTTCCCATTGTCACTGGGAAGACTGTTTTCTTGGACTCACAGTAGGCCTTAGTCACAGTCTAAGCGAGACTATAGACCCGCAGTGGTGATGCAGTCGAACACCCAAACACTCAAAAATCCCTGAAATAGGATAAAGCGGATAGTTTGTCAAAAGTTAGAGTAAAGAATGCCCGGGAAATACACACATCATCCATACCGTGGCTTTACGTGTTTTGATTTAGTCCGAGAGTCGCTCCCCCTTGTTTCTTGTGTGCAGATATTTCATCTTTTTCCAAATCTCCAGCAAGCAGACGGCCACCATCTGGGGTCTGGTTTGTTTGTGGTAACCAGTCTAGCAGAGAGCAGTTCTGCGAAGGAAGAGCAGGCGTATTTTACACTTAAATTTCAGCTCCAGTACATCTGACAAAGCCCAGTGCCATCTGATTTTCTGTCGTCTGCCTTTTCCGGTGTTTCTTCCTTGTCTGACTGTTGTCCTTCAACCTTCTTTTGTTTTCGAGTTTCCATTTCTCTTCCTTGTGTTTCACCAAAACGCCGTGGAAATGAGCTTTTGCACAACAGTGGGCTGAACCTGGTCTGTATCTTACCTTCGGGACCTTCTACAGACTTCCTCAGTGTGGTCGCCTCCAGACTGGAGGGACAGACAGTCTGATGGCCACTGCCCAGGGTCACCCAGGGGACTTACGCTTAGCTTGCACTCAGCTTGGCGGGGCCAGTGGGGACCGTAGGGCTCGTTTTGTAGCTTGGGTGTTCATGTGTGTTTTGACTTGGAAAAATGTCTCCATCCATCCCCTGGCGGGGAAAGCGATAGGGGCCGGCATCCTGGGGGTGCGGCGCATCCTGCCAAGTGGCCCAGATGCCAGGTTTCCATTCACTCTCACGCGCTGGGTACTGTCTCTCCCCTTCCAGACTGAGAAACTGAGTCACAGAGGAGTTGATTTCTCCAGTGTGATATCTTAATAAGTGACCAAGCTGGGACTTGAGCCCGGGTCTCTCTGCACTCGTAACTGCTCGGTTGTGGCTTTTCTTCCTGACTATGGCCAATAGCAGCAGTTTGATGGGTGCCTTTTCGGGACGCCTGTGCACAGTCTCGCACACACGCTCGCTCACTCTCTCTGTCTCTCTCCCTCGTACACGCTCTGTCTCTCACACACACCCCCTCTCTGTCTCTCTCCATCTGTCTCCATCTCTGTCACTCACACGCACAGAGGCGTGTGTGTTTTTATCCTACCGGAATATTACATATGTTGTTTTATCGCCTTTCCCCCACTAACTCACTTTACGAAGGGGCAAGAGAGGAAAATAGATGATATCTCAGGCCCATCTGGGCGTGGCCTCCTAGGCCTCTCTCTAGCCCCCAGTGCAGCCTAGAGCATGAGCCACAGTGGAATGTCTAGACAACGCCTGTATGGTGACCCTGCAGACCACAGGCTGGGTGTCCTGTGTGTCCCCAGATCTTGTTCTTGGGAGCCCTGGAGGGGCGCTGGAGACTCACACTGATTAAGGCTCAAATGGTGGCAAGAGACCCGCGATCCCTGGTGGCTGAGCGGCCCGCTCTCCTACGCCACTTCTCCCCAGCTGCTTCATCTCCACCGGAAGCATTCTGACCTTGGCCTCGTGACTTTTGTTGTTCCTTTCCATGGAATTGATTCCGATAGTAATTGAAAGAAGATAAAAATCGTTATAGAAATGAGAAAAGCCAAGAAGAAAAAGCTCAGAAGCACCCATGCCCCCCGCCAGCGGCCAACAAGTAATTTCTGATGGCAACTTCCTAGTCCAGAGAGAGGTTGTACTGTAATCTGCTTGAAATACCAATAATGGGGAAATGGCTATTTGTTCTCTCATTATATAGAATGCTCTCTGTGCCCAAGGATTCTAATGGCTGTTTAGATTGTTACCTTACATTTATTCTTCGAAGTGGAATTCTTAGAAGAGGTTTCTTCTTAGAAGTACTGGATGGAGGTTTTTGAAACATTTGACCAAATGGAAGAAGATTTGTGCCAACGTGTGTGCTTCCACCAGAGGTATAAGGAACCATCGTGACTTCTTGATGAGTCAGGTGACACCGGGCCCTGTGGAGTTAGGAAGTTTCTTGTCACGGAAACTATTCAAGCAGAGGTTATAAGACTGGTTCTCAGTGGGGGCATCGATATCTCTTTACGGGTCATTTTGGGAGTGTATGGGGTTGTCCTACATGATTTGGGGACGAATTTTGGTTGCCCTAATGATTTGGGGTAAAGCATTTCCATTTTCAGGCCAAGTCCTACAGTGTGTGGGACAGATTCGTGCAATAAGAACCTTTCTCGCCTCTTCCCAGATTTTGAATATCCTGTGAGAAACCCATGTAGCTAAAAACCAAACAGACCTGTTTATACTTTTCTGAGTCTGGAACTTAAAGCTGTTTTACATATAAATGTGATGTTCTGGGGTTTTTTGTACTCTTAAAATACAAACTTGGTGTGCCTGAGGCGCCTGGGTAACTCAGTTGGTTAAGCGTCCGACTTCAGCTCACGTCCTGATCTCACGGTTTGTGGCTTCGAGCCCTGTGTCAGGCTCTGTGCTGACAGCTCAGAGTCTGGAGCCTCCTTCCAATTCTGTGTCTCCCTCTCTCTCTCCCTCTGTCCCTTCCCTACTCTTGTTCTGTCTCTCTCTCTCAAAAAAAAAAAAGAAAAACCATTAAAAACAATTAAAAATATAAACTTAAGGCTTTTGTACCCAGAATATATAAAGAAATTATAAATATCAACACCCAGGGGCACCTGGCTGCCTCAGTCAGTGGGGTATGTGACTCTTGATCTCTGGATTGTAAGTTTGAGCCCCACATTGAGTGTGGAGATTATTTAAAAATCTTAAAAACTAAATAAAACTCCACACCCAAAACACAAATAACCCAATTAAAAATAGGCAGAAGGCATGCATGGACATTTCTCCAAAGAAGGCCTTTAGATGGCCAACAGACACATGAAAAGATATTTGTCACTCACCATCAGGAAAATGCAAATCAAAAAACTACAAGGAGAGATCACCTCACACCTGTCAGAATGGCTAAAGTCAACAATGGGTGTTGGCAAGGATGTGGAGAAAAAGGAACCCTTTTGCACTGGTGGTGGGGATGCAGACTGGTGCAGCCACTCTGGAAAACAGTATAGAGCTTCTTAAAAAAGATAAAAATAGAGCTATCCTACGATCCAACAATCCCACTACTGGGTATTTACCCAAAGAATACAAAACACTAATTCAAAGGGATACGTGCACCCCTGTGTTTATTGCAGCATTATTTACAACAGCCAAGGAATGGAAGCAGCTCAAGTGTCCATTGATAGATGAATGGATAAAGGTGTGTGTGTATACATACATTTATACACACACATACACAATGGAGTATTATGCAACCATAAAAAGAATGAAATCCTGGCATTTGCAATGACATGGATAGAGCTAGGGAGTATAATGCTAAGGGAAATAAGTCAGAGAAAGCAAACATCATATGATTCCACTCATATGTGGAATCTAAGAAACAAAACAAGCAAAGGGGAAAAAAGACACAAACCAAGACACAGACTCTTAATTATAGAGAACAAACTGATGGTTAGCAGAGCGGGGGTGGGGACGGGGATGGGTTAAATAGTGATGGAGATTAAGGAGGGCCCTTGCCGTGATGAGTACCAGGTGATGTATGGAATTGTCAAAACACTATGTTGTACACCTGAAACAATCATCGTCCTGTAGGTTAACTGGAATTAAAAACTTAAAAAAAAATGAAATACAAACTTAATTTTTCAGAAGTTTAAGTGGTGAGCGAAATAAGAAAGATTATACCTTGTGTTGTTTGCAATTTTAACAAGAGTGGACCATCATTTTGGAAAATCACAGCCATAATGGCAATGACGCTTATAATTTTTGAGTTGCCAACACCCAACTTGCCTGTATTTGTAGCTGTTGACTCATGCTGCAACACACACACACACACACACACACACACACACGAGAGGTACATTTACTTGTATTCTGAATGTCAAATGTTAAGTTGAATCCCATGCAGCTTTCATAGATGAGATACCGTTCCATATCCGCAATTTCATATGATTCAACTTAGTATTGAACAGTATCTAACTTTCAACCTTGCTCCCTCTTAGTGTATGCAAGCATCTCTCTATCCCGTGCCCATGCGTTCACAGGTTGTAATGTTATTTTATTACTGTCCTTTTATTTTTCGTTTAAATGGCAAATGCCACATTCGGTTTATCACTGTTTCATTTTAGTTCAGGTAAAGGAAGCATTAAAAATATTTATAAAAAGGGAGTGTGGGGTCTGATATGGCTGAGAAATACAAGTTAGACATTTGCCTTTTGAATTTTTTTAATGTTTATTTTTATTTTTTTTTTAATGTTTTATTTATTTCTAGGAGAGAGAGAGAGACAGTGTGAGCAGGGGAGGGTCAGAGAGAGAGGGAGTCACAGACTGAAACAGGCTCCAGGCTCTGAGCTGGCAGTCAGCACAGAGCCCGACGCGGGGCTCGAACCCACGAACCGCGAGATCATGACCTAAGCGAAGTCGGACGCTTAACCGACTAAGCCACCCAGGCGCCCTTAATGTTTATTTTTGAGAGAGAGAGAGAGAGCATGAGCAGGGGGAGGGGCAGAGAGAGAGGGAGACACAGAGTCCGAAGCAGGCTCCAGGCTCTGAGCTGTCAGCACAGAGCCCGACGTGGGGCTCGAATCCATGAACTGTGAGATTGGGACCTGAGTTGAAGTCGGACTGTCTGAGCCACCCAGGAGCCCCTAGACATTTGCCTTCTGAAGTCGGGACCCGTAACCCCCACTCCGTATAAGTGCATCGGTGGAGAACTTCAACACCACAGTTAACCATGTTTTTTGTTTTTTTATTCTGGGCATGTCTGTCCGTGCCCCCCAGAGCTCCTTGCATAGGTCAGAGTGCAGGGGAGGGGGACAAGTGCCCCCTGGTGCCCTTACACGAGACCCCTCCTTTCTTCCCCCTCATAGCAACTTTGTGATGAAGGGAGGGCTAGCCAGAGCTTGCAGACTGAGAAAACCAAGGCTCAGAGTGATTCAGATATTTGCTCCAGAGGACACAGTAAATAGCAGAGCAGGACTCTGAACTAATTTCCATGGAATTCCAAGGTAGCGTGGCCAGGTGAAATACAAGATGCTCAACTAAGTTTGAATTTCAGATAAACAATGACTCTTAATACTACGGCGTAAGTGTGCCCCCAGATTATTGCCTGGGACATACTTATTCTAAAATGTGCCTGGGACATTCTTACACTAAAAGTGTTTCTGGTTGATGTAAGCTTCAACATTAACAAAATTGAGTTGTCCTAAATTGTTGTTAAATCTGACCGTCTTCTGATGCTCTGTGCTTTGCCCTTTTCTTTCCTTTTCTTAGAATGTTGATCCCTAGATTTTTATCCTGAAACTGTCCCTCAAGCTTCAATGTGACCCCAGGGGAGGCTGCCAGAAGTTAGAACCCTTTATTGGGGTTGCTGGGGCCCTGTGGCCTCGCCCTGATTGTGGAAGAGATACATCTGTCTCATCTGTGAATTGGAGAGTTGAAATACACCATCTCAAGGGTCAGAGGATATTTACTGGGCTCTTGGTCTGCACTGATGAACGAAACTCACCAAGTTCCCTTTCCTTGGGGAGCCCACATTGTAACAGGAGAGAGACCCACAATAAATAACGCATAGTAAATACTAGACTTGTGCCGCACTGTGTGTGGGTCAGGCACTGAGCTGGGGACTTTAGGAGCATAGGTTCCTCTTGTGTCCCTTTTACCCCCATCCTGCCCGACATCCAGGGTTTGGCGTGGTGCTGGCTCACTGTGGTTAGTGGGCGCAGGGTCAGGTTTTGTGGGGCTGGGAACCCTCTTTAAGAAAAGTCTATAATGGGGGCGCCTAGGTGGCTTAGTCGGTTAAGCGTCCGACTTTCGCTTAGGTCATGATCTCGCGGTTCGTGGGTTCGAGCCCCGCGTCGGGCTCTGTGCTGACTGCCAGCTCAGAGCCTGGAGCCTGTTTCAGTCTGTGACTCCCTCTCTCTCTGACCCTCCCCTGCTCACACTGTCTCTCTCTCTCTCTCCTAGAAATAACTAAAAATATTAAAAAAAAAAAAAAAAGAAGATACAAAAAAAAAGGAAAGTCTATAATAGACCCTTCCCAGGATCTCAGAAAGAGCCTCTGCCAGAGAGAATGTTTATCCCTGACAGCTTCGCTGTAAATCTGGTTCATTGATGATGATTGTTAAATGAATAAACAACCTTGTAAGGTAGTTTCCACACTTACAACTGTGGATGTTGAGGTTCAGAGAGGGGAAGGGACTTAGGCAACATTGATGTAGTTCATCAGGAAGAGAATGTGACCGTGAGAAACTCCTATGTTTTCATCAAGTTACCCTTGTGTTGATTTGATAGGTAACTTTGGCCAAGTATCTTAACCAATCTGTACCTTTTTTTTTTTTTAATAGTTATTTTGAGAGACAGAGAGAGAAAGCGGGAGAGTCAGAGAGAATCCCAAGCAGGCTCCGAGCTGTCAGCACAGAGCCTGAGACAGGGCTCAAACCCATGAAACATGAGATCATGACCTGAGCCGAAGTTGGACACTTAATGACTGAGCCCACCCCCCCCACCCCTGCTCCCCGTCGGTGCTCCCCACCTCTGCACATTTGTATCCTCCTCAATAAAATGGAGAGAAGAAGACTGCTGGGGGTGGCTGGGGATGATCACTTAATGCTCATTTGGCACAAGACACGCTCCCCACCCCCTCCCAAGGGAAAGCTTCACGTGCTCCTCAAGCGCTCAGGGCCACCTCAGGGCCTTGGAACCCACTCTAAGGACTGATGGGGCGGCACTGGCACAGGCAGGTAAGAAACCGCCTGTGTTTCGAATGACCATTTTCACCTCCTTTTTTGCAGGATGTGGCCGTGGGCTTCCTTTTCTCCCTCCCGCTCCCCCAGCCCTACTTGGTGTGGGGGAGGGGGAAGCTTAGCAAAGGCAGCAAAACGCGGGGTGTTCCTGCCAACGCGGGCTGTGTCTAACCCGGGTATAGAGAGAAAAACCTGGGGCACCATGAGCACTGTTTTGGGGTCACCCCCAGGAGGAAACTGGAGGGGGAAGGAAAAGGGAACCACCTGCCACGTGAGAGCCCCTGTCGACCGCCAGCGTTTTGCATACGTTGTGTAACATGTTACACACACACACTCTGGTGGGCAGGGCACCACTGTGCTTAGCGTGTTCTCCGTATCAACTCTTAACCCTCACAGCAACCCATTGTGGTCCTAATTCCCCATTTCAGAGATGGGAAAAACTGAGGCCCAGAAACGTTAACTTTTTCAAGTTCATGCATCCAGTAAATGATGGGGAAACTGGATTTGAACCCAGGTGGTCTGGCTCAAGAGCCCGCCTGGGGTGACCTCTGTGGAACAGCCACCGCCTTGCCCTTTGACAGACGAAAAAACCGATGCTGGGTGGAGGTCACGCCTCCATCACGCAGTAAGCAGCAAAGCCCGAATTCAAACCCAGGGCTGTCTGACCCCAAAGCCCATGCCTCTCCTGTTCCCAGGGCCGGATTTGAACCTGTGTCCCACGCTCTTGTGGGATGTCCAGAAAGCATTTCCTGAGATGCTCCGAGTGAACTTCGGGTCTCACCTTGACCCTGGTCCTAACGCCCTTCCTCCAGCTTGCTGTGGCTTCCACCCATGTAGAAATCAGGCTGCAAAGGGTCCCGCTGCCTCCCGCTGTCCCGTCTCGCAGAGCCGCGTCCCCTTTGCCACCATCTCCTGTGTGTAGCCCGGTGGAGGTGCTGGGTGACACTGCTGAATGAGTGGTGGGGACTGGGACTTTGGGAGGCGTCCTGTCTATGAGAGTGTTTGAACGGCTGTTGCCCTGGAGGCTGCAGACCTGGGTGTGAGTCCCTGTCTGCTGCTGGCTGCGCGGTGACACTGGACAAGGTAGTCGCTGAACCTTGTTACGACACCAGCAGTTCTTACTTATTACCCTCCTCCTCCTACCAGGGCTCCAGGGACATTCTGCCTCCCTCCTCCTCCTCCTCCTCTTTTAAAAACTGTGGCAAATTACGCAGAATATAAGACATTCCATGTTAGCCATTTAAAAGGATACAGGTCAGTGGCATTCAGTACATTCGCACAATTATGCACCCATCACCACTATCCATTTCCAGAACATTTTCAGCCTCTTAAACGGACACTGGATCTGTTTAACGAGTTCCCGCTCCCCCAGCCCTTGCTAACCACCGTTCTATTTTTCTTAAATGTTTATTTATTACTGAGACAGAGAGAAACACAGCATGAGTGGGGGAGGGGCAGAGAGAGAGGGAGACACAAAATCTGAAGCAGGCTCCAGGCTCCGAGCTGTCAGCATAGAGCCCGACGCGGGGCTCGATCCCACAAACCGTGAGATCATGACCTGAGCTGAAGTTGGATGCTCAACTGACTGAGCTTCTTTCACTTAGCATGCCTTTCAAGTTCATCCCTGTCCTGACATGAATCAGAATCTCCTTCCTTTCAAAGCCTGAAAGATATTCTATGATATGTCTATACCACAGTTTATTTATCCATTGGGCCATTGAACCCCGGTAGTGTGGCCATGAGGTCTTCCCTTTGGGCTGGGTCGCTTCCACCTTTTGGTCATTGCTGCAATCACCATGGCTGTGCAGTATCCGTTCTCGACCCTGCGTTCAATTCTTTGGGATAAGTACCCAGAAGTGGGATTGCTGGGTCATATGGTAACTCTGTGTTTAACTTTCTGATGCCCCGTCCACCATGTGCACACATGCGTGCACCCCTACCCAGCCCTTGCCATCTGACCTTCCTGCTAGGAAGTCCTCTAGGCGTGTAATTTCTTGTTGACCTGGTTCGGCTTTGGTAAGTGGCAATCTGGGAAGTTTGGGGACCAGCCTTCCGCCCTCCGGGCCACAGCTTGAGCCGGAGTTGGTCAGCTCCTCTATGACCCACCCGGAGCCCGTCTGGCTGGGACTGCTAAGCCGGTGGCTGTCAGTGTAGCCACATGGGTCCCAGGGGGCCTTCTCTCGGAGGGTGGGGAAGCCAGACTTGGTCTGACTAAGCGTTACCGCCTGGGCCCCGGGTGGTCTGTGCACAGTAGGACATCTCCCAGCAGACCTGCTTCAGCCTGACATGACCACTCAGCGGCCGTCCCTTCTGCCTACCAGTTAGACTCAAAGGTGAGTCTCCCATGGCACAGCTTGCTGGCTGGGAAGAAACTTGGCCGTGGGAGTCAGATACCCACGTTGAATCCCTACTCTGCCACTTCCGTGTGCCACCCCTCCACAAGCGACTCAACCTCCCTGAGCCTCAGTGTGCACATCTATCAAGTGGGAATAGCAGCCGCCCTTACCTCAGTGGGGCGCCGTGCATATACTGCGTGATGATGCATGTGGAGCGCTGGGCCCCCTTGAAGGGCCGCGAGCACCCCCCCTGGTGATGGCTCAGGAGGCTGGCAGGGACTGATGGGGGCCCATAGACCCGTGGCCAAGTCCTGTTCGCTGCTGTCTCTCTGCCCCTCTCGCCCTGGGCCTGATCTTTCAAGCTCTGGCATGGCTCCTTGGGGTATCTTGACAAGAGGTGAGGTCTCTTCTGGGAAACCAGGGTGCATTGCTCTCAGAATACTCTGCACGGAGTCACTCAGGTCAAACAGCTGTCGTGGTGGCTGGCCGCCGCTGCCCGCCCGGTGTCTCCCAGCCTTCAAGGCTCGCTCCAGCCTGGCTCATGTGGCTGTTCAGCCTGAGTCCGGTTTCAGCAACCCCGCCCCCCCCCTCCCCCCACCCAAGGCCTGCTCCGGGCCCTCAGCTGTGCTTCCAAACTCCGTGCCTTTCTGAGAAAGAAGGCTTTCTCTGTAAAGATAATAAGATCTGCATTTGCTCACGACGGGCAGCTTGGAAATCACAGAAAAGTGCATGGAAGCAAGTGAAACATTACCCAGGACCCTGGTCCCCCGGGGAGCCCTGGTAAGGAGGCTTTGGTGCATTTTTTTTCAGCCTTTTTTGTCTCGTGTATCTACATGTTGAAACCCTTCAACTGAAATAACAAATATGGGCACTCGATGGCCTGCGTTCCCATTTTATTACTGGCTCTTTGTAAACCTATGAAAATGACTGTTGCGTAGATACTAATAATCACTAAGGCATTTGAGTCCTTAAGATGGGAAGGCTTGGGATAAATGCATACTCCTTGTCTGCATCCTTGGGTTAACTGGTCTTCTGCACAAATAATGCTGTGCTGAACATTTTGGCACACAATTTCTGTCTTTCTGATTATTTCTTTAGACAAGGAGTTGGCAGACTTTTTGCAAAGGGCTAGATACTATTTTATGTTTAGTGGGCCATATGGTTTCTGTCACAACTACTCAGCTCTGCACTGTAGCTTTTCAAAAGAAGCCACGAAGCCCGTAAACCAACCAGTGTGGATGTGGTCAATAAAACTTTACAACAGCAGGTGGCTGGTTGGGTTTGGTCCGTGGGCCGGCCGTAGTTTGCTAATTCTGCTTTAGCCCAGAATCAGTCAAGGCTTGGTAACTGTTTTCTTTCTTTTTTTTTTTTTTTAATTTTTAATGCTTTTTACTTATTTCTGAGAGAGAGAGACAGCGTGAGCAGGAGAGGGTCAGAGAGAGAGGAAGACACAGAATCCGAAACAGGCTCCAAGCTCTGAGCTGTCAGTACAGAGCCCGACACAGGGCTCGAACCCACAAACCGTGAGATCATGACCTGAGCCGAAGTCAGATGCTTAACTGACTGAGCCACTCAGGTGCCCCGGTAACTGTTTTCAATAAAAGGCAGATAGAAAGTATCATTAGTTGTGTTTGATGCGGCTTCTGTTCCTTCTTCCTTCTCCCTCCCTCCATCTCCCCTCTCCCTTCTCTCCCCCTCCTTTGCTCTTCCTCCATCTTCCATTCCCCTTCTCGTCCTTCTTCCTCCTCCTTTTTCTCCTTCTTTTTCTTCCTTCTTATTCCCCTTCCAACCTTTTAAGAATGTAAAAAGTATTCTTAGCTTGTAGACCATACAAAAACAAACTTTTGTTGACCCCTGGATTAGATAAATAGAAGTTGGATTCCTGATTCAGACAGTATGAACACTTAAAAATCTCTTGATGAATGTGGCCTGATTTCTTTCCAGAATGGTGGTGTTGCCAAATTATACCCCCAGTGGCAACGCAGGGAAGTGTCCATCCTCCCCTCCCGGCATCAGGAAGTTTCTTTTACTCAATCTTTACTAACTCAATAGATGAGAATATCGCATTTTAATTCACATTGTTTTGATTCCCAGTAGGTTGAGCATTATTCCTTTTAATTAACCATTTGTATTTCCCATTCTGTAAATGTGTGTGTGTGTGTGTGTGTGTGTGTGTGTGTGCATGCGCACATGCGCGTGCTGTTTTTAATTTGGGATCTTATTGTTTCCTTGATTTTGCATGACTTTTTGACAGGATTTTAAGGGTTGTCATATTTGTTTTAGTTATTTCCCCCAGTGTTTTCTTTTTTTTCCTTTCTTTTTTTTTTTTTAATATTTTTATTTATTTCTAGAGAGAGAGAGAGAGAGAGAGACAGCGTGAGCAGCGGAGGGTCAGAGAGAAAGGGAGACACAGACTCTGAAATAGGCTCCAGGCTCTGAGCTGGCAGTCAGCACAGAGCCCGACGCGGGGCTCGAACCCACGGACTGCGAGATCATGACCTAAGCGAAAGTCGGACGCTTAATCGACTAAGCCACCCAGGCGCCCCTCCCTCAGTGTCTTCTTTTGCCTTTTAATTGTATTTACAATTATTCTGAAGGATAGAAGTGCTTAATTTTTATTTTTTCCTTTATGAGTTCCATTTCCCCTTTGAAACTTTCCCTTTTGGATTTGTGAATATCAGTTCTTCTGCTTTGCGCTCAGCCACCTGATACCCCGTCCAGAGGTGAGGGTTGCTATGGGAAAATGTAAGTATAAATGCTTTCAGCTGAAACTCACAGAAAATTTGATCAACGGTAGTGAAAGCCAGTGGTTCTTGAATTTTAAGCACGTGTCAGCATCGCCTAGGCAGCTTGGTAAAACTCACTTGGCGAGGCGCCTGGTGGCTCCGTCAGTTGGGCATCCGACTTAGGCCCAGGTCGTGATCACACAGATTGTGAGTTCGAGCTCCGTGTCGGGCTCTGCGCTGACAGCTCAGAGCCTGGAGCCTGCTTTGGATTCTGTGTCTCCCTCTCTCTGCTCCTCCCCTGCTCGTGCTCTGTCTTTCAAATAAACGTTAAAAAAAAAAAAAAAACTAACTTGGTAAAATGATAGGCCCCCACCTGTAGCATTTCAGGTTCTATCGATGTGGGGTGAGGCCTGAGAATGTGCATTTCTAACACATTCCCAGATGGTACTGAGGCTGCTGGCCTGCGGACACACTCTGAGAACCACTGGCTTGAACAACTGAGACATTAAATTACCTTATAGAACAAAAAAATCCAGAAGAGGATGGTCGGGTTGGTTTAACAGCTCGATGATATCAGGTTCTAGTCCATGGCTTTCCTGTCTCTTGGCCTTCTGGATTGCTAGATGGCAGCCAGGTAATTCTTACACCAGGATTCCAAGCAGGAAGAAAGGAGAAGGAGGAGGCAAAAAACCTCCGTTTAGCAGTGTTGGGTACATTGCCGCTTTGACCAAAGCTCGTAAGCAAACACCTAGTAAGAAGAGAGGGTAGATACGGGGTAGGAGATAGTCTCTGCCTCACGAGCTTTCCTGCATGGGGCGGAAAAGTGGATGGTTTCAGGTCTCGGCCCCTCAGCTGCCGGCTGTGTGACCTGTCCTCTGTCGGGATGTCTTAAAGGACCCAGAGTCACGTTAGCTTGGCCTCCAGGCCGGATCTGATTTTGGCTTCACTGAAGTAACTGGATTTCTGCCTTATGTTCAATAAGAAGGCTGGACTAGTCCCCGGTTCTGGTATTTGGAGGCTTTCTTGCCTGAATTCCTTGCTAACTAACTGGCCTGGATCTAAGCTGGGAACCTGCTTGCTTCTGCCGGTCTCCTCGGGAGTCCTGTCCCCCAGTTCCAGCCTCACCACCTGTGGACAGTTATCCTAAGTACCACTCGCCCGGATTCCCAGAGACGCCCCTCAGCCTGGCGGCCGCAGCCTTCAATAACCATGGACCCCAGCTTGGATCAGCCAGCTGCTACATTTTTGCCTGTTGACTCAACTTTCTCATCTCTTATCGTTGATAGCTGGTATTTGAATTACTTCCAGCCTTCCTTGGAGGGCCAGGGCTGCTCCAACCTGCACCGTCTACAGCGCGCCAGGGCAGTGTGTGTAAGAAAGTGCCAGGGTCCCGGTGCAGGGGCCGATGAGGTAACTCCAAAGGGGTCCCAAGTGGCTTACCTGTTAGAACCCCCAACTGGTTTAAACAAAAAAGCGAACTGGGAAGTCCAGGGATGAGGCTGGGCGAGAGAAAATCCACTTTCCTGATAGTGCCAACAGAAGTCCCAGAACTGAGCTTTGCTAGCCTCGGTTAACCTGATTTGGGTCATCGTCCTTCCCTGAAAGCAGCCGTCAAGGTCAGGGATATGCAACCTGCTGACTAGTGAATGTTGGGGCAACAGTATTCAACCCTAGAATCAGGGGTAGAATCCATCCCCACCCAAACCGCGTGGCTGAAATAGAGCAAGAGTGCTCTCTGAGGGTGTTCAGGGGCGCTGCTGGGGGGGTGGGCGGAAGGAGGCGGAGGATGCAGGGAAGTCATCCACAGATGTTTAACTGGGGGTTGAACTTGGCGTTCACGGCTAGAGGGTGATGCCAGGATCTTAAAAGCAGGAGAAAGCGTGCCAGGATGAAGGGGTGGAGAGGAAGGGGTGCTCGGCCTGCAGGGGTGTGAGGCGGGACTGGGTCAGGCTGGCTGAAAGGGCCGGGAACAGGTGGGTACGTTGGCTCTGGTGTTCTCCCCTTCCGAGGCTCCTCCAGCTCTGTTTGCAGATCCAGGTCTGCGTCAGCCAGGTCCCTAGCCAGGCACCTCCCAGCCTGCCCACCTTGCTGTGGTTAAGTCTTCCAGGCCCCGGGTGAGATCTTCCCATTCTGAAGAACACGCGATTCCATCAAGCTTTCCCACTTTTGGCAAAAAAACAAAAAACAAACAAAACAAACCTCCCCCCCCACCAACAAAACAAAACAAACAAACAAAAAAGTTGTTTAGAACATTCATTGCCAGTTGGGACAATGCGTCCTTCAAAAAGTCTTTTGGGCTTACTTCTCTTGTTATTCTCTGCAACTCAAATATAATTTGTCCACCCCATGTGATATATTTCGGCTTGAGTTTGGTCCCAGAAAAAAGTCTGTGGCCACGGATGCATTTGAATGCTTTCTATCATCAGAAGACAAAACTAATATAAAATCAGTGTGTTTTTCCGTATGAGGCCAAACAGAGTGTCCAAGTTATGAATTGGTGTTCCTCAGGTGCCTGCTGGTATCTCCTTTCTTTGCTCCCTTTATGGTTTTCATTCCCTTTTTGTCCCTAATTATCACGGTCCCCATTGTGTTTAGTCTTGGGAGCCTCCTAAACCCTTTTGGAACCAATCAGAGACAATTCAAGGGAAGTAAATAACATGTGATTTGTTTTCCCTTATGTATTGGTTTTCTCAGCATGGAAGAGAAGAATTCAGACATAAACTTTGTCTGATTAAGATCAAATGAGGTTCTCTTATTTGTTCTTTTTTCTCTTCGACGCCCCCCTCCCACCCCGTCTTCCTCCCTCTCCTCCTTCCCTCCCTCTCCTCCTTCCATTGTGAAAGAGTGTTTGATCCTTTTTCTGAAGGGGGAAGACAAATGTTGGAGCTCAGAAGTGGCTGGTGGAGCATGCTTGCTTCTCAACTTCCTCTGGGGTGGAAATTCATTTAAAACTTGCAGTTTCCAAAGTGTTTGCCAAAGCCACAGCCCCGGGGGGAGGGGCCCTCAGAATCTCCGAGGACAGGCTGGAGCCAGGAAGTTGGGGTGGGGGCACTCCTCGTGCAGCCCATCCCTTGAAAACATCCTCAAGGCGTAAAAGGGAGTGTTAATCTGAACTGATGAGAGTTCAGACCCCCGACTGCAGCCTGGAGTGGGTCTTAACACTCTCTTCTGTCAGTTCTCTGTTAAACCCATAGGCGTTTCCTATTTCCTTCTTCATTAAACTCAACCTCCTCTTTCTGGCTTGCAGAACTCCGGGTAATGCAGGGTGAAGCCTACCAAGAATACCTTCATCACGACCCTAGCCAGCTCTTACCTTCCCAACCCCTCTCCACCCCCCTCCCCCCTTCATTAGATCTGAGCAGACTTGAGGTCCCCATTTACTTCTTACTGCTCCATAGATCTACGGATACATGTAGCCATTCTGACCCTCAGGTTATCCTTAGGCAAATGGAACCTAGGGGGTATTTAGTGAACTCGGGGGGCTCCGTATCCGTTGCCATCCATACTATCTCTTTGGTGGTCATATCCTAATTTTTCTCTGGGGAAACTTTTTGGTCCACGGACCACTGGATGGAGCTGGTTCTGGTCTTAGCTTCAAGAGTAGAACCGGTGATCCAGTCTGAAGCTAAACAATGCATTACCGGCCTCCTCGGCCCCTGATTGATTCAGGGATGGGCAGGTGTCCTAAGCCAGTCCAACCAGAACGGATCTCAGGACTTGAGGACTTCTGCTGGGAATGCGGGGACACAGATGTTTACTCTTCTCAGCAGAATGTGAATCTGGAAGGATGTGGTTGCAGCAGCCTGAGCTCGAGGGTCAGGCCTGAAAATGAACCACCCTGAGGGGGTAGAGCTGAGCTGGGAAGAAGAAAATGTGTTTCGTGTTGGTGTAGAGGACCTTTTCCCCTGCCTGGAATGACCACCTTCTTTTTCTCTGCTGTCTGTCCAAATTCTTCCTGACCTTTCCTCCTTCCCTCCCTTCTCTCCTCCCCTCACTTCCTTTCTCTCTCTCTCTCTCTCTCTTGATTAAAAAAATTATGGTAAAGTACACATAACCTAAAACTTGCCACCTTAACCAATTTAAATGTATGATTTACTAGGTATTTACCCAAAGAATACAAATATACCAATTCAAAGGGATACACGTACCCTGGTGTTTGTAGCAGTGATATCGACAATAATCCAACTGTGGAAACAGCCCAAGTATCCATCAACTGATGAATGAATAAAGATGTGTGTATGTACATACATGTATACATACATATATACATAAAATGGAATATTACGTGACCATAAAAAGGAATGAGATCTTGCCATTTGCAATGATATGGATGGAGCTAGAGAGTCTCATGCAAAGCAAAATAAGCCAGAGAAAGACAAATACCATGTGATTTCACTCATCTGTGGAATCTAAGAAGCAAGACAACGGAGGAAAGGAAAAAAAAAAACAGACAAATCAAAAAACAGACTCTTCACTAGTGAGAACAAAGGGGCGGTGACCAGAGGGGAGGTGAGTGAAATAGATGATGGAGATTGACGAGTACGCTTATCATGATGAGCTCCGGCTGATGCATAGAAGTGTTGAGTCACTATGTTGTACACCAGGAACTAACGTTACACGGTGTGTCAACTAACTGGAATTTAAATAAAAACTTAAGAAAATAATCATACTACGGTTCAGCGGGGTTAAGTACATTCCCATTGCTGCACGGTTCATCTTGGGATGTTTTCATCTTGTAGATCTGAAGCTCTACACCCATTAAAGAGCTCCCCATGTCCTCCACTTCCGTGCACCCCCAGCCCCTGGCAACTTTCTGCCTCTAAGTTTGGCTAGTGGAGTCAGGCAGGATGTGTTCTCTGGTGTCTGACTTCTTTCACTCAGCGTAGTGCCTGCAAGGTGCACCCAATCCTGTTGGAACAGGATTCAGAATTCCTTGCCTTCTCAGGGCTGAATAATATTCCATTGTATGTATATCCCACATCGTTCATCTGTCAATCGACCTTTGAGTTTCCACCTTTGGGGCATTGTGAAAAATGCTGCTACAAACATGGCACGTATCTCTTGACCCTGCTTTCAGTTCTTTGGGGTGTACAGCCAGAAGTGGATCATATGGGATTCAACTTTTAACTTTTTGAAGAACGGCCATGTCTTCTACAGCAGATGCACCATGTTACATTCCCACCAACAGGGCACAAGGCTCTAGTTTCTCTACATCCTCCACCAAAGCTCTTGCTGACCTTGTAGGCTAGCACAAAGTCACCTCTTTGGGGACACTGATTGCTGACATCAGGGATGCCACACAACTCGGATCCTGGTTAGATGTGGGCTTCTGTGATTTCAAGCAGACTTGTTATGTCTCTTCACGTCTGAATAGAGAGTTTCCTTGAGGTTTTGCCTCCATGAACCTCTGGCGAGACTAGCACAGGGCTAAGCACCCCAGAGGGGCAAATCACTTCCTGTTTGGTGTCGTTATGGGACTATTCTTTGCAGAGGTTTGTTTCTTTTTTTTTTTTTTTTTTAATGTTTTATTTATTTCTAGGAGAGAGAGAGACAGCGTGAGCAGGGGAGGATCAGAGAGAGGGAGTGACAGACTGAAACAGGCTCCAGGCTCTGAGCTGGCAGTGAGCGCAGAGCCCACGCGGGGCTCGAACCCACGGACTGCGAGATCATGACCTAAGTGAAAGTCGGACACTTAACCGACTAAGCCACCCGGGCGCCTCTTTTTTTTTTTTTTGAGAGAGACAGAAAGAGAGAGAGAGGTGGGGAGGGGACAGAGAGAGAGAATCCTAAGCAGGCTCTGCACTGTCAGCACAGAGCTTGATACGGGGCTAGAACTCATGAACCTTGAGATCATGACCTGGGCCAAAACCAAGGGTCAGACACTTAACCAACTAAGCCACCTAGCCGCCCTTAGACGTTTTGTTTATGAAGCATCGTCTGGCACACAGGAGGCAGGCGGGGCCATGGGAACAGTATGGGCTTTGCTTTTTGATCTTGGTGCTGTCCTGTATAGCTGTGTGACCTTGGGTAAGCCACCCAACTTCTCTCAGCTTCTGTTTTCTCCTCTGACAAGAGACTACATTACTTCCCCTATGGGCTTCTATTCATTGAAATAACTGGTGCAGAGGTGCTAGGGATGTGGGCGTTTCCTGCCCTGACTCCCAATGCTGGTGGAGGCAGGGGTGGTGCAAGTGAGATACAGATCATTGACAGATGCATTGAGTTTTGGGGTATCTGGAGATAATTGGCATTCCTAGACAATCCTCAAGTTTGTTTCAGTCAAGAGTACCGACGCGGGGCCCTCCCTACCAAACGGGACCCACGCCGCTAGTAAATGATTGAATAATTCAGCCAAATTTTATTGTGACATGACAGTTAATGTATCATAATCCCACTCAAGACCCACCTGGAATATCACCTCCTACAGGAAGCCTTCCTTCATCTCACAGCACTTGGACACATCTCCATGATAGTTCGGTTGTTTTACTTCCCTGATGGGGGAGTGTCAGCCAGCACACAGTAGACTTTTAAGTGTTGAATGAATGAATGAATGAATGAATGAATGAATGAATCTTAATCTAATCTGGGAGGCTAAAGAAACCTGCAAGACTGCAGTAGAGACACCCACAAGGGAGCCCAGAGAGTCTACAGCAGATTCCCTGGTTCAGGGAAGGGTGCCCTGATCTCTCCATTTACCCTCCAGCTCCCGAGGTGACCTAGCACTGAGCACTTGGGCTTGAATGTGGATCTGCATTCAGTTCCTGACTCTGCCACCTACCTGCTGGATGACTTTAAGCAAATTACTCGATCTCCCTGTGCCACCAGTGTTCGGCCCCGTTGGCTTTCCTTAGGGCTTTGCTCGGATGCTCTCCTCAGAGCCCCCACCTGCCCCGCACGCCTCTCTGGGGCCAGCCTCCTCTTTCCAGGCTGCCTGCCATTTACACATCTGAGAAATATGCAACCAGTGGAAACATACATCCTCCGATCGGCCTGCTCCTCACGCAGGGGATTAAAATCTTTCTCATCTTCCCCGTTTGGAATGCTGAGTGTTTGGTCAAGGATTCAGCTCCCCTTTTTTATGAGGCTTGAAGAAAACCCAAATTAAACCCTGATTTGTTTTGAAAGATCAGAATTCTTAATCTTTCAGCATTTGGCTCGTTTTCCTTACAGGCTTAGAGAGCAACAGTAAACAGATTCTCTTTCTCAGCACACTCTGTTTTCTCTCTAGCGGGTGTTGGAGGGGGAAACAGATCTCCAGAGAGTGCCACTCATCTTGTCCTGCCTTCGCTTGCCAGGTTACGTTGGCCAAGCCTCCCTGTTTCTCTGGCCTTCATGCTCTCATCCGTAGAACAAGGGGGCTGAGCATCAAGGCATTTAAAATGCCTGTATTTCAAACCGAGGCTCAGAGAGGGCAAGAGACTTACCAAAGGACACACAGCTTTTTAACGGGCTGAACCAGCTCAGTGGTTCTGGTTCCTGGGAGAACACTTTACCTTCCTAGAAGCCTCATTTTCTCTGAGAAGGAAACACGGAGCCACCAATATTATAGTGGATTATATATGGGGTTCCTGTATCATTTTCAAGCCTTCCTCCATCGCAGGTAGAGTTCCATGGACTTGAAGATGAGGTCTGTGTCTTCCGGGCCATTAAAAAAAGAGGAACTAGAGAAATCGGGAAATCGGGGTGTGTTGACCCGATCTGTGCTTCACTATTGTATGAACCAAAAAGAAACATGTTCAAGTCAAACCAAAATGGTGTGAAAGCCAGCGGCCTTCATGGCTCTCATGACATTTCTCCCAGCCTCTCGAGGGACCAATGCTTCCAGTTTGCCCCAGGCTGCAGGGTTTCGGAGACAGGAGACCTTCAGTGCTAAATCCTGGAAAGCCCCAGGCAAACCGGCATGAATGGGTCACTCTGATGGCCAAGTCGGAAGGGAAGGGAGCTCTGGCTGGTCTGAGAATGGGCTCTGCCACGCGGCTTTGAAAGGGCGAAGACCTCCGTACCTCAGTGTTCCTGTCAGGCGATTGGGTTTAAATGAGATAATTAGTTTAATAACTGGGGCAGAGTTATTGTCCAGTGAATGTTACCTCTCTTCCTTCTGGGGAGAAAGAAAATAGAGGTTTTTCTTTCCCTTTTTCCTTCTTCTTAGTAATCATTGTGTGTGTGTTTTTTAAAGCGTTATTGACATATAACTGACAAGTTGTAAGATATTTCAAGTGTACATGGTGGCGATTTGCTTACATACACGTGAAAGAGTCTCATCATTTATTGACTTATCCATTACCTCACTTGTTGGACCCTTTTTTTTTATGAGAAAGTTTTTGTCTCTTTTAAATTCTCAGCATGTGGAAGAAGAGGTGCCAGCGATGTGTCTGAGGAAGGATTTTGTAAAGTCATGCAGTATTTTCCTTGAGGTTGATCATGTTTGGGTAAATCACCACGTCTTATTGGGCAAAGCAACCATATTGTCACCTCTTTCTCTCTCGAGACTTTTAGGGAAGTCCCGTGGATCAGCTTTGGGGTGTGGGAGACGGCAGTTGGGTGAACACCAAGCAGCCTCGCTGGTATCATGAAAAGAGGAAGAGGGTGGTTGGCCTGAGACCTCGTTTAGAATCTTAGGTCTACCGCATTCTGGCTCCAGTCCCCTCCTCACCTGGGATGGGTGAACGATCGTCCACGCTTGGCCAGGTTTTCATGTGGTCTTTGGAGTTGATGCTTGGTATCTCCAGGTAACTCAATATTTTAGTCCTGCCTATTTGGGTCCCTGTCTCAGAGCCCTCGGAGGGTCTCCAGGTCTTTTCAGTGACATTTGAGTCTGGGTTAAAACGTGTTTTGGAGAGTGTGCGTTGGCTGGGATGGGAAGCCAGCTCTCTTGACTGGGAACAGATGATCTCCCCTTGGGCACCTGGAAATCAAGCCCCAAACCTTTGACTCCAGAGCCTCAGAACAATCAAATCGCTCTGTCGGCAGGGGGACTCTAGGTTTTGGCCAATCTCAGCGAATAAATTCAAGGTCAGGAGACCCGAAGATCAAAGGTCACCTCCCCACAGACCTCGCTGGTGGGTTTGCCCTGGGATTGGTTCACTGGTTAGCATTCTTTCTGTCTCTCCAGTCTGCAGTAGGGAGCCATGGGGGTCTGCTGGCTATTGGGAGGGTGCAGGGTCGAAGCTTTTCTGGATCCCTGCCGGATTTGAGCAGCAGCAGGACAGCGTAACACGTGGCTCATGGCATTGGCGTCTCTGTTAACGGAGCCATTTCACTACGGAAGCACACTTCGTTTGCCTCCATTATAAGTAACATCATAACCCTACAAACAGAACCCTTTGGGGAAGTTGACAGAGAGAGGCTGTGCTCGGTGCACTGATGAGATTTCCAGACCAATTTAAGGCAACTTGGAAAACATTTTGAAGGAAGCCTTCCTAAAACGTATCCCACCCTCCCCTGCTTTAGCAAACAGAGCACACTTAGCAAACAAACTTTGCCACGCGCCAGGATCAATGTTAAGATCTGTCCGTTAGTGCTCTCTGGAGCTGCCGGTGCTGGTGCCTTTGATACCAAAGCCGCGTCCAGACCCGGGGCCGGTGGCTGGAAAGCAGCCCAAATCTCCCCACCTCACTGGAGGCGAGGTGGGAGCGTGTTCCATGTGCTTCCATGGGAGACAAAGAAATTTCAGCGCTCGCTGGGTGTCCAGACCAGAAAGGGCCGGTCTGGCTACCGGCAGCTGCTTTGATCATTTTGGTTACTATGGTTTACTTTAGGAAATCCGGTTACTCTATCTGGTTCTACTCCAGATCTTCCACGTCACTGTTTATAATGTCTAGTTTTCGGCCAGTTTTTTTCAAGTTGGGCTTTTACCTCTTTGAACATTGTGGGCATAGGTGTTTTACGGTGCTGTCCGATAACGTCAGGATCCAGGGTTGATGCGTATCTCTTGTCTGTTTTCTCCCTGCTGGTTTTTCCCATGGGGTCTTGTCCCTTGTGGACTTGGTTATCTTTGAGTGTAGGACACTGTGTCTGAAAGAGGATTGGTAAAAATAGTTTGAGGCCTTGTCTAATGCTGTCTTCCTCTAAAGAGGATTTAAAAATTTTCCAGCAGGTGCCTGGGGCCTCTAAATCTAAGATAACTCTGATCTAAGTTTGGGGCTAAGAGGCCTGGGCTCCTCAGATGTCTTGAAGCAGCTTACAAGAGCTGTTTTACTTCTGGGCCAGCCTTAATCAGGGGCCGTGGTCCTGTGGATCTCGTGATTTTTTCTTCCTACATTCCCCTTTCCCCACTGGCCCCCGTACTTTCGAAAATGTCTATATAATGATCCTAGAACTTTGTTTTATTTATTTATTTATTTATTTATTATTTATTTATTTATTTATATTGTGTTGACATGCATATTACGTTAGTTTCTGGTGTACGGCATCATGATTGGATAACTCCATGCCCACCACAAACGTAGCTACCATCTGTCACCATACGATGCTATTACAACACCATTGACTATATTCCCCATGCTGTAGCTTTCATCCCTGTGACTTCCTCATTCTGTAGCTGGGAGCCCATACCTTCCACTCCCTGTCACGCCCTCTAGTTTCCTTCCCACCACCCTCTCCCTTCTGACAACCATCAGTTTATTCTGTGTATTTCTGGGTCTGGTTCTGCTATTTGTTTGTTTGTTTTATTTTGTAAATTTCACATAGAAGCGAAACCTTGCAGTACTTGTCTCTCTCTGACCTGCTGCATTTAGTGTCATACCCTCTCGGTTCATCCAGCGTTGTCTCCAAAGGCAGGAGCTCATTTTTTATGGCTGAGTAATATTCCATCGTATATGTGTACCAAGTCATCTTTATCCATTCACCTATCAATGGACACTTACGTTGCTTCCACATCTTGGCTATTGTTAATTACACAGCAATACACACGGGGACGTCTATATCTTTTTAAGCGAGTGTTTTCATTTTCTTTGGATAAATACATAGAACATCGTTTTGTTTTAATTTATTTTTTAAAATGTATTTATTTATTTCTGAGAGAGAAAGACAGAGAAGAAAAAAGCATGAGGAGGGGAGGGGCAGAGAGAGAGGGAAACACAGAAACTGAAGCAGGCTCCAGGCTCTGAGCTGGCTTCCAGCACAGAGCCCAGTGCAGGGCTGGAACCCATAAACTGTGAGATCATGACCTGTGAGATCATGACCTGAGCTGAAGTCGGACACTCAACCAACTGAGCCACCCAGGCGCCCCTAGAACATCGTTTTAAAGTAGAACAAATAATCATGCAGACAAAAAAAGAAAAATGAGACAGCATTCAGTCTCTGGATTTCTACACGTCAAAAGTGCCCAACTACAGATGCTGTCCCGGTTAGCGGAATGTCTGCAGAGAATGTGGTAGATGAGCTTGCCTGAAGAAGGCAAAGGTGCAAAGGGAAGCCCACATCGACTTGAACCCAGAACAGAAAGCACAGAGGCTGCAGCCCCAGCTCCCCCCTGGTGACCTCAAAGCCTCCACCAAATTACCTCTACAAATGGTTTAAGTCTCCGCCCCGATGCTTCCCACCAATTCCTTCAGGCTGCAGACATCACTACTCAATCACCTGCTTTTGATCTTCCCTATATTAATGAGAACTGGATAATGTGTGGTACTTTGAATGCACCATAATTTACTTGATCATTCTCCTGTTAGGCTGTTCACGTTTTCCCATCATTATAAAATAGAACGAATCTTTGTGCCTACCTCCTTGCCAACATTTTGAATTGTTTCTCTGTGGGTAGATTCCTACCAATGGATCAAAAGATATGAAAATCTGTCAGGTTTTTGAATTTTTTTAGAAAAATGTTTATTTTGAGAGGGAGAGTGTGAGCAGGGGAGGGGCAGAGGGGGGAGGGACAGAGGATCTGAAGCAGCCTCTGTGCTGTGCGGGGCTCGAATCCACAAACCGTGAGATCAATCCACAAACCTGAGCCAAAGGTGGACACTTAACCGACTGAGCCACCCAGGTGCCCTGTCAGGCTTGTGATATATATTGCCAAATTCCTTTCTAGAAAGTATATTCTAATTAATATGCCCACCAGGAGCATACAAGAGAGGCTTCTCCATTCTTTGCCACCACCAGGTATCTACTTAAAATGAAAGGTTTGGGCTACTTTGGTAAGGGAAAAATGGCATCCCCTCGTTCTTCCGTTTGCATGTTATACTCGTTTTATTTATTTTATTTTATTTTATTTTAAATAGTTTATTGTCAAGTTGGTTTCCATATAACACCCAGTGCTCATCCCAACAAGCTCATGGGCCCTCTTCCATGCCCGTGTCCCCCCTACCCCTTTCCCTGACCCCCATCAGCCCTCAGTGTGTTCTCAGCATTCAAGAGTCTCTCATGGTTTGCCTATACTCATTATAAAATGCAGATCCCCTCTTGGTAAAATTACTTTTGATGCCGTTAGCACTTCTCTGATAGATGCAGCCTTTAAAATGGGGGCAAGGACTGATTATCCAGTGTCTGAGAGCTTTCTCTTTTTAGCATTTATTGAAAAATACATATGTTGCATAATGCACTACATCAAGGCACTCTCAGCTCGGTCGGTCCTGGTATCTTGTGTCGCTACCGGCTCGCTTCCCTCCTGGAGCAAAGCAAGGAGATGCCCTTGAAACGACTAGGTTGATATAATAGGTGGGAAAAGGCAGAATACAGAGCAGTATAAAATGATTCCATTATGTTTTTTTAAAGTCATATATACATTTTATTTTATTTTATTAGGGATTTATTTATTTTTGAGAGAGAAAGCTTGAGTGAAGGAAGGGCAGAAAGAGGGAGACAGAGAGAATCCCAAGCAGGCTCCGCACTGATGGTGCGGGCCTCAGACCCACAAACCTGGAGATCATGACCTGAACCAAAGTTGGATGCTTAACCTCCTGAGCCACCCAGGCGCCCCCAAAGTCATACACACATTTTAAAAGGCATCTGGGAGGACTTGGCCTAACCCATGGCAGTGGATTTGTTTGTGGATTAGTGTTCTGTGGGAATTGGTCATTTTTACCATATAGACTTGGTAATTTTTAAAAAATGTTTATTTTTTTTGAGAGAGAGAGGAGAGCATGAGCGGGGAAGGGTCAGAGAGAGAGGGAGACACAGAATCCGAAGCAGGCTTCAGGCTCTGAGCTGTCAGCACAGAGCCTGACGTGGGGCTTGAACTCACAAACTGTGAGATCATGACCTGAGCTGAGGTTGAATGCTTAACCAACTGAGCCACCCAGGCGCCCCTGTAATTTTTTTTTAAATGAACAAGTGTTACTTTTGTAATCAGATAAAATAATAAAAATATTTCTATATTGAAGGTCTTTTTTTTTTTTTTTTGAAAAAAATGAGCCTGTTTTAGCAACTGGTTATGGATGGGAAAAAAAATATGGTGTCTTACGTTTTCCGTGTCCCTCTTCTCCTTCTCCCTTGATAAATAAATACATATATACTTATATAAAATTTATTTTTATATTTTAAAATGTAATATTTTGGGGGCACCTGGGTGGCTCCGTCAGTTACGTGTCTGACTCCTGATTTCGGCTCAGGTCGTGATCTCCTGGTTTCGAGGGTTTGAGCCCCGCATTGGGCTCTGCGCCCTGACGGCACTCAGAGCCTGCTTGGGATTCTCTGTCTCCCTCTTTCTCTGCCCCTCCCCTACCCATGCTCTCTCTGTCTCTCTCTGAATAATTTTTTTAGAAGTAATATTTTGTTATATATTTTAATACATTATTTGTATATTTTAATGTGATTGGATGTCAATAAATTAGTAAGATACATCCTAAATATATCTATATAGCTTTTTAAAAATGTAAGTCTCTATAGTAAAAGAACTACTGATGCATCGCTGCTTCTGCTCTGTGTGCCTTCAGGGGGATGAAAACGGTAGCTGTGAAGCCAAGTTCCCCACAGGGCCAGTCAGAGCTATGGCATTTATCCAACTTGAGCCTGGTCTTGAAAATAGTTTTATATGAGATTGGACGAGACAGCCAGTGTATATTGAAGGTCAGTTACCTCTCATGGCAACGTTGTGAGGCACGTATTCCTGAGTTGGTATTTTGAGGAGCAGCAGAGGCCCCCATAGGATGCGTTACTGAGGTCAGCAGGGCGCGGAAGCAAGCTGGGGGATTTAGGATTGGGATCCATGCACGTCTGACTCCAAAGACTTCCAACGAGACAGCTCCACACGGTGACTCTGTTAGGGGAAGTGAGAGGGTCTAAGACCCTTCTCCCTGCAGCCGCCACTCATGAACAGGTGAAGCCTGGTCCTGGCAGGGCCCTTTCGGTGGTGAAACCCGGACACACATTCTGGTCACTTCAGGTAGTGGAGGGGGCATTGTGGGAAAGGCAGACCCAGACCCAGGCCTCAGAGAGAGCAGGGCTGGAGGGATTTCCTAACCAAGGTGGCTCCAGAAAGTCAGCTGTAGGATTTCCCGGAACCAATGCCACCAGCTATTCGTTGTGTGTCTGCTCCTCCGTATGCTGCCATTAGCGGCCCTTTGCCCCTATTTCAATGGGTCTAAGAGCATGGTCACTGAGTCACCTGCATCAGACTCCCTTGGGTGCTAGGTTAAACCAGATTCCTGGCCACTCCTCGGAATCAGATCTTCTCGCGCGGCGTGATGGTTAATGCGGTCAACCTGACAGGGCCACGAGATGCCCACGTATCTGGTTAAATTTTCTTTCTGGGTGTGTCTGTGAAGGTGTTTCTGGAAGAGATTGGCATTTGAATTGGTCAACTGAGTAAAGCAGATGGCCCTCCCCATTGCGAGTAGGCATTACCCAAGCCAATCTGTTCAGGGTCTAAATAGAATGAAAAGATGGAAGATGGTTGAATTGGTTCTCTGTCCGACCCATGAGCTGGGCTACCCATCTTTTTCTGCCTTCAGTGCTCCCAGCTTCCAGACCTTAAGATTCAGACTGGAATCTACACCGTGGGTCTCCAGCCTTTGAAATATGCCACTGACTTTCTGGGTCTGCAGCTTGCAGACAGCGGATTGTGAGAATATGAGACAATACCTTGTCATAAATCTCTCTCTCTCTCTCTGTTCTGTTCCTCTGGAGAACCCTGACTAATAAAGATTTTGGTACTAGAACTGGTTCTCAAAAAACAGAATTTTGAGGATGCATTTACTGAATTGGTTCTGGGGATTTGGGAAGTAGGTCTCTGACCTGATTAGATTTGAGGACACTAATGACTCTCTTTCTCGAGCGGTAAAGAGAGCATTGATAGTCCACGGTGTGACCTGACAATAGAGATATGCAAAATATCCACATTAGATAGTCCTAATCAGCCTCTCCTAAGAAGCAAGGAGCTGGGTAAGTGTGATACTCTGGAACTTCTTTGGAAAATGAACAAATGAAATAATGTTGGCTTGTGGCTCCTATGTTGCTGGACAAAGCGATAAAAGAACAGGTCAGGAATTCAAATTTCCAGCTCAAACTCTGCTTACACGACCTGAATGCCTCTTTCTATCTGTGCCCTGTTGAGAACTTAGCTCCAGTAGCTACACAGGTGAGAGTGCTGAAAATCAAATGCAGAATCGTGTCCTCTGACTGGCTCAGTTACAATGTTAATTGAGCCCCCAGCCTCACAAGGAATCTGTTAAAGGGGGACATAGATTGGAAAAGAATGGGTTCTTTTTTTTTTTATGTTTTAAATGTGTATTTATTTTTGAGAGAGAGATAGACATAAGCAGAGGAGGGCCAGGCAGAGAGGGAGACACAAAATCCAAAGTAGACTCCAAAGCAACAGGGCTTGAACCCACGAAACATGAGATCACGAGCAGAGCTGAAGTCGGATGCTCAACCACCCAATAGTGGCTAAAAAATGAATTTTAAAATAAAGTTAATAAAATGGAGTTTTAAAAATAACTGGAGCCATGTTATTTTGGGGGAAAACAATAAAGTAAACACATATTCCTTTAGTCTAGATTTAAAGAAGGTATAATCTAGGAAATGATTTACTTATATTTTCCATACGGTCAGGGTGAGTTGAAGGGAAAAGTATCCAGTGAGACTAGTGGTCATTTAAGGCCCAGATATTTACTTCTAGATTATAAAAACCTACATTAAATGAAATAACTATGCTCTAGACACTACATTTCATTCCAAATGAGTCACGTAGCCCTGTGAAATCTTGTTTCTTCTCAGGAGTACAAACTCCATATTTTCCACCTTTCTGATAACAGGCATGCTTGAACTAGAGGCCGTGCACATTTGGATCACTGTACCCTTCTGTTCAGTGGTAGGCAACGTGATCATCAAGATGGTTGGTATCCAACAAACAAATGTTCCTATGTACCTCTTCCTGGACCTCTTCCTGGAAAAGAATGGGTTCTTCCAAATCAAGATGGGGACATATGGAAAGTCTGCAATGAAGCTGGGGACATTGATGGCCCAATATCTTCTTTGGTCCTGGGAGAGGTCTTCCCATCCGCCATGGTAGTAGCCACCCTTCCACCCCTTTTGAGGAGATTAACCCTGCATTGCCCGAGGAAACTGTAATGGCCTCCTCTGAGGCAGTGGCCATGAAAGACAATGCTGATTCTCTTCAGGATCCACCCTGACCACCACCCTTGTTTCTAGACCTATAACTAGACTCAAGTTCCAACAGGTGCCTAAAGGTGAGGTACAAAGTATGACCCATGAGGAGGTGTGCTACATTCCAAAAGATACTGGGGTTTTTTATGCCATTGGACAATGGCAGAAAAGGTAATACTTGTTAAAGTAGCCAGGAATCTGGCTGAATTGTGTTCACGTTCTAGCGTTTTGTGGAAGGTAGAACCTGTGAGCAATGAAATGGGGTGTTTAGCTGAGGAGGTGTCTAAGCAAAGTGGTCAAGGAGAAGCCCAGTTCCTCCTCACATCTTATAGTAAAATGTAAGAGAGAAAGGAGTCGAAGATGGAATTGTTTAGGCAAAAAAGAATGAGAGCTTAAAGATCTGGAAAGTTCTCATTTATAAAAAATGAGAAAGTATATTTGGAAGAGAACACTAAGGGCGTGCAGAAGGACCACTTGATAAAGAGATTAGTGTGAGTGTGAATCACGGGTTTAATCATCTGGCTCCGGAATAAAGATGGGATTACACCAGCAGAAATACTCCCAGTTGGGACCTAAGAAAACAGATATAGGAGGAGATAAAGGAAGGCTTTTAATGTGTTCTATCCTTTATGAATAGGGAAGGAGGACCCTGAGGTGATTCTGAGGTCATCAGAGCCTCGGGCTCGTTTTCAAAGGGGCAAATGACCTCCAACGGAAGCCGTGAGGGCGGAGCCACTGTGTGGAGCCCTGGGGATTCCTCATCTCTGGAGATTTTCGTTCACATTTTCAGAGAAGGAGTCTGATTGGCCCGGCTCACATTTCAACCCCGGGCCCTGCGGCTTGCCGGCCTATGGACTCACCGGCCTGAGTCATGTGCCACTCTCTTGACCAATTAGCTGCAGGTTGGGGCAGGGCGTGGTCACATGGCACAAAACTTGCTGCCTATTGGGTGAGGCACTGTGATTGACATCTGGATGTCAGCCTGTAGATTTCACGTTTAAGAGACACAACTTTTTTCCTAGTGCATGCCGTAATGGTGCTGGTATGGTTTGGGGGGTGCGCTGGGGGGATTCCAGATACCCCAGTGCATGCACGAATGTGGGGTGGGGAACTGAGGAAGGGGGGAACTGAGAGGGAAATCGGAGACTTGGCTGCTCTGGGCGCAGGTCAGCTGGGCCACATCTCTCTTAGTCCAGGCCTGCCCAGCCAGCTCCTTCCACTGATTCCACTTCCCCACCTGCGTAGAACTTCTTGAGGGCAGTTTAAAGGCAAGTCCAATTGTGCTGCTTTGTCTTGGCCCCAGAATTTCTCTTGAATAAATTTTCACCCTCTCGGCGCCCTGCCTGAAGAGCTGTGGCACGGGCCAGCCTGTCCGCCTACTCGCCTGCCAGGTGCTCTCTGGTAGCTGTTCTGGAAAAGAACAAAGACGTTCCGGAAAGCCCCTGAGAGTCCAGGCTGGGATCAGCCCCACCGGCCTTCAGAGCCCAAGCTTCTACCTCTCTCTCTGGAGTCTGGCTGCTTGCAATCGATGGCTGGCTGAACGGGAGAGCCAGGGGCAGCCTGGGAAAGTGAGACAGACTCTGGTTTGGCATTAGAAGCTGTAGGTTAGAGTCCTGGTTGTTAATTCCTAGCCATGCGGGGAGCCGAAGGTGACTTTGGATGCCTTGCATTAGATTGGGCTTCATTCTTCACCCTTTGCCTAGGTCAGGGCACCCTTAATAAGCCGCCGAGCACCCCCGGAGGGCCCATGTTTCACCCTCCTGCCAGCTGCAGCAGGAAGCCCAGAAGTCTGGACCATCCCTGTCAGGTCTTCTGTTACATGTCCAGAGGCTGCTGGTGTTGAGGGGTCCCCAAGGGACATGCATGGCTGGCACTCATGCAGTATGGATATAATGCTGCCGTCTGGTGAGAGAGGAGCTCAGACTCTAAGGATGACAGATAGGAAGATGGACTGAGTCTAGATCCTTGGTGACAAGCTGAACACAGCTGACACTATTTATCTCTGGACATTTTGTGAGAAAAATGAACCTGTATATGTCGAAGCCCCACATTAACGAGGTATGTGCTGAGCCAGTTGGATGGGGAGGGGTACTTCCCTCCCTAGTAATGGGGGCAGGTTGGGTGAGGACCCTTCTGATACTTGTTCTCCCGTAGACCGAGAACCTTGGCCTCCACTTGGCTCTAGGAGACCACACTACTCAGGGATGGGGAGGCTTTTTATAAGCCTCTTGCTGCCTTGGATCACTGATGGAAGGGAATAGGCAGAGGCAGCCGGGGAAAGTGGGAAAGGTACTGGTTATAGTCAGAATGTCTGGGATTGACCCTTGGCTTGGCTGATTCCTGCCTCTTGTCAACCTTGGCTCTGCGCTTAGCGCAGGGTAGACTCAGCAGGTGAGGTCAAGGGCCCTAGCAGTGTGGGGGGCAGCCAGGGGGATGGAATGGTCAGAGACCAATTAGGACAGAATTTTAAAGGACTGTCGTTATAACCTATGTATCAAAGAAGGCTTCCAGAAGGAGTGGGCCTTGGCCAAGGCCTTGAAGGACACACCTAATTTGCTTGGGAAAGCACAGCAGCAGAGAGGACAGGTTTCTCGGTGTAACATCTTGGCTTTGGCCTCTGCGAGTTCTGGCTCACACCTACTTCCTCTCCATTTGCCTGCCTCCCCGCCAGGCCGATAGCCTGTGAGCTCTGGGAGGGGAAAGATGCCGCCGTTGTCTCTGCAGCCGAGTGCCAATGGGCATTTGTTGCATTCTTCTTGGGGAAAAGGAAGAGGTGCAGGAGTGGGTGTCTCCAGGCCAGGGGGAGGCAGTGAGCTGATGGGTCTGGGGATGCAGCCCATGCAGAGGTGTCTGGGAGAGGACAGGCTGGAAAGGGTGGTCCGCAAACCATGCTTCCAGCTGACATTTCAGGGCAATTCCAAGGGAATGCCTTTTCCCTGAGAAGTCTCAGGTATTTTTTTTTTCCTTTTGGCATTGGCATTGACACACGGGAGCAGGCCTCCCGCTGACCACAAGCACCCTACACTTGGCCTTGACCTTGAGAAATTTGGAATGAATTAGCTGAGTGCCTTATGCCTCCCATTTCCCAGGAGCCCATCTCATCTCCCTGGATTACAGAAATGCATTAAGCTTGCTTTTTGACGTCTGGGACGCTGAGGGGCCACACCTGCTGGAGTGGAATGAGAAGTGGCCTGGATGCAGGAGGCCTGGGAGCCTGTCCTGATCTGCCACAGACCAGCTGAGTGGCTTCGGGCTGGTCTCTGCCTTTCTTGGGGCCCAGTTTCCCTACCAGGACTGGATGACACTCCAGATCTAACTTCCTACCTATTATGCCCTTGGGATTCCTTTATTTTTTTTTATTACTATTTTTTTTTAAATTTATTTCTAGGAGAGAGAGAGACAGCGTGAGCAGGGGAGGGTCAGAGAGAGAGACACAGACTCTGAAATAGGCTCCAGGCTCTGAGCTGGCAGTCAGCACAGAGCCCGACGTGAGGCTTGAACCCATGAACCGTGAGATCATGACCTAAGCAAAAGTCGGACGCTTAACCGACTAAGCCACCCAGGCGCCCCTGCCTTTGGGATTCCTAATCCTGGTTGCTGGAATGTAGGGCCCCGAGGCCAGGGGAAGAGGCGGCCATCTTAGGGGCACCTGGGTGGCTTAGTCGGTTAAGCGTCCGACTTTCGCTTAGGTCATGATCTCGCGGTTCGTGGGTTCGGGCCCCGCGTCGGGCTCTGTGCTGGCTGCCAGCTCAGAGCCTGGAGCCTGTTTCAGTCTGTGACTCTCTCTCTGACCCTCCCCTGCTCACGCTCTCTCTCTCTCTCTCTCTCCTAGAAATAAATAAAACATTAAAAATTAAAAAAAAAAAAAAAGAGGCAGCCATCTTACATGGAAGCTTCTGGCACTCCCATCTCCCAAGATGATGAAGAGGACAATGGTGTTAATAATAGCTGCCATTTACCGCACACAGGTGTAAGTGCCACATTAGTCCTATCTATCATTGTCCTATCTTACAGATGAGGAAAGAGAAGCAGAAAATGGTTAGTCAAGGCCCCGGCTGTCTGTACACAAAAGAGCCACCATATTTGTAAAATGAATTAGACAGCCCCCACTCCCTCCCCACCCCCCCATGGTTTGCCAAGATAGATGGCTTGACGCAGTGATAAAGGGATAAAGGTCTGGTTGGGGCGCCTAGGTGGCTCAGTCGGCTAAGCGTCTGACTTCGGCTCAGGTCATGATCTCACGGTTTGTGGGTTTGAGCCCCATGTCGGGCTCTGTGCTGACAGCTCAGAGCCTGGAGCCTGCTTCACATTCTGTATCTCCCTCTCTCTCTGACCCTCCCCTGCTCACGCTGTTTCTCTCTCTCAGAAATAAATTTAAAAAACATTAAAAAAATAAAAAAGGAATAAAGGTCTGTCGTCTCTAAGAAGCAAGGTGGTGGGAGGAAGAGGCGTTCAAATGGAGGGAGGAGCCCTGAGATTGCAGCCAGGAGGGGGGATGTGAAAAGTGGGGGGTGGGGGTGGGGGTGGGAGGCGGGTTCTGAAATTGCTGGCTCTCTGGTGTCCGGGCCTTCCTCCCTTCCTGGGCTCCTGGTGAGCACGGGTTCAGGTCTGAGTTGTCCTCCGGGCTTGCTTCAGTTGCCCCGGGCTCTGCTGGGGAAACCGCTAGAGTCTGAAATCAGACTTGAAGACCGATTTTGGGTCTAGCTTGTGGGTGAACTGTAATTATGCCCATTATCCCTATCTTGAATGACTCACACGTGGCAAGGGCTTACGTAGGAGCAATGTTCCTCTTAGGTTTTTTTTTTCCGGTGACTCACTGGAGTTGAGAGTACGGTCTCATTGACTGGAGAAGAAAATGTAGAGGGAAGAAAAAAACGGAAAATGTCACCAGGTTTCTTGGAGACAAACAGAATTGTCCAAACCGTGTGCAGGTGATTCCGGGCTCCGGTCCCGTGGGCTCAAGCCTACCACCTGCTCTCTGAATAGTGAATAGGCTCTCCTCCTTCCTGGAAGTGGGAGCCGGCCCTGTTAGCTCCAGGAAGGCAGGGGAGATACAATCGGTGTTGGAGAGTTTGTGCTTTGGGCTAGAAGGATCTGGGTTCAAATCCTTGCTCTGACAGTCATGCCTGCTCTGTGACCCTGAGCAATTTCTTTAACCTCTTAAATGTCAGTTTTCTCGTCTGAAAACTGGGGGGGGGGGCAGGGATATGATGCCAGCTTTGCAAATTGCTACGATTTCCTGAGGCTGTATATATGAAGCCTTTGGCCCAAAGTAAGAATAACAGCAAATTTCTGCCAGGGCTTCTAATGCACCTGGTACCTTAGTCCTTACAACCATCTGGCGGGTGAGCCGTCATCCTCAGCATATAGGTAAAGAAATGGAGCTCAGAGAGGTTAAATGACTTGACCAAGGTCACATAGCTAGTCAGTGTCAGATCTTGGGGAACTGGGGTCCAGGTTGAGCTGACTTCAAAGCCCACTGTAGGGGTTAACCCCCTAACCCATTTATTCCCATAGGAAATGGGCTTGTCCTTCCTGTTCCTTAAAGCAAACGTCCTTGACTTTGAAATGCGTCCCCGCCCCCAACCCCGGTCTTCTCTGTTCCTGGTACCGGCCTCATCACCCTTTTAGGCACTACCATCCCGGGGGCATCTGTGGCCCCTTTTCTATCCGGACCACAGTCTTCCACGTCACACTTGGTGGTATCATCCAAGCAGTAGCCAAGACCCAGATCTGTATGTGTTCAGTGCAGACCTTTCCTTCCTCATCTCCCCCCTCTGGCTTCACCCTGAGTTCTTGCTAAGTACCCCCTCCCTACAGGTAGCCGACTTCAGCCACACCCTAGGTGATCTCTTCCCTGCCTGGTGCAGGCATGCATTCCCTATAAAACCCCCCATGGCCTCCCATGCCCGCCATGCTTGGCACCGACTCCTGAGCCCGGCACAGACTCCCTGCGTCAGGCTAGGCGAGCCCTTCCCTCTCTCCGGCCCCAGTTTCCCCAGCTGTGGACTGAGACTGCCAGGCGGACCTCCCTTTCGTGCTCATGTGGGAAACAGAGCAAAGCTAAGCTCCCTCAGGGGAGGAGAGGCCCGGGTCTTGGCTGTGCTGCCTTCCTGCCGTGAACCAGGGCTCCCAGGAGCACCGCGAAGACAGGCTGGGTGGCATGTGAGGGCTTTCTGGAGGCTGCACACTTGTACCCTGAGGCCTCCCCTGGGTGTCCTGAGACGTGAGTGGCTGCTGGGTCTCGGGTCCCTGATGACTGGGGTGTCTGAGGAGCTGGTGGCTCAGGACCGCCCTTCCCTCCCCACCCCTCCCCACTTTGGGGCAGTGGTAGAGGAAAGCCCTGAGTGTCACTGGGCGATGGTCATCCTATCGAGGACAGGGCTGTTCCCCCCACAAGAGACTGCCACTCGCTCTTCCCTCCTCCTGCGCAAACAGACATGCTTGGGCCTCGCCTGCACTGATGGGAGGGAGAGGTTTCTCCCCTGGCTCAGCCACAGCCTCTTGGCCACTTCCTGTTGACCTCTGGCCAGTGGGCTTTAAGGGGGCGACTCCCTCCCTCTGCTCGCCCGGCGGAGATCTGGCATGTCCGCTCCACAGAGTTGGGCCAGGCTCCGGGGGCCCCCAGACCTCACGCCAGAAGAGGATAGCGGGGTGAGACCCAAGTAGAGCCAGAAGCCCCAGGACTTTGGAGTCTTTCAAAAAGCAAGTTTTGCTCTGAAGCCCATAGTGGGGCAGGGGGGGAGGGGGGAGCGCGGGCTGGGAGAGGACCCCGGGTGGCTGATGCCAGCCATGCCACGTGGCTGCTTTTGATCCTGTCCAACAGGCAAGCAATGCAATGGGATGGACCGCCTAGGTGCCCCCTATACTGAGAACAGGGACGCCTGGGGGTTCGGGTCTGTCCGCCGAGCAGTAACTGCGTCTGAGCTCTGCAGGTGCTGTGGACAAAGGGGACGGCGTCCCTCCCTGGCAAGGACTTCACAGTCCTCTTGTGGAAACAGATACGGTAATCCTGTGATTTGTGGTTTATTGGGGAGTGTCAGTTCACGGGTGTCTAAACAGGAAACGTGTTTCTTTTTTCACATTGCTTTCCATTATTCTAGGTTGACCCCCCCCCCCTTCCTGTCCCTTGACATTTGGATGGATTCCATAGCTTCCTGGTCCTTTTATTGGGGGAGGGGGCTAGTTTATGGTGGCTGGGCAGACCCAGGCCTCCGCTTCTGGGTATAGAGATACTCTCAGTTCTTAGCTCCTTCGTGCGAAGCTGTGGACCTTAGCTCCATTTTGGGATATGACCTATGATAAGGGGACACAAAGAAGACATACCCAGCTTGGCCAAAGGGCCCAGGAAAGGCTTCTGGGCACCCTCTTTCTGGGTGAACGAATGCATGAGTTGATGCCAGTTGAGGAATTGTGTTCTCTTGTGTCTTGGTTGAGGGGACCTCAGACAAGCTGGAATTCTTTGGAAGAATTGCTAGAAGGCCAGCCGCTCAGGTCAGTCCAGGGACTGGCAGACCGTGATCCGGGCTCTGCTCAGCCACGCAGAAGGCTTGTCCCGGCCAGTCCCTGTCATCTCTTGCTCTTGCTCAGTTGGAGCCACCTTGTCCAGGGCCTGCTTCCTCTTGGATGACAGCCTCCCCCCCAAAGCTCTCCCTCTGCACCCCCCTTAGAAGCCAGCTCTCAATTCATGCGGCGCCTTCCACTCCCTCCAAGGTGGTGCCTACCGGACCGTGTCCTTTCCGATGATATTCTGATGGCTGGTCTATTTATAACAATGACTCACCCACCACCTAAACTTCTGCAGGAAGAGTTTGGCTTGGAAGCCAGCTCCCCTGGAACGTGAAACGATGTGCGCTCGTAAATGATCACCACTTCATTTCCCTGAGACTGTGCACTCTTGGCCTCCCCTTGACCCTGCGGCCAGATCACTTAGCCGTCCCCCACCCCCATGCCGCCCGGTGCCACCTTCCCCTCTTGTTTATCGAGAATCCCGTCGACCCCACGACCTGCGCAGCCGGGCAAGTTCCTCTTCCTCATTAACCTTGAGACCGAGACTTCCTCGCTGTGCCGATGGGAAGGCTCTGCTGGATGACTTCCCTTTGTTTTCATGTTGTTTGCTTGCCAATGAGCTCAACTTGGGATGGGGGCAGGGGGTGGATGCATCTGGAAGAGAGCCCCCAGCGCCCCCGCCGTTGGCCGGAGGCTGCCTTCTCCAGCTTCTCTCTCAGGACCTGGCGTCACCAGTGCGGTAGCCACAGAGGTCGCGTGTGCACTGCTGTCCTCCGTACACTGTCTAGAGTGACCCCTGGGGGGGAGGGGCAGGTAAGGCAGCAGGTCCCACCTCTTCTCCCACCATCTCCCCGCAGGTGTCTGCAGCAGGGGGCGCCGTCTGCTCCCTCCTGTGGGAGGTGGGCTTGAAGGATGTGCATAGACAGGCATTTGCAGTCAGGCTGGGGAGAGGGGGTGATCTCCTCTCCTGGTTTGTCAGCAGACAGTCTGTTCCCTCCTCCATAAAAGAAAGACAAGAGGTCCCTTGGCTTCCTGTCCATTCCTGTAGGTTTCCCACATCCCCACGCCTCCTGCGCTGGTCTCCAGTCACCCCATGCCATGGCCCCTGCTCTGGAATCCTCCCCGCCCCCTGTTGACCCCCATGATGGTTCTACAATTGTCACTCAGTCCAGAACCCAGCCTCTGCTGTGTCTGTCTCACCTACCGCTCCGCAGGCTCTAGCCTTTTCCATCCTGGACTCCACATGTCATTGGACCACCAGCTGGCCCTTCTCTCCACTGCTGCCTCCGCTCTCCCCAGCTCTCGCCCTCCCCACCCCCGCCCTGTTCCCTCTGGGTCGCGGCCACACCTGTCCTCACACACCTCATTCCACAGGGACAGTCCTGCTCTCCTGGTTGAGGCGTCTACGCCAATCTTCTAAGTCCCAGGCTTTGCTGGTCTCTTGGTAGCTTCTGACACATCACCCCATGCTCAGGCAGCCCTGGCCTTGACCCACTCTCTTCGTGCCTTCAGGCCGCCGTCACTTACCCCTTATGTCACTGCCACAGCCACCCGCTGGTTGCTGCCTGTGATGGGGGGAAGGGGGCTTCAGTCCACTCGCTATCAACCCCGTGATACTTCCGGCGAAGCCACTCCCCTCCCCACATCCCTTCTTGGCACGGCATACAAGGCCCCCAGACCAGTGCTTGCCTTCCCCTTGGCTTTATCTCCTGCCACATTTTCTTTCTTTCTTTTCTTTTTTAAAGTTTCTTTATTTTGAGAGGGAGAGACAATCCCAAGCAGGCTCTGTACAGACAGCAGGGCTCGATCTCACAAACCACGAGATCAGAAATCAAGAGTGGGATGCTCTGCTGATTGAGGTGCCCCCACATCATCATACCGCCGCCCCAAGTCCTGTTCTGCAGCCACCCTGAGCTGGTCGGCTGTCCCAGATTAATCTCCTCCCATCTCTGCTGCGCACACAATGTTCTTATGGCGCAGAAGCATCTCACAGCCTTCTGCCTTTGGCTAAATCCTAGTCCCCACTGGGGTTCCACCAACCTGTCCCCTCTGGCAGGTAGGCTTCCGGGACCAGCCCTGCCCCTCCCAGCTGGGCCAGTGTCTTTCTTGGGGTTCACTCCCACTCTGACCTGTCTGTCTGCCTCCCTGGGCCCCACTTCCACTCTGACACTGCAGTCTGGGTCAGATCCCTTTATTTCCTACTCCTTGGAGTGACTCCCTGCTTCACTTAGCAGTTCTACATATGAGCATCTGCTGCTAGAATCTGATTAGCTCTTATTTCCCCCACCGGCTCGAAGCTATGTGAGAACACAGATATCCTTATTTTTAAACAAGGATATTGTTTTTCTTTTAAAAAAATTTTTATGTTTATTTATTATTGAGACAGAGAGAAACAGAGCATAAGCAGGGGAGAGGCAGAGAGAGAGGGAGACACAGAATCAGAAGCAGGCTCCAGGCTCTGAGCTGGCTGTCAGCACAGAGCCCAACGCGGGGCTCGAACCCAGAAACTGTGAGATCATGACCTGAGCCGAAGTCGGGCACTCAACCAACTGAGCCACCCATGGGCCCCAAGGATATTGTTTTGCTTAAAGAGCAAAGTAAATGACTATTAAATATTTTGAGAGACTAATGAACACCTGTGTACTCGATCCCCAACTTCGTCCAATCTCACCACCTGTCATTTGCCTCGGGTGGTTTTTTTTTTTTTTAAGTTTAATTCTTTATTGACAGAGAAAGAGAGATTCTCAAGCAGGCTCCACACTTCAGCTCAGAGCTCGACACAGAGCTCGAACTCACAGACTGTGAGATCATGACCCAGAGTCGAAATTAAGCGTCAGATGAACCGACTGAGCCACCCAGGTGCCCCAGGTGCTTTTTATAAAGATAAGATTACAGACGTGGCTGAAGGCCTCTAAGTTTCTATGCTTGTCCATAAAAACTTGCTTTTATTAAATATTTAAATATTAAGTAGATGCAAATATTTATAAACTATGTGTCATGTCTAAGGACTAAAGAAACGGTGAACGCCTGTGTATCCACCACCCAGTTTCGGAAAAAGAATATAACGGTTACTTTTAAAGTCTCTCAGAAGCCCTCTTCATCCCACCTGCTTCCCTCCCTCAGTGGTAACCATTATTACCCTGAATTGTGTGCATGTGTGATTTTCTTGCTTTTCTTTATATATATACCAAATGTATTTGTTTCCCTAAACATGAAGTTGTTTGTTTTTGCTGCTTTTAAAAACTTCATGTTTTTAAAATGTTTGGTTTTGGGGCGCCTGGGTGGCTTAGTCGGTTAAGCGTCCGACTTTCGCTTAGGTCATGATCTCGCGGTTCGTGGGTTCGAGCCCCGCATGGGCTCTGTGCTGACTGCCAGCTCAGAGCCTGGAGCCTGTTTCAGTCTGTGACTCCCTCTCTCTCTGACCCTCCCCTGCTCACGCTCTCTCTCTCTCTCTCCTAGAAATAAATAAAACATTAAAAAGAAATTTTAAATGTTTGGTTTTTTTTTGAGAGAGAGAAAGTGCTAGCAGGGGAGGGACGGAGAGAAGGAGACACAGAATCCGAAGCAGGCTACAGGTTCTGAGCTGTCAGCACAGAGCCCGATGCGGGGCTTGAACCCATGAACTGAGAGATCACAACCTGAGCCGAAGTCGGATGGTCAATGGACTGATCCACCCAGGTGCCCCTAAAAACTTTATATAAATGAAAAAATGTAGTTGGTGTTCTGTGATTTTTTTTTTTTTTTTGCTTACCATTATTATTATGGTTTCATTCTGACATTATATGTGGCCTGAAATTCATTCATTTTCACTAATGGTTGGTATTTTGTTGGGTCGACACATCATGCTCTATCCGTTCTCCTGTTGATAGATATGACCGACATTTAGTTTGCTTTGCTCACCTGCCTGCCTCTTTCTCCTTTTTATCCCCGTTACAAACAGTGTTGAAGTGAGGATTCCCTTCCATCCACACATGAGGGATGCAAACACTTGCCCAGCTGAAGACCACCAGGAGCACACCTGCATGGGATCGATGGGTCACGGGATATGTGCAGCTGCACTTGTCCCAGATATTGCCGAGCTGCATTCCCACAGCGCGGCACCCAAATGTTAGAGATTCCACAATCTCAGCAGTGCTCAGGCTCCTCAGACTTTGAAAACTGTGCCTCCAGTGGGTATGACTGTCTTGTCATTTTCCTCACTGCTGATGGAGTTGAGCCTATTTTCAAATGTGTTCTCTTCTGCAAATTGCCTGTTCATATCTTTTGCCTATTCTATTTGGTGGGTTTTTTTCCCCCCCGAGAATTGATTTGCAGTGTTTTTTGTTAGTTTTTTTAAAATAGATTTAAACACGAATCTCTTGGCAGGTTATAGTTCATCTCTTTTGGAAGGGGGAGAGGAAATGAGGTTTGGGATTTTTTTGTTTTTTAAATTTAGTGAAATATACAAATCTTAATTGCTACAGTTTGATAGATTTTTGCTTTGTTTTTTTCCCCTTAATTTTGAAACTTTTAATACTGGTATAATTAACATACAGTGGTTTTGGGTGCGAAATATAGTGTCTCAACAATTCTATACATTACTTGATGCTTGCCAAGATAAGTGTACTCTTAATCCTCTTCACCTATTTTACCCATCTCCGTATCCACCTCCCCCCTCCCCACCGGTAACCATCGTTTCTCTATTTTTAAGAGTCTTTTTTTGGTCTCTTCTTTCCTTTGTTTGTTTGCTTGCTTTTTAAATTTCTATGTATGAACAATTTCATATGGTATTTGTCCTTCTCTGACTGACTTATTTCACTTAGCATTATATCTTCTACATCCATCCATGTTGTTGCAAACAGCAAGATTTCATTCTTTTTATGGCTGAGTAATATTCCAGTGTATATATACACATCCTCTTTATCCATTCATCTGTCAATGCGCACTTGGGCTGCTTCCATAATTTGGCTATTGTAAATAATACTGCAGTAAACATAAGGATGCATACATCCCTTCAAATTAGCGTTTCTGTAGTCTTTGGGTAAATACACAGTGGTGCACTTACTGGATTGTATGGTAATTTTATTTTTAACTTTTTGAGGAAACTTCATCTTGTTTTCCACACTGGCTATACCAGTTTCCACCCCTTACCGACAGTGTACTTTTTCACCACATCCTTGCCAACACTTGTTGTTTCTTCTGTTTTTGATTTTAGCCATTCTGACGGGTGTGAGCTGATCTCTCATTGTAATTTTGACTTGTGTATCCCTGAGAATGAGAGAGAAAGAGAATCTTAAACAGGCTTCACAGTGCGCATGGAGCCTGATGCAGAGCTTGATCCCACAACCCTGGGATCATGACCTGAGCCCAAAATCAAGAGTCAGACGCTCAACTGACTGAGCCTCCCAGGCAACCTTCCTTTTATCTTTGATAGGTTCTTTTTTTTTTTTTTAATCTCTTTGTTAAGAATCCCACTGAGGTCCTCCACTCTTAAGTCCAGTGAGCACTTTTATGATTATTACTTTAAGTTCTCTATCAGGCATAATACTCTTCTCCATTTTGTCCAGGTCTCTTGCTGTGCTTTCGTTCTGTTCTTTCATTTGGGACATATTCCCTTGTCTCCTCATTTTGTTTAACTCTGCGGCTGTTTCTGCATGTTAGGAAAATGAGCTATGTCTCCTGCTCTTGAAAGTAGTGACCTTATGGGGGCGCCTGGGTGGCTTAGTCGGTTAAGCGTCCGACTTTCGCTTGGGTCATGATCTCGCGGTTCGTGGGTTCGGGTCCCTCGTTGGGCTCTGTGCTGACTGCCAGCTCAGAGCCTGGAGCCTGTTTCAGCCTGTGACTCCCTCTCTCTCTGGCCCTCCCCTGCTCACGCTGTCTCTCTCTCCTAAAAATAAATAAAACATTAAAAAAAAAAAAGAAAAGAAAGTAGTGACCTTATGAAGAAGAGGTCCTGTAGAGGCCTGCAGTGCAATGTCTCCTTTTCACCAGAAAATGGTGCTTCAGGAGTGTCTCCTGCTTGTGTTGCATATACACTCTAGTTTCTCTTCAGATCGTATAAATCTTTTGCCTTTTACTATTTGCGTGGCATACATCCCAGTGTCGTGGCTGAGTCGTGTTTGCCTTCTGCCCACCTGTCTGCAGTGGTTCTCTTTGCCTGTTGTGAGCAGAGTCTGATCCCCAAGCGGTTAGTGGGCCAGTCTGTGGATGCCTTGGGCTTGAGTTGCGTCAGCCCAGGCTTTTGCCAGAGGTGAAGTAGCACCAAACTGCAGGGTGCTTTCCCCGAGAAGCTCTTGGTGGCGGGCAGGTCCTACAGTTAGACCAGCTGTCTGCCTCCAGCCCACTGCTGGGGCCACAGTCGGACTGCTGTGTGTGGTTCTCTTCCCCTTTCCCTGTGGGAAGGAATCACTTTCGAGTAGTACTGGCCCCTGTCTGGAGTGCTTGCACCCTGCCGGGCTGTGGTACTGCTTCGGGTGGGCTCTGGCCAAGAGCATACTTGCAGGGGTGGATCTGCAATGTGCACAGGGGCTGGAAGGGCAGGCTTGGCAAAGTCTGTGCACTGCTGATCCCCTGCAAGAGGGACCCTGCCGCACAGGGACTGCGGTGGGCCAATCTCGAGGGGTGGGGTGAAAGCATAGCTGGAGGGGGAATAGGGGTCAGGTCGGGGGAGTGGTTAGGCAGCAGTCAGTATAGGTAAATCAGATAGCTGCACTGGTTCCCACAGGGGGCCACGTGTCCAGGCTGGGGAGCAGGGGAGAGAAATGGAGCTTGTGAGCTCCTTTGTTCCTGGAGGAGGCCCCCCACGGATCTCTGTCCCTTCAGGATACACTCTGAGATGAGTAAACAACTTTCCCACCCTGTGCCCCAGACTTTTTTCAAACTGCTGGTTCTCTGCTATGTCTCTGCCAACTGTTTGTCATGCTATCTCTTTAAGGGCGGGGACTCAGCTTCCTTTTGCTCCCCCCCCTCCCCCCCCCGTCTCCCGCAAACCAACCTACTGATTTTTAAATATATATATATTTTTTATTTATTTCTAGGAGAGAGAGAGAGACAGCGTGAGCAGGGGAGGGTCAGAGAGAGAGGGAGTCACAGACTGAAACAGGCTCCAGGCTTTGAGCTGGCAGTCAGCACAGAGCCCGGCGCGGGGCTCGAACCCACCAACCGCGAGATCATGACCTAAGCAAAAGTCGGACGCTTCACCGACTAAGCTACCCAGGTGCCCCCCAACCTACTGATTTTTAAAATTCCAGGTTTGAAGAACTCACACAATCTGGCCCCTCTGTTTTCAAAGCCTAATGTTAGGGGGATTCGTCTTCCCCATGTGGGCTTTCCTGATGCGAGGGTCTGTTTCTCTCCCCTCTCCGCACATACCACTCCCGGATGCCCCAAACGTCCATTCAACCCTTCTTCCCCTCTTCCACGAGGTCTCCTCTGTATGTTTAGCTGCGGAGAGTCTGTTCTGCCAGTCTTTGGGTCATTTTCTGGGTTATTTACGCCGATGTGGGTGTTATGTCGGTGTATCCGCGGGATGAGATGAATGCAGGATCTACCCACTCCACCATCTTTCCAGCAGTCCGTTCTTTTTCTCTTTGGCTACTCAGGGTCCTCTGTGGTTCTCTACAAATTTTAGGGTCATTTGTCCTAGTTCTGTGAAAAGTGCTGTTGGCATTGTGGTAGGGGTAAACGTTAAATCTGCGGATCGCTTTGGGTAGCATGTAGTATGGATATTTTAACATTATTTATCCTCGCGATCCATGAGCATGCAATATCTCTCCATTTGTTTGTGCCATCTTCAATTTCTTTCATCAGCGTGTTGTAGTTTTCCGAGTACAGGCCCTATACCTCCTTGGTTAAGTTTATTCCTAGATATTTTATTATTTTTAGTGCAGTTGTGAATGGGACAGTTTGATAGATTTTAACAAATGCATATAGCCACGTAACCCACCCCTTGACCCGTTATAGAGCATTTCTCTCTCCCCAGTAAGATCCTTTGTGCTCCTTCCAAAGTAACCACTGCTTGGACTTATTTGATCATCTATTAGTTTTGCCCGATTCAGAACTTAATATAAATGAAATTATGTAGTGTGTCTGGCGTCTTAGCATTCTGTCTTAAGATTCATCCATGTGGCATAGATTTCTTTTTTATTGCTGAGTAGATTTTTATTGTATGAATGTACCAGCATCCCGTTGATGGACACTGAAGTGGTTTCAGTTTTTGGCTACTGCCAATAAAATGGCTACCAACATTCTTGTACCTTTTGGTGCGCATATGTTTTTATTTCTCTTGGATAAATACCTCAGAGTGGAGTTGCTGGAGTCACGGGGAGGGTATATGCTTGGCTTTATAAGAAATACTGCGTTTTGTCTTTTAACTCTGTTAAGGGCATTATCTGTCTTCAGATAGAAATCTTTTTCTGTGGGGCGCCTGGGTGGCTCAGTCGGTTGAGTGGCCAACTTCGGCTCAGGTCATGATCTCATGGTTTGTGGGTTCGAGCCCCACATCGGGCTCTGTGCTGACAGCTCAGAAACTTGGAGCCTGCCTCGGATTCTGTGTCTCCTTCTCTCTCTCTGCTCCCTCCCTGCTCGTGCTCTGTCTCTCTCTCAAAAATAAACATTAAAAAGACTTAAAGAAAAAAGAAAGAAATCTTTTTCTGAGATCATGCAGATTTCCTTCATTTCCCTTCTGAAAGTTTTAAACTTTGCATTTCACACTGGGATGCGTAATGCGCTTGAAATGGATTCTTATCTACTGGGTGAGACAAGAAGAACCTATTCCTCCCCCCATTCCCCATTTGGGTAATTAATATTGCCAACACTGCTATTGACTAGAGCATCACCTCCTCACCTCATTGTAACGTGCTCTCATATATGCGGTTTCTACATGGACCTAGACTTGTTTCTGGGCTCCATTCTGTGCCATTGGTTTATCTTATTTTATTTTTTAATTTAAATTTGATGTAGTTAACATAGAGCGCAATATTGGTTTCAGGAGCAGAGTCAGCGATTCATCGTTTACATATAACACCTGGTTTATTTTCCTATCCCTACGCCATTACTGCACTGTACTAATTACTATAATTCATCAAATGTCTGGCTCTCTGGTAGGGTAAGTCATCCTACTTTGTTCTCCAAAATCCACTTGTTTATTGAGGGACTGTGTTCTTCTACATAAACTTTATGAGCAGTTTGTCAGGTTGTACATATTTTTTTTTTCCATTTTGATTTTGTCTTGGATCCATTTGTTAGCTAGAACTCTCTTTTTGCGTTTCCCAAGCATACGGGACTTGAAAAGCTCTACCGCGTTACTGATTCTGAATTTAATTGAGTCGCGATGCAAGAGTGTAGTCCGTCTGTTAGATTCTTGATCTGCTTTGTAGTATAGTATGTGACCAGTGTTGAAAATCTTCACAGAAGCTTTAATAATGTGTATTCGCTAGTTGTTGGTTATAGAATTCTGTGTATGTTGTTAGATTAAACGTATTGTGTTGTTAAAATCTTCTAAAGCCTGGTAGTTTTTTTCCTTGATATTTCAGTTTCTGATATGAATGAAACTCTATGATTATAGACTTAAAACTTTTTTTTAGTGTTTGTTTATTTCTGTGAGAGAAAGGGACACCGTGAGCGGGGAGGGGCAGAGAGAGAGGGAGACACAGAATCTGAAGCAGGCTCCAGGCTCTGAGCTGTCATCATAGAGTCTGGTGTGAAGCTTGAACGTGTGAACCGTGAGAACATGACCTGTGCTGAAGTAAGATGCTTAACTGACTGAGCCACCCAGGTACCCCTTTGATTATAGACTTTAAGTTTCTTCTTGTAAGTCTGTCAAATTTTGCTTTATAGATTCTGAGACTCTATTACCTAGATGCATATTCCTTCAGAAATCTACCTTTCTTTTTTTTAAAGATTAATAATTTTCTGCTTTCCTTTATTTTTTAAAGAGTTTATTTATTTATTTTGAGAGGGAAAGAGAGAATCCCAAGCACTGTCAGTGCAGAGCCCATTGGGGGTCTCAAACTCATGAGATCACGATCTGAGCCAGAATCAAGATCTGGACACTAAACTGACTGAGCCACCCAGGTGCCCCATCTTCTTTCTACCTTTCTTTTCTTTTTTTTTTTTTTTAATTTTTTAATGTTTTTATTTATTTCTAGGAGAGAGAGACAGCGTGAGCAGGGGAGGGTCAGAGAGAGGGAGTCACAGACTGAAACAGGCTCCAGGCTCTGAGCTGGCAGTCAGCACAGAGCCCGGCGGGGCTCGAACCCACGAACCGCGAGATCATGACTTAAGTGAAAGTCGGATGCTTAACCGACTAAGCCACCCAGGCGCCCCTTCTTTCTACCTTTCTAATGAAAATTTTCTTTAATTGTCATAGGTAACTGTCTTTATTTCTAATACAATAAAACCTTGGTTTGTGAGCATAATTTGTTCTGGAAGCATGCTTATAATCCAAAGCACTTGTATATCAAAATGAATTTTAAGAACCATTGACTGTTGTGACCATGTGATGTTTCGTGTCACATACTACTTGTATTGCAGGATATCTCTCATTTATCAAGTTAAAATTTATTAGAAACGTTGGGGCACCTGGGTGGCTCAGTCGGTTGAGCGTCCCACTTCAGCTTGGGTCATGATCTCACGGCTTATGGATTTGAGCCCCACGTTGGGCTCTCTGCTGGCAGCTTAGAGCCTGGAGCCTGCTTCGGATTCTGTGTCCCTCTCTGCCTCTGCCCCCCCTCACTCATGCTCTGTCTCTCTCTCTCAAGAATTAAAAAAGTATTTTTTTAAATAAAAAAAAATGTGTTAGAAAGGTTTGCTCATCTTGCAGAACATTCACAGAACAAGTTACCCACAATCCAAGGTTTCACTGTAACGCTTTGACCTTAAAGTATAGCTTATTAGCCCTTGGTTGACTACAGCAGTTTGCTTTTGACTAACATTTGTCTAGTTCATTGGTTATCATTAAAAAAAATTTCCAATTTAGTCCCTGTGTTTTAAGTGTCTGCTGTAAGCAGCACATTTCTAGCTTCTGTTCTCAGTCTAAGTAGAGAATCTCTATCTCCTGAGTGAATAATCTGGTATTTTATTATTCATTCATTCATTGATTCATTCATTCATTCATGAGAGAGAGGGTATGGCAGGGGAGGGACAGAGGGAGAGAATCTTAAGCAGGCTCCACGCTCAGTGAGGAGCCTAATGTGGGGCTCGATCCCATGATCCCAGGATCTTGACCTGAGCTGAAATCAAGAGTTGGCCATTCAACCAACTGAGCCACCCAGACACCCCGATAATCTAGTATTTTAAAATGTACTGTGATTACTAATATTTTTGTATTGATTTTCTTATTTTGGTTAACATGTATGACAGATAGCCTTACTTGTATCATTTTATTTTGTCCCTTCTAGGTTCTCGGCTTTTCCTTTTCTTCTTTCTTTTTTTTATTTCTGAGAGAGAGAGAAAGAGAGAGAGACAGCGTGAACAGGGGAGCGTCAGAGAGAGAGGGAAACACAGAATCCGAAACAGACTCCAGGCTCTGAGCTAGCTGTCAGCACAGAGCCCGACATGGGGCTCAGACCCATGAACCGTGAGATCATGACCTGAGCCGAAGTCGGACGCTTAACTGACTGAGCCACCCAGGGCCCCTTCCTTTTCTTTCTTCTACTTCCTGTGTCTCTGTTGGATTGATAGTTTTTGGTTTTTGTTTTTTCACTTTTTTCTTTACTAGTTTGGAGCTAAGCATTCTATTTTATGTTTCAGAGGTTAGAGTTAAAATTTTACTATATATGCTTAACCTGACCATGATAGTAACCTTCACTATCTCTGTTTTCTTCCCAAACAACGTACGTACCGTTTGACTCTTTAACTATGATCATCACTTGTGTCCTAGCTTATTTACCATTTTCTAGTTTATTGGTGATACCTTATTTTAATATCCTTACATTATTCATGGTCATAATTAATGTTGTTTGCTATGGCTTATTTAGATTTATCTGCAATTTTACCGATACATTTTCTCACTGCTGTTTATTACCTCTCCTTCCTTCTTCTTAGCATGGGTATATTAGGTAAACTCTCTTAGTCTTAGTTTGACCCAAAGTAGTTTCTCCCCCACTCTAACTGGGGTATGGAATTCTAGCTGGGTATGGAATTCCAGGTTGACCTTTATTGTCTCTGAGTAATTTGAAGGTACTTTCCCATTGTCTCCTGGTGTCTATTGTTGCTGGTGGAAAGTCTGTTGCCAGTCAGTTGGGTTTCCTTTTAAAGCAAAATGGTTGCAGCTTCCCCAGGATGAAGATAGATTTTGACTTACCGTCTCCAGTCCTGGTTAATACCTGTTACCCGGGCATCATTAGAAATGGTGCCACCAAAGGTATCCTTGTTAGAATGATTAATTATGTGGTCCCCCAACTACAGTGAGTATAGGTATGGTTTCATTTTCATTTCCCTTTCTGAGGATTCATCGTGCTTCCTGTATCGGAAGATTCATCAGTTCTAAAAATGTTTCACCATTTTTCCTCTCTTTAAAAAATTTTTTGTAATGTGTGTTTATTTTTGAGAAAGAGAGAGAGAGAGAGAGAGAAAGAGAGAAAGAGAAAGACAGCGTGTGAACAGGGAGGGGCAGAGAGAGAGAGGGAGACACAGTGTCTGAAGCAGGCTCCAGGCTCCGAGCCGTCAGCACAGAGCCCCACGTGGGGCTTGAACTCACAAACTGAGGAATCATGACCAAAGCCAAAGTCAGACACTTAACTGACTGGGCCACCCAGGCGCCCCCACCATTTTCTCTTTTTAAAAAAAATGTACATTAAACACCTTTAAATTAAAATTATATCTTAAGAGATAAGTTACTAAGTACACGGTTAAGTTAATACATCCTTCTCAAATTGTTTGATACCCTTTAAAACTATCATGGCTACTATTCTAATATACCCGATATGATGTGTAACGGACCCTTTTTGTGCCCTCCATTCTGTTACTTACTTCAACTCTCTGTGTGTTTGCTTTTATTGTGCAATCAGACACAAAAACACCTATATAAACCTATATAAAACACCTATGAAAGAATGACGTACCCAGCACTCAGGACAACAACTAGAACATTAATACCCAATATGCTCCCTCCGTGCCTCTCCTCAAGTGCATGCTGCTCTGCTCCCCACGTAATCACCATTCTGAATTTTATGTTGATTTTTCCTTTGCTTGTCTGCATAGTTTTCCCCGTGTATATGTACTTTAAAGAATTTGTTATTTCATTTTGCCTGCTTTTCAAGGGTATACAAATAGGGCCAGCTGAGGGGACTCAGTCAGTTAAACGTCCGAATTTGGCTCAGGTCATGTTCTCACAGGTTGTGGGTTCAAGCCCCGTGTCGGGCTCTGTGCTGACAGCTTGGCGCGTGGAGCCTGCTTCAGATTCTGTGTCTCCCTCTGTCTCTGCAAACCCCCCCCCACCCCAGCTCATGCTCTCTCTCTCTTTCAAAAATAAATAAACATTAAAAAAAGTATATACAAATGGAATCATACTGTATATAGCCTTCTTTGATTTGTTTTTTTCCCTTCAAGTTTATGCTGTTGAAGTTAATTCACATTGCTAAGCAGCCCTGGAGTTCACCCACTTCCCTAGAGTAGAGTCAAACAGTGGACTTGTCGCTTGAGTATATCCCAGTACATAAATCTAATCTCATTATGGACACTTGCGATGTTTTCAGTGGTCGGTGATTATATACCTATCACTGAGACTTTGGGACTTCTGGGTCACAGGGTTCATAGGGCACGTTCATCTTACTATTACCCAACAATTAGTGGTGGTATCAAGCCTTACATTTCTACTTTCAATATATGAGTTCTATTTGCTTCACATGATCACAAATACTTGACATTGTCAGTGCATTAACTTTTGCCTAACAGGTGAGTGTGGAATGGCATGGAATTGTGTGTGTGTGTTTAAACTTTTCATTTTGGCATTCTGATTTGATTCTTCTTCTTCTTATTTTTTAAATATTTATGTATTTGGAGAGAGCATGAGTGGGGGAAGGGCAGGGAGAGAGAGATTCCCAAGCAGGCTCCATGCTCAGCACAGCACCCAAGGCAGGGCTCCATCTCACAAACGAGAGATCATGACCTGAGCCGATATCAAGAGTCAGATGCTTAACTGACTGAGCCACCCAGACTCCACAATTTTATTTTATTTTTTAAGTAGGCTTCATGCCCAGTGCAGAGCCCAATGTGGGGCTTGAACTCATGACCCTGAGATCAAGAGTTGGGTGCTTAATCGGCTGAGCCACCCAGGCGCCCCTGCATTCTGATTTTAATTTGCATTTCCTTTATTCTCAATTGTGTTGAGCATGTTCTCAAATTTATTAGGCATTTGTCCTTTCAGTAGAATTCCTGTTTTCCCCTTTCATCTATTTGCTTTGGGGTTATTTTTTTTCCTTATCAATTTATAAGTGTTCTTTACATGTTCTGGAAGTGACCCTTTTGTAACATGTGTTACAGTCATCGCCTTCAAGTTTGTGGCTTGTTTTTTTTCATTCTTTGTGGAGTCTCTGGAAAGCCAGAAGTTCGTAATTTATCTACTTGGTGGTGGTTGTTGCTTAAGGTGGCCGCTCTGAGGACCTGAAATGATTATCCTATATTGTGTCCTATTTTCTATGATAGTTTTATCTTTCCCATTTGTGTTTAGATCTACCTTGAATTGGGGCACCTGGGTGGCTCAGTCGGTTAAGCGTCCGGCTTCGGCTCAGGTCATGATCTCGCAGTCTGTGAGCTCGAACCCTGCGTTGGGCTCTGTGCTGACAGCTCAGAGCCTGGAGCCTGCTTCGGATTCTGTGTCTCCCTCTCTCTCTGCCCCGCCCCTGCTCGTGCTCTCTCTTGCTCTCAAAAATGAAAAAAAAAAAATCTACCTTGAATCAATTTTTAAGTAGGACATAAGGAGGAGTTAATTTTAATTTTGCTTCCGTGTGGGAACAATTTGTCTTATTTGTGCCATCCTTTGGGTGTTGTTTTGTTGAGTAATCTGTAATGTCTGTTCTGCCAAAAATCCAACCTCCGTATATGCCCGGCTTGGTCTCTGGACGCTCTTCTATTTTATCAGCCTATTTGCCAGTATCAGACTGTTGGGATTACTCTAGCTTTACCTTACTCCTCCCTTCTTGTTCTTCAAGCACGATAGGTTTCCATAGGTCAAGAGTCTTCTGGACAGATTTTAGAATCACCTTGTCTGTTTCCATAAAATATCGTTTTTAGGATGAACTTCGTTCAGTGTTCTCAGTGTTCGATCAAATGGCCTGGTTTGTTCCTCTGGGAAATAGTGCTGTATTCAGGGCTTAGTGTTAGTCTCTGCGACTGAAGCGGGGACACGCAGTGGGGGGTTCAGCCAGATTGGCTTTGGTGAGTAGGGGCGCCTGTTGCTAAGCCGGTGGACAGGCTTCATCTCTTCCACCATGGCCGTTTTGTCGATGAGAACCTTGAGCAAGGACAGAGGTGGCTGGGGGGAAGGCTGACGTCCACAGAATGGACTGCCTTTCCCACTGGTTGTCAGGACTGTCCTCCGCTGAGCAACCCCGCACAAACGTGCTCATTTGGAGAGCTCAGTCCTCACACCTCTTACATCTTTGTGCCAGCTTTCCAATCTAGTTTTTCCAAAGTCCTTGTCCATCCAGCCAAACTATTGGCCTCTGCCTATGACTCTGTGGAATAGCTATACCTCTGGTCTGGTGTGGGTAAAGGCTGGGAGAAGCCACTGACGGTGGGACAGGATGAGAAACCACCATATCTTACCTCTGTGACTGTGAAGCGAGTTCGTGGAAAGCCTGTGAACCTCTCCTTGCATTCAGCCTCGAAGCGGTAGCTTACGGAGAAATTCTGAAGCCGTGTCCGACTGCCACGACCTTCTGGAAAAAAAAAATTGATGCTATTTCACCTTGTCTTCCATTTTCCAGCCTTGTTCACGTTTCTCTCATTGGCAAGCTGTAACCTGGGCCATACAGGGAAACGCAATTCTCTGATTTAAAAGAAGTGATGGTTGGGGCACCTGGGTGGCTTAGTCGGTCAAGCGTCCGACTTTCGCTTAGGTCATGATCTCGCGGTTCGTGGGTTCGAGCCCCGCGTCGGGCTCTGTGCTGACTGCCAGCTCAGAGCCTGGAGCCTGTTTCAGTCTGTGACTCCCTCTCTCTCTGACCCTCCCCTGCTCAATCTGTCTCTCTCTCTCTCTCCTGGAAATAAATAAAACATTAAAAAAAAATAAAAGAAAAATAAAAGAAGTGATGGTGTCTGTAGATTGACCATCAGCCATCCAGTCCAAAGGGGTACGTTTATGTTGTTTTCAGTCGTTACCACGTATGGATAGATAGGGAGGGCATCGTTAGCCGTCCGGTACAATTACTGTCAGCTGTTGCAGTTCGCCTGGGATTGAGACCTGATGTGCAGAGGGAATGCGACAATAACAGGACTTAACGATGGTCAGCTTTGGAAGTATACGGCTATTGAAGAAGAAATAAGGTTTGAAATGTATGATGCCAGAAGCTGGTCTATTCAAAAGGCATGTTTGACAGTTAATGTTAAAAAGCTCATCTCATCTATGTTTAAAGTAATCAGTTTCTCGGGGCACCTGGGTGGCTCAGTTGGTTGAGTGTCCAACTTCGGCTCAGGCTGGGATCTTGGGGTCCATGGGTTCGAGCCCCGCGTCGGGCTCCGTGCTGACAGCTCGGAGCCTGGAACCTGTTTCAGTTTCTGCGTCTCCTTCTCTCTCTGCCCCTCCCCTGCTCATGCTCTGTCTCTCTCTCTCAGAAACAAATAAAAACATTAAAAAGACATTTCTAATAATAAAAATACATGAATGAATAAAAAGATTTAAAAATAATCAATTTCTCTTTGTTTCTCCTTTGAATGATCAGTCTCAAAATGATACTGCAACTTACAACAACCTTATACTTTTTAACTTACAAATATTGCATAAGAAGCAGTAAGGTAAATTATTAACAAAGCTACCTCTGTGCACTGATCTTCCTTCAGCTGCGATTAATCTGCTATTTAACTTATCCACTGGGTTTTTAATTACAGCAGCTCTCTAAATTTTTCTAATAGTTCAAGTTGGATGTTTTCCAAGCACGTGTGTTGCAGAAAACATCTTTTTCCTCTTTGCCTTTGATGTTGTTAATTATTTAAGACACACACATTTTGGTGCTCGCCAGAGTGACACACGTACTAAAATTGGAACACAAAGCTGACATGCAAATCCATGAAGTGTTCCAATTTATGTATTTAAAAATTTTTTTTATGTTTTATTTATTTCTGAGAGAGAGAGAGACCGCATGAGCAGGGGAGGGTCAGAGAGAGGGAGACACAAAATCCGAAGCAGGCTCCAGGCTCTGAGGTGTCAGCACAGAGCCCGACGCGGGGCTCGAACCCACGAACCGTGAGATCATGACCTGAGTCAAAGTCGGACACTTAACCGACTGAGCCACGCAGGCTCCCTGAAGTGTTCCAATTTTAAAAAAAGATATATTTATTTCAGAGTTGATATGCTATTTGTTCTAATGGTCGAAATCCTGAGGGGTGGAATAAATCCTATTGCTTATTTTGTCAGATTCTGTTCACCCTGCTTGTAACTTTGGATGATGGGCCCATCTACAGCTGCACTCTGTGGGAATCATGGGAAGGTGGCTGACAGGGAACTCTCTAGAATCCGAGGAGTATAACCATCCTGAGAATGTTCCTATCTTACTAGGTTACTTTACCAGTTTGGGAGTTTCGGGGTGCAGGTACCGGCTTCCCCTGCTGACAGCTACAGCATTAACTCAAAAGCTTATGTCTCAATTTCTGGGCCCTGAAGACATCCTTACCTACTTGGGAACCTAGCTCTGCTTTTAAACAGCTGTCTCTTGGGATGCATGGGCAGGTGAGGCAGTTAAGCATCCGACTTCAGCTCAAGTCATGATCTTGTGGTTCGTGGGTTCGAGCCCCGTGTCTGGAGCCTACTTTGGATTCTGTGTCTCCCTCTCTCTTCCCCTCCCCACTTATGCTCTGTTTCTTTCTCTTAAAAATTAGTAAACATTAAACAAAATTAAAAAGCTGTCTCTTATATTTATCCAGAATCTCTGTATTTATTAGTGGGGGTTTCAGGTTGTCTAGTAAACCATCTGTCTAAACCCATAAGCCTCACTATGTATTTTTTATTAATTACTGTGTCCCTTTCGCTGCTCCTAATGCCTAGGGGGAAAGATATGACAGAAGTGTTCTCTTCTTTTGTTCTTTCTTTGATTCGTGGCCTACCCTCAGTGGCCAGCACAGAGCCTGGCACACAGCAGACCCCCCCGGAAACGGGTGTGCAATGAACTGGAAGGAAAGGTTTTGCAGATGAGGACTTGGAGATCGGAGATGTGAAGTGATCGACACATCTCTGGAGGTAGATTGCCAGCGAAGGCGATTTCTAGCTGGCATCATTTGTTCACATGTTTACGCTTCCCACTAATCAACTCATCCCTGCAGCTCTAAGAAGGCCCCTTAGTTCTGGCCTCTGGATCTTATTTTATTGGTGGGTGTGGTCCCACCCTCCATTCATTTCTCCAGGATTCAGGAGTTTAATATCTGAGCTTAAGAGCTGCCGGCCTGATGATCCCAGAAGGGGTCTCGGCGGTGACCAAGATTGTGCGAGAGGAAGAGGGAAGGCTGGAGAGAGAGGGAGGGCAGCTAGGAAAATGGAAATGTCTCCTGTGCTTCCGAGTCACCTCATGTGTGGATACATGTCATCACTGATTTCTATTCTCTCCCTCTTTTCCCTCCCTGGTTAAATTTGAACTCCTGGTAAGAGGCCGGATGCTTTAGGTAAAAATGCCTTGCTTGATTTTTTCTTACTGTCAAGTGATAACAAACCTTGCACCAAGGTGGGGGTGCTGTGGAGAGAGCCCTCAGCTGGGAGCCCCTGGCCCTCAGTTCCTGGGTGACCATCACCCCTGTGTGACCTTGGGCAGCTCACTTGCCCTCTCTGAACACAGTTTTAGCATCGAAACTTGGGAGGTTGATCTTTTTTAAGGGCCTCTGGCTATGACAAGAGGTTATAAAATCAGGCAGGGTACTAAAAAGGGCATAGGGCTCGAACCCTGGTCTGTGCCTTAGTTGTATTCTCTGCTCAGGTCCGATAATGCAAATACGGGGGTGGGGGTGGGGGCGGAGGAGGCTTGACATTATTGCAAGGAGTTTAGGATCAAGGCCCCTATCGTCTAGTATGTAGGTGACATCTTGTGGAGACCTCGAACAAAACCGAGGTTCTGGAGTGAGGAGGAAGTGAAGGCGTGGATTCCTAGCAATGCCCCAAGTGAGAGAAAGAGCGGAACAGGCCTCTTTCACAGACCACTGTGTGATCGTTACAAATGACATTTTCATAGACTTTCTAATAACACAGCAAACTGCCGGTGCCGTGATGGTAAGTGAGCCTGCAGAACACATATTTGTGGACCTAGAATAAATGAAGCTAGGTAAAAATTAAGCACAGCAGAGAAGGCTGGAGGCGGAGCCATGGGTGATTTTTCTCCCTGGGGAGGCAGCTTGACTGTGCTTACTGCATTTTTTTGCATCTCCTATAGTAAGCACGTATCGCTCTTATAATGGCGAATGAACGGTCTTAATATTTTAAAATATTTAAAAGAATATTTTATTTCTTTATCTTTTTGATGTTGATTTATTTTTGAGACAGAGAGAGACAGAGCATGAGCAGGGGAGGGGCAGAGAGAGAAAGAGACACAGAATCCAAAGCAGGCTCCTGGCTCTGAGCTGTCAGCACAGAGCCTGATGTGGGGCTCGAACTCACGCACCACGAGTTCACGACCTGAGCTGTAGTGAGACGCTTCACCGACAGAGCCACTCAGGCGTCCCTTAAGAGAATATTTCACAGAGGATTCCTCTGTGTGCTGCAGGGAGACCTGGGTGACGCCATGTCCACATCTGGGCTCCCCAGGGACATGGATGGGCTGGAAGGTGTCCAGCAGGGAGGGGCGTGTAGGAGCTGCACAGCTGACTGGGAGCAGCTGTCACAAAGGCCCCGCAGCTCAGAAAAATAAGGCAGGATCACGGTCATGGCCTGCAAGGGTCCCAGGGGAAAGAAAGTGGATTAGGAGCGCGGGAGCAGTGTGCTGCTCGGGGAGGGGACACATGCTTGCAGGGACCCTGCTTGTGGCTGAGTAGAAGAAAGAATAGGCAGGGGCGCCTGGGTGGCTTAGTTGGTTAAGCGTCCGACTTTCGCTTGGGTCATGATCTCGCGGTTCGTGGGTTCGACCCCGCGTCGGGCTCTGTGCTGACTGCCAGGTCAGAGCCTGGAGCCTGTTTCAGTCTGTGACTCCCTCTCTCTCTGACCCTCCCCTGCTCACGCTGTCTCTCTCTCTCTCCTAGAAATAAATAAAACATTAAAAAAAAAAAAAAAAGAATAGGCAGCCTGGTGAACCATCCAAGCTTAGAAGCAGCGGCCTGGGACACGGTGAGCCCTTCCTCACAGGGAGGGTTTGACAGGGACTCCGCCGACTCCGCAGTGAGCTTCCCAGCAGCACCGCAGGGCTGGAGGAGAGGAGCTCAGCGTTCCCCTCCTGCTTATGCAGGGAGAGGGGAAAAGTGGGGAGTAGATCATGGGCAGGAGAGGGGCCTCTCTGCTGGGTTCAAGGACTGGATCCACCATGTATCAGCTGGCCAGCTTGGGTAAGTGAGGAAACTTCTTTGTACCTCAGTCTTCTCATCTGCCAAATGGACACGAGAGCTGGGTAGCGGTGATACATAGGGCGGAAGGGACTTAGTGCGAAAGCTCGAGCAGGGAGGTGGGCGGCCCCGGGTTATTTGCCTGGCTTCCTGCCGTCCTTCACCCATCAACCCCGTCGCCAGACTGGAATCGGCAGCTGTTGATCTACAGTCACATTCTGCATGCGGTTGGACGCGTTTTACGCCCGGTTGCTGCAGACGAGTCAACGTTCTCCCCACTCCTCCCGCCTCTGAGCCGCACCGCAGGGCCCCGTTCTCCAGGCAGGCTGCTCCCTCAGCCCGGTGCCCTTGGTCTTCCTGCCAGCGCTGGTGCCCAGCGTGTAACGGCGAGCCCCGTCTCCAGCCAGGAGCTGGGTGCCCAGGAATTCCGGCCCCGCCGGCCAGGGCCCCGCTGCCAGCGCATCTGTTTCTAATCAGCGCGGTGTGGCGCATTCTTTCTGCAGAGCGTGCAGGCCCGGAGCCTGGGGACGGCGCTAATTGATGGCTAAATGGATCTTGTCATTTCCAAAAGAAGCCTCCAGACCTGCCCTTTGCTCTGCCTCTGCTCCCCAAGGGCCGAAGAGCTTCAGATTTAACTCGTCCGCTGCCTTGGGAACAAGGAGACCATGGTCTTGAACCTCAACTGGGGGGATTCACCAGGAGGCTTAGAGTCCCCGGTGTCTGGCTGCCCTGTGACCGCGGCCTTAGACACCCTGGTGTCTGGTGAGGAGGGCGCCAGGACGGGGGAAGATGCCACTCACGGTCAAGGCTGAGGGTGCACTTGGGTCTCTGCCCCGACCTCAGAGAGTGAGCAGCCCTCTTTCCCGGGCGATGAGCCCCTCCCATCCCAACGTCCCTGCTTCAAGGGCTCTCCCCGGCACCTACTGGAGAACGGGTCACCAGGCTGTGTCTTTGTCTGGCTTCCCAGGGCGAAGGGAGGGATCGTTATCTCTCTGTCTCTACGTGTCTCCCTGGAACAGTGTCTGCTCATAGTAGGTGGTCAGTGCGCAAACGGGGCAGGAATGACTCATCCCGGACTTTCCCTCTGATGTCACTCTTCTTGGTCTCTTGGCAGAGCTGATCAGCGAGAACGGGATCGAAACGTACTCCCAGCAGAGCAGTTTAGCGCCCTGATGCTGGGGCCCCCGAGAGACCCCCCCGAGCTGTGGTTCGTGTATCTGGGGAGGGTTCCCTGAGTGTCTGCCAGAGGTGGGTTGGAGGACCGCCCAGAGGATGAAAGCTCCAACGCTGTTCTCCTGAACAGAGTGTGTGTTCGGGGCCAGGGGGGGAGGGTTTGTTTTCATCGCCGGTGGATTCTGGACTCCATTCTCTTCCAGAAGCTTCTTTACTGGCCCACATGGCCTAAAGGCCTTGCACCAATTGGGGTACAGAGAAGTTCCTTCAGCCTGTGAAACTATGTGTGAGCACGCAAAGTAAGTCCTACTTTAGACTAAATGACCCATATGGGCAGAAACCAGAAGAAAGGGAGGTATCGAGCTCACTGTGGCCTGGATCCCGGGTCCCCACCACCTCAGCCTCCTCTCCTCTGCCCTTCTCCCCTGCATCATTGAAGAGTTTGGTTCAGAAATCAAAGAGGGGCGCCTCGGTGGCTCAGTTGGTCAAGCGTCTGACGTTGGCTCAGGTCATGATCTCACAGTTTGAATTTGAGCCCCGCATCGGCTCTTTGCTGTCAGTACAGAGCCCCCTTCAGATCCTCTGTTCCTCTCTCTCTCTCTCTCCCTATTCTGCTCTTGTTCTCACTCTCAAAAAGAAATTTAAAAAAACTTTTTTAATTAAAAAAATACATTCAACTACATTCAACTCTTAGCTACATTTATCCTTCCTAGCTGTGTGACTTTGAGGAAATCATTTAACCTCTCTGATCTCTTCATGTCTAAGGCGGGCACCCTAGCACATCTTACAGGATTGTTGAGAAGAATCACTGGAATAACGAACAAAAATATGCTCGACGGTGGGTGGCATGTGCCAACTGCCCTGTAAACATTAGCTACCCCTGTTGGGCTGGAAGAAATGCCCCCATCAGTGGCTCAGGGCTCTGCCATCTGGTCCCCTACAGACTGCTCTTATTATGGCCTCCTGGCTTCCTGACCGCAAAACCCAAAGGCTTCCCGGTTCTGACCCTTAGGGGCGGCTCTGGCGTGGGGCTGTCTGCTCTGAGACCTCTAGGTGCCAACTTCAGGCACTGTGCCCTTCTCTTCCCTAAAAGCTCTCCTCCCTTCATTGCTGGGCTACAGTCCCCGCTCGGTTCTCCTCCCCCATTTGCTGGCCTTTTTTGCTGTCTTTCATCCAGTTCTACAGCACCGTGTTTTTTCTCAGCCCGGAATGAACAGAGTTTACAGGCACAGAAAACGGGATCCCTGCACCTCATCTGACAATACTCTGCCACCGAGGACTGAGAGGGGCTTAGTGCCGTGCTTCGTGCTTTTTATTTTTTTAATTTTCTTTTAATGTTTATTTTTGGGGCCAAGACAGAGCATGAGTGGGGGAGGGGCAGAGACAGAGGAAGACACAGAATCTGAAGCAGGCTCCAGGCTCTGAGCTGTCAGCACAGAGCCTGATGCGGGGCTCGAACCCACAAACCTAGAGATCAGGACCTGAGCAGAAGTCAGATGCTTAACTGACAGAGCTGCCCTGGCGCGCCTGTACTTAGTGCCTCTATGTGTTATCCTGTCTGGCACTTGCAAAAGGTGTTGGATGGACCGGGGCTCAAATCCCAGCCCGACCACATCAGATGCTGGGGTGATGGCACCAAGTGCCCCTTGGGTCCTCTCAGCAGTGGGGAAGGAGCTGAAAGGTGGGACCAGGCAGGGCTGTCCATGCCGGGGCCTGTGGTTGGGGTGTGGGGGGAAGTGGGGGCCTGCAAGTCAGGCTGTAGAGCCCCAGGCTCTGGGGCAGGCACAGACAGAAACAGCTGGAGACTCTGAGTTGCAAAATTAGCATCCAATCTGCTTTGCCACTTCCTTGCTGTGTGACCCTGGCAAATCACCTTACCTCTCTGAGCCTTGAATCTAAGTGAGGCCCAGTATGTAAGATCACTTAATTAATAGGATGCTTGGCAATATTAAAGCACCTTTAGGGATATTATCCAGTTGGATCCTGGCGGAGAAGTGACTCACTGAGTTTCAGCAGAGCCAATCCCACTGGATCTTCTGACATCAGCAGGGGCAGCATTCAATCAGTCCCTTAAAGGTCGAAGGGCTACCTGCTCAGGCCCGGGTTTTCTGATTTGCTAATGCAGTTGCTTTCTGCAGTGATCCCGGCGACGGTACAACCATTTTAAGAACGAGAAAATTAAGACCTGGAGAGGTTAAGTGACGCGCTCAGGGACCACACAGGCAGTCACGGGAACCGGGTTCTGCCCCAGAGCTGTGTTCCTCCCGCCACAGGGCACTGGCGCGTGGCCCCGACATTCGCCAGACATGAGCCAATCTGTGGTGTGGACTCCTGACCGTACCTGCCTCCCAGGAGCTGTAGTAACTGTCTCAGGCCAGGCATTCATCACCCATCTCCCAGAACGTGGTTGTCCCTGGGGGAAAAGGAAAGGAAACACATTTTAGAACGAGAGAGACTGACTTGTGGGATATCTTTGGGTCCCCAGTGCCCTGCCTCGAAAAATCACATCGGGCATGATCGATGGAGCACCGCACCCCCTGTGCTAAGCGACTTTGAATGAATTGTCTTACTCAGTGCTGACATTGGCCCCGTGTGGCAAATGCTATTTTTACCCTCAAGTTATATAAAGAAACCGAGGCTCGAGAGTGCGTAGCTAGTAAGCAGGATTCGAACCCACGCAGTCTGAATCCCAGGTGGGAGGGTCAGAGGGTCTCAGAGGCGCCTTGCGGCTCTGGTTGGCCGGGCCTTCTCTCCCGTTCCCAGACTCCAGCTGGCCTTCCTCTCTAGTTCTGGAACCTTCCTTCCCTCTCTGCTTGGTGACCCTGCTGGAGATGCCGACAGAGCCCGGGTGGCCACATCTATGCCCGGTCTGTGCCCAAGCGCCCCTCAGGGCTCCGTGCCTCCTCCCAGGGGGTCCCAGGCAGAGCCGGCCCGGAGTTTATGTTAACCTTTCAAAGATTTATTCTGCTCTCCGAGGCTTCTCTTCCTTCGCCTCGCACTGTTTATTGAAATAGTTCATAGGATACTGTTAAAGACTAAAACAAAAGTCAATAGAAAAATATTTATGGGCGCTGTTGGGACAGCAGCCACGTAATGATGTCTGAAAACGGTTCTCTTAGATTCAGTGACTTTCAGAGCACTGGGGGGCGGGGGGCAGGAAGCAGGGACTCACTTCTTGGCCGGCTGCTGCAATTTTACACCCTGCTTCCTCAGGATTCAATCCGATTATTCTCCCCCCGCTTCTGGAGAGCTGCTGATTTTGGGTGGCCGAGCCCCTCCTAGGCGAGGTGGCCTGGGGGCGGTCCCAAAGTCCTTTCGTCACGTGTCCCTACCCGCTCTGTATTTAGCAGAAAGTCCTCGTCACTTTTGGTACGCGGGTGAGTCTTGCCAGCTTCCGAGGTAGATGTAAGATTTTCCTTGACTGGGCATTTCTGTCACCAGCTGGGCAAAGGGGCCAAAGGTCTGTCCCTCGCGGCTCTTCTTGGCCCAACTCGGAACTGCTAGCTTCTCACAGGAGCTGGTCCTACGCTGTCCCTCTAACTCAGGTCCCTAAGAGGCCCGCGGGGTCTGGGAAGATGCAGAGGGCAAGCTGGTGGGCCAGGGCCCAGACTAGGGGTTCCAAACGGGCAAGGGCTGAGGCTGGAGCTGGGGGACCCGGGGGTGGGGGGAGGCAGAAGGAAGTCCGGGCAGCCTCAGGGTGGATTAACAGACAAGGAGCTTCTAGGTCAAGGGAGGGGCGAGAACCACTCTATCCTGATTTGTCATAGTGTTGTATGCAGTTCTCCACAACACATTTTAAAAAAATGTTTGTTTATTTTCGAGAGGGGGGAGGGGGAGGGAGAGGGAGGCACAGAATCTGAGGCAGGCTCCAGGCTCTGAGCTGTCGGCACAGAGCCCAACTCGGGGCTCGAACTCACAAACTGTGAGATGATGACCAAAGCTGAAGTCAGCTGGTTAACCGACTGAGCCACCCAGGAGCCCCTCTTTTATATCCAAGGAAGCTAAAATGGAAAGCTAAAGCATTTACCTGAAGCTTCTCAGCAGGTGAATAGCAGAACCAGGGTTTGAACCTGGGAAGCTGGATTCTAAAGTACATCCCGTTAATCACTACCCCCGAGCCTGGACAAACGTGTGACCGACCCTATCCTGGGGGGCAGGTCTGTCCTTAACATTTTGAGGGCCCAGAGCAAAAGTGCAAGTAGACATTCATTGGGTCATACATCGAAATAGTTAAAAGTTATTAATCAGTAGTTGGTTATTTAGAAATTACCTATGTAATAGGAATAGCTAATTTAAGCATAAGTCAAGTTAGCTGTCATACAAAATATCTATCCTCCTACCCATCAAATATAGCTTCATAACAATAAGTTCTAAACATAATTGGCAAAATTAAAAATCAGTAGAAGGCAGGCAATTTTTTGATGACTCGGTATAAATTCTCTAGTGATAGGCCAGCAGTATTTAGATGAGTAAGAAAATAAAACCGTGCATAATTCACTAGTTATATATCTATTTCATATCATTTGTTTTTTTGTCTTTTCAGCAAAATTTAGCTGGGGATGAATATTTTCCAAAAAAAATTGTGTGCTATTAATAGCGGTGATCTACTTTAAAAACTATAGTTGTATTAGGGCACCTGGATGGCTCAGTAAGTTGAGCCCTCCTCTTGATTTTGGCTCAGGTCCTGATCCCAGGGTTGTGGGATCAGACTCCACAAGAGCATGGAGCCTGCTTAAGGTTGTCTCTCTTTCCCATGGTTGCTCTCTCTCTTTAAAAAAAAAAAAGTAATTGTATTAAAAATATATGACATTGAAATGTATTTTCACTGAATGAGTTTATTAAGGTAAGTATAAAATTCTTTTAATGAAAAACAGCTTCTTTTGTTTTTTAAAAATTTTTTTCTCCTAAATCAGGGGTCAACAAACTAAGACTCCTGGCTAGATTGCCTATTTTTGTTAAAAAAAAATGTTAACATTTATTTATTTTTGAGAGACAGAGAGTATGAGCAGGGGAGGGGCAGAGAGAGGGACACACAGAATCGGAAGCAGGCTCCAGGCTTGGAGCTGTCAGCACAGGGCCCGACACGGAGCTCAAACCCAGGAACTGTGAGATCATGACCTGAGCCAAAGTCAGATGCTTAACGGACTGAGCTACCCAGGCGCCTCCTAGATTGGCTGGGTTTGAAATACCAATTAATCTACTAATCTATTGTCAGATACTGGTTTTTGCTCTGACACCATAATTGAGTAGTTATAACGGAAATCAAATAGCCTGAGAAGCCAAAAACTTTTACTCTCTGGCGCTTTGAGATAATGCTTGCCCACCTGTGTTCTAAATCATTCAAAATTATTAAAATCAAAATCACTGCAACAATATTACGATACATAAATGTATCTATCAAAGTAGCACAGTGCGCATCTTAAATCTATGCTATGAGTTAGGTGTCAAATTTATCCAATAAAAAAATCGAGTTAGGTGTCAAATTTATCCAATAAAAAAATCAAAGGCAAAGTGCAAATTAAAGCTCAAAATTTCAATGCAATTATTTACATAAAGCTGAAACTATTTGTATTTCTTAAACTTGTTAAATATTTGTATTAAAAACTTTTTGCAGGGGCGCCTGGGTGGCTCATTTGGTGAAGTGTGCAACTCTTGATTTCAGCTCAGGTCATGATGTCACGGTTTGTGAGGTCAAGCCCTGCATGATGGGCAGGGGCGGGACTCTGTGCTGACAGGAATCTGCCTGAGATTCATTCATTCTCACTCTCTCTCTCAAAAGAAATAAACATTAAAAATAGTTTAAAAAAATAAAAACTTTTTGCAATTCTGAAGTTCCATGTCTATGCAATTGACAATAGAAAAAATTGGCATGTCTCATGTATAATATATCTGGGCCTGAAATCTACACATTTAAGATTAAGACAAATCGTTCATTGCAAAATTTCTCCTCCATTCGGGAAACAACTCTTGGAAATAGCATCGTCATTCACAAATAGCTCTTTAGCCACTAATAGGAACACAGAAAGAAACAAGGAAACCACTCAGTGCTCCTGGAAACTGACGCATGGAGCTCAAGGACGCATTCCTGCCGTCTGAGAGGAAAGATTGCAGAGTTATTTGATTTGTCTTCTACCGAAGTAGTCCTATTCCTTGATTCCTCTCTGCGCACTGTGCAACCTTGGCAGTGCCCAGGGGGTGGGTTGGGCATTACATGGACTTGATGCAAGTCAGGGGGTCTGCCTGACGCTAGCTTGGGCAGCCGGCAGAGGAGGCGGGCTCCCTGTCCCCGGAGGTGCCGGCTCATGGGTTCACGATGCTAAAGGACCCCTGCAGTGGCTAGGAAGCTGAGCTGGAGAGAGATTCTTTAAGTCTGATCCTCCCAGAAAATCCTCATCTGGATCTCTGGAATATCATCCATCCCTCTCAGCACCTCCCAAAGGTTTGATCGCCCTGACTATATGTGTGCAATGATCTCTTGGTGGCTTCCATTCGCATCTTCCTATCACTAATGAAATTAAGCATATTAAGTATATTATTAGCCATTTGGAGTTCTTCTTTTATGAAATGCCTAGAAAAGTGTTTGCCAATTTTCTCCTGGGCTGTTGTTTATACAGCTTTTTATGGTAATCTTTTTCTTTTTTTTTATTGTGTTTAAATACACATTATAAAATTTACCCTCTTAACCGTTTTGAAGTGTACAGTTCAATGGTATTAAATACATCACATTGCTGGGCAGCCAAAACTATCCATCCCTGTAACTCTTTTCATCTGGTAAATCTGAATCTCTATACCTGTTCAACAATAACTCCCCGGTCTCTGGTTTCCCCCAGTCCCTGCCAACCCCTGGTATTAATATAGTTTTGATATCAGCTCTTTGGTTCTATGAGGTGCAAATATCTTCCCTTGCTCTGTGCATTGTCTTTTTTCTCTCTCAATGATCCAAGTTCTTAATTTTAAAGTAGTTGAGGTTATTAATTAATGCTGTCTTTTTGAATTTGTGCTTTTTGCGAGTGTGTTTAAGAATTTTTTCCCTACGCTGACATCTTGAAGACCTGGTCCTGTATTATCTCCTACGATTGTTATCTCTGACCTTTAGGCGGTTACTCCATCTGGAAGGGACCTTTTTCGTATGGTGTGAAATAGGGGTCGGGTTTTCACCCTCCTGCCCTCCCAGAGGAATGCCCAGCTGTCCCACCCATTTATTGGAAAGTCTGCCCTTTTTCTTCTACTCGGCAGCCCATCTCAAGTGTCCCTATAAGCACGAGCCCATTTCTGGGCTCTCTCTTCTGTTCCGTTGGTGCATCCCTGAGCCCGTACCACATTGTACAATAATCTTTATATTTTGTCAACCAAATTCTCTCGCATTGAGGGACAAGTTTTAGGAGCGTCTTGATCATTCTTGGTCCTTTGCATTTCCAAATAAAATTTAGAACGAGCTTATCAGATTCCACAAAAGAAAAAAAGGAACTGGGATTTTTTTTGGGGGGGGGAGGAGAGTGCATTGAATCTATAAATCAAATTGGGGAGACTGTTGAGTTTGTCAGCCCATCAACATGGCGTATTTCTGCTTTTATTGAAGTCTTTTAAATTAAAAAAAATTTTTAATGTTTATATTTATTTTTGAGATAGAGAGAGACAGAGCATGAGTCCGGTGGGGACAGAGAGAGGAAGACACAGAACCCGAAGCAGGCTCCAGGCTCTGAGCTGTCGGCACAGATGCCGGTGCAGGGCTCAAACTCTCGAACTGCAAGATCAAACTGAACCGAAGTCAGACACTCAACTGAGTGAGCCACCCAGGGGCCCCTATTATTGAAGTCTTTTAAGCTACAGCTTTATTGAAGTATGATTGACATGTAATAATAAGTCATAGATAAGTTTGGCATCTGTATATACCCATGAAACCTACAACTACAAACAAGATAATGAACAAATCCAACAGCCCCGCAGATGTCTTCCTTCCTATGGGTAATCCTTCTTTCCAGCCCTTTCCACCCTCCCCTCCACAGTGTTGAGCTGCTTTAAATGCGCTTATTTTCCATCTGTATCTTTTCTCTGGTGAAATCTCTGTTCATATCTTTTACTCACGTTAACTGGATGATTTTCTTATTGTTGAGTTCTGAGAATTCTTTATCTTCTGGATACAATGCTTTTATCAGATTTTTGCTTTGCAAATTTCTTTTCCAGTCCACGGTTTGTCCTTCCGTTCTCTTATGAGTATCTTTGGAAGAGCACAGATTTCCATTTTGATGAAGTCCCATTTATCGATTTGTTCTTTTTTTTAAAAAATAGTTTATTGTCAAGTTGGATTCCATATAACACCCAGTGCTCATCCCCACAAGTGCCCTCCTCCATGCCCACCCCACCCCCCACATCCATCAGTTCTCAGTTTTTGTCAGCATTCAAGAGTCTCTCATGGTTTGCCTCTCTCCCTCTCCCCCACCATTTCCCCCCTTCTTCTCTCCCTTGTTCCTTCGTCAAGTTCCTCCTAATCCTCCTATACATGCAAATATATGATATTTGTCCTTCTCTGCCTGACTTATTTCGCTCAGCATAACACCCTCAAGGTCCATCCGTGTTGCTACACATGGCCACATTTCATTGTTTCTCATTGCCATGTAGTATTCTATGGTATAGATAAACCACATCTTCTTGATCCATTCGTCCGTTGATGGACACTTAGGCTCTTTCCATGTTTTAGCTATTGTGGAGAGTGCTGCTATGAACATTGGGGTACATGTGCTCCTATGCATCCGCACTCCTGGATCCCTTGGGTAAATTCCTAGAAGTGCTATTGCTGGGTCATATCGATTTGTTCTTTTATGGATTATGCTTTTGTGGTCATCGCTAAGAGATCTTTGACCCAAGTTTGCGAAGACTTTCTCCTGTGTTTTGGCCCTGTAGTTTTAGGATTCACACTTAGGACTATGATCTATTTTGAGTTCACTTTTGTTCATGATGCAAGGTGTGAATCAAACATAATGTATTTCCTCTATTATTGAAGCATTTAAAAAAATATCTCTCAATACAGCTGTACAATTACAGCACAAAGAGACTACATATCTTTTGCTATTTTATTCTCAGTAATTTACTGTTTCTTTGATGCTTTTGTAAATAGTGGTTTAAAAAAACACTCAACTTTGAGGCGCCTGGGTGGCTCAGCTGGTTAAGCATCTGACTTCGGCTCAGGTCATGATATCGTGGTTCTTGAGTTCGAGCCTCGTGTCAGGCTCTATGCTGACAGCTCGGAGCCTGGAACCTGCTTCAGATCCTGTGTCTCCTGTCTCTGCCCCTCCCCCGCTCATGCTCTGCCTCTCTCTCCTTCAAAAATAAATTAACATTTAAAAAATGTTTTTTAATCTTTTTGTCTTTGGTGTCCTGACGTGTCAGTCACTGTGTCTGGGTGTGGATTCCTTCTTAACTTCTGTGCCAGGGATTAACTGGGATCACCAGATCTAAGCATTGATGATTTACCACAATTCTGGAACTTTCCCAGTCTGTGTTTCTTAAGATATGACCTCTGCCCCTGCCTCGGTGTCCTGAGGCTGCCATAACCAATCTCCACCAACTTGGTGGCTTAAAACAACAAAAATGTATTCTCTCTCTGTTTTGGAGGCCAGATGTCTGAAATCAAGGTGTCGGCTCCCTCTGGGGAACCTGTGGGTGGCTTGTTTCCTTGGTGGTGATGTAGGCGTGTCTCCTCCGAGTTGCTCATTTTCCTGAGAATTTATCTGTGATGATTCTCTGAGGCCTGGGTTAAGGGTCTTTCTAGAAATGATCTGCTCTACAGAAAGGAGGAGCTTCCAAAACGGGGACACTTTAAGCAAAAGTCTCTGCTTGAGGTGGCTTTTTTGTGTGTGTTTTAATCTCACAGGTGCATGAATCCAGACCTGTGTGTGGGCCTCGCTCGTGGTTACGAATCTGCAGGGAATTCCCCCTCTTACCTCCGCTCGGTGCCAAGGTGTCAGACAACAGAGCGTTTGTCTTTATTCATCCTTTCTGCTGGCTCTCAGCTTTCTGTGGGGTGACCTAGGAGACCTCCCACCCAGGCGGGCCCTGGGCTTTATCTGCTGTCCCCGGGCCCATGCAGTTGGCAGAGTGCAAGTCACAGTCCCCACAGCTCCACAGAGGCCCTCGGCTAACTCTGAGGCTTTCTTTTCTGTTGGAATTCCTGGTGATTTTCTGGCTGGGGTCTGTGGGTTCCTTCCTGTCATGTTTTAAGTGATGGTCCCCAAACTTAGCTTGTCGTGACAAGAAACTGGAAGTCTTTGGGAGAGAATTTTCCATCTCTGCCTTGAGCGCCCCCACCTCAGACCCAGTTCCCTGATCCCACAGGGGGCGTCTAGCCTGGGGCCCCCCACCCTCCCCCCACCCGTCCTCCCATGGAGGCTGGATCCCGGCCTCTGTGGCTTGTCCCCAGCCCCTAGCACTCGAGCACCTCGCAGATTCGGCCCCTGCCCCCTGCTGTGGGTTTCCACTCTTGAACTGGGGAGATGGCTCCAAGCGATCCTTTCTCCTGAGAGCTTCTCTCTCGCGCTGTGCTAGAAATGCAAAGTAGGAGAGCCACTTTGATCCTCCGTTCTCTTCTCCCACGGCCCCCTTCCTTCTGCTAGCAGGCGGGGGCCACGCTGGCTCCAGCAGAGAACGCACGAGGCACCCTCTCTCTGTGCTGTAGTGCAGGACTTCACAGCATGAGGGGACACAAAGCAGCCCAGTTTGCCCTCACGGACGCCATTCTCCCCGGGGCGTGGGAGAAGAGGTCAACAGCCCCCTGTGTACTGAAATCAGATGGGGTCAAGGCGAGTATGCTAGCTGAAGGGAACGTGCTCTCTCCCTCTCCATTCACCATGGGCGATGCATCTGCCGCTCCACCAGCCAGTAGGCAAGGGCTCAGCTGCTCCGGAAGGGCTTAGGACGCTGAGGTCAGTCCTAGCACCCAGGACAGAATGACGTCAGCTTCATTCTTCATTCAGGCCCCTCCCTCAGCCCCTCCTGGAAAGTCAACCCCATCCCTTCTTTGGCTCAGAATGCATCTTAGCCAGCAGGAGACCAACTTGCTTTCTCTTCTAAACATCTGTTTTGTTATAAGTCATTTATTTTAGTTACAAATCCAAACACTCCAAATAAATATCCTCTTAACCACCACTCCGACTTTACTTCCCTCTCCAGCGATAACAGGGGTTTTATGATCAGTTGGCTGTGTATCTACCCCAATCCTTTTCTATAACTTTAGATTTTTTAAAACACTATTTATTTTTGAGAGACAGAGACAGAGCGCGAGCAGGGAAGGGGCAGGGAGAGAGGGGGACACAGAATCCGAAACAGGCTCCAGGCTCTGAGCTGTCAGCACAGAGCCTGACGTGGGGATTGAACCCACAAACTGTGAGATCATGACTTGAATCAAAGTCAGATACTTAACTGACTGACCCACCCAGGTGCCCCCTTTTTCTATGACTTTATATACATGAATGTGTATATATAATTGCCTTGTCTAATTTGGTAAATATAAAGGATCTACTGTACATATTGTCTTGTAGTCTGCCTTAAAAAAAAAAATCAGTCTTGAGGTGCCTAGGGTGGCTCAGTAGGTTAAGCGTCTGACTTTGGCTCAGGTCATGATCTCGCGGTTAGTGGGTTCGAGCCCCGCGTCGGGCTCTGTGCTGGCAGCTCGGAGCCTGGAGTCTGCTTCGGATTCTGTGTCTCCCTCTCTCTCTGCCCCTATCTCACTTGCCCTCTGTCTCACTCAAAAATAAATAAACATTAAAAATGTTTTTTTAATCAGTGTAATTATCCTCATTCCTTTTTAAACTGAGGTATAATTCACATATATCATTACATTAGTTTGTGACATAATTTGATATTTGCACCTATTGTGAAATAGGTCTAGTTAACATCTGTCAGCACACATGGCTACAAAAATTTTGTGTGTGATAACTTTTAAGATCTACTCTCTTAGCAACTTTCAAGTACGCAATGCAGTGTTGTTTAGTCATCATGCTGTACATTACATCTCCATGACTTACTCATTTTAGAGCTGGAAGTTGATACCTTTTGACCCTCTTCACCCCTTTCGTTCACCCCCTCCCCGGCCACCAGCAATCAGTTCTCTGTATCTGGGAGGGAATTTGTTTCTTTGTTTGTTTTTAGATTCTCCATGCAAATGAGATCATATGGTTTTGTCTTTCTCTTTTTTTCCACTTAGCATAATGTCCTCAAGTTCCAAGCATGTTGAAACAAATGACCAGATTTCCTTCTTTTTTATGGCCAAATAATATTCCATTGTGTACAGATACCACGTTTTCTTTATCCGTCCATCCATTGCTGGGTAGTTAAGTTGTTCTGATGGCTTGCCTTTGTAAATAATGCTGAAATGAACACGGGAGTGAGTATATCTCTTTGGGTTAATGTTTTTGTTTCCTTCTGATAAATACCCAGACGTGGAATTCCTGGATCATATGGTAGTTCTTTTTTCTTAAGTTTTTGAGGATTCATACTGTCCTCACTTAAAAAAAAAAATTTAGGGGCACCTGAGTGGCTTAGTTGGTTAAGCGTCCGACTTTCGCTTAGGTCATGATCTTGCGGTTCGTGGGTTTGAGCCCCGCGTCGGGCTCTGTGCTGACTGCCAGCTCAGAGTCTGGAGCCTGTTTCAGTCTGTGACTCCCTCTCTCTCTGACCCTCCCTGCTCACGCTGTCTCTCTCTCTCTCTCCTAGAAATAAATAAAACATTTTTAAAAAATTAAAAAAAAATAATGCCCATTTTTGAGAGACAGAGAGAGAGAAAGAGAGAGAGAATGAGTGGGGAAGAGGCAGAGAGAGAGGGAGACAGAGAATCCGAAGCAGGCTCTGTACTTACAGCAGAGAGCCTGATGTGGGGCTTGAACTCATGAACTGTGAGATCATGACCTGAGCCAAAGTCAGACACTTAATCAACTGAACCACCCAGGTGCCTCTGTCCTCATTCTTTTTTTACTGCTGCAAAAAATTCTTTGGAATAGGAGAGGCTATTATAGTCCATTCAATGGTTCCTTTACTGATGGGCAGGTAGGTTGCCTGGTCACCAAGAATGCTACAGTGAGCATCACTGGATGCAGCTTTTTGAGTTGTTAAGATTGCCTTCGACCCCCGACTTCTTCCCCTTCCGGTACTGGCTCTGAGGCTGGTCACAAATGCTTTGGTGCTTTCTTCATAGATTCAAGTTCTGCTCAGTTCTGGGCTTCGAAGTCTCCCAGTTTATAAAAAGTCAGTAAGTAAAGCTTTGGAGCCCTCTGTCAGGGGGCAAGGTCCAGAGCCTTGCTCCTCCCCACCACCTCCCCGCCTCTGTCTGGATTCCTGAGGACCACAGGCCTCTTTTGGGGTCTGGTGGAGGTACCCCGGTAGGAGAGCCGAGCTTTGTGACTTAGGCCAGCACAGCCAGCCCGTGACAGGAACATCTTCCGGGTTGTAATTTACATGATCATACTTGTGTCAGATACATGCTTTTCTGCTCCATCTGGTAAATTTCCTTTTCTCGTGTGGAAGTAAGTTGGAATTGTCCCTTAGCAGCTGAGGGGAATTGGCTCAGGGTGTCTGGAGTGAGGGATAGGGAGGGAAGTCAGCCGTGAGAACTGGGGTGTCCCCCCTCGGCAGCTGAGTGGAGACGGACAAGGAGGCCCATATTCTTCTGCAAAGAACTTTCTACCAGTCAGGTAATGTGGACAGTCAGGAAGCTACCCAAAGGGCCGGTGTGCCCTCCAGCTTCCAGGTGCTGTCAGCTAGGGTGGGTCCCCCCCATGCGCTCTCTGCAAGGGGACGCCCCGTCTGACAGGTCTGATGTTGTTAAAAAAAAAAAACAACCCTAGCAGAGTGTCAGTGTGACATGTAATGGAAGCAGAGTCTAATTCATCTGTAACACAGCCAACATGAGATAATGCTGGAGGGACGGGAGGGCCAGGGACTGGTGAGAAATACAGAAGGAGCCGTGGGAGGGAGGGAAGGGCCCTGGGTCTACGGCTTGGGTGAAAGCCCTGGGTTTGTCCTCCTTCCTTTGTTCTAATTCAAAGCTCGCCAGGCAGCCTCTGGCTGCTAATTTGTTTTCCTACTGACCTTGGTCTGGTGGGGGGGGGGGCTCAGAGAGGATGGGGGGCTTGCTTAGGGTGGTTCTGCCAGAAGGTGGGAAATCCAGGGTCTGTGAGACCCCAGGACACGACAGTTTCAGCGGCATGTCCTGGGCCCCCACACGGGTGTCCCTGACCCTGTAAAGGCATGTCACCATTGTAGGCTTCCAAACGGGCAGTGGGGTCTTAACTCTGGGGCCTTGGGGCTCCCTCCCCTCCTTCCAACCTGAGCACCGCCCCCCCCACCCCCCGCCTCCTAGTGACTTGAGGAAAACCAAGCCCCTGAGTCACCCAGACCTGGAACTGGTGTGACCCAGCAGCCCCAGTGGAGAGGCCCCCTGGGTTTTATCTGTCACCCACAGGCCTTGGTTCACATGGCTGGTCTTTCTTAAGAGCCACGAGCCCCTCCAACTTGGCCGGGGCCGGAGGGTGAACGGCGGCCAAGCCCCCCGCGGGGGCTTGTGTCGTTGCCCCACAAGTAGGGTGGGGCATTTCCCCATTTTCCCAGGAAAGCCCTCAGTTCCAGGAAAATCCGACGGTCCCACTGGCAAGCCTAAAACCCTGTCTTCGCATTCACGGGGACGGTGGACGGCCAAGGGGTGGCTCCGTTCGCCCTGTGGGGCCATCCTCTGACCTGGACGCTTGGCAGAAATGGGCACCTGTCACTCAGCTTGATCCCAGGAGCCAGTCCTGGGCTCAGAACGTGCAGCCCTCAGAGATTCGGGCTCGGTTCGCACCAGCGTAGCGGGGGCCGCAGGGCTAAAGAGACTGCTGTTTTAGGGAAAAGCGGGGCTGGAGTTTTCAGCATTTTTTTCCCCTTCCATGACTCTTCACGCCACCTCCTTGGCCGGTGCTCTGAGCCGGCACTGGCCATCTTCTCCTTTGCTGCCAAGCAGTCCCCCACTACCCCCCACCCCCGGCTCATATGAGCTTGAGGAACCAGCATGATCTTGGCCCCGCCCCCTCAGCCCCTGACAGTCGGGAGGTCAGCGCGTGCGGTGGCGAAGGTCACACTAAGGAACGGCCGATGGAAGAAGTCGTTCTCATGGGCTGCTGCTGGCGGTCCAGAGCCGGGACCTTGAAGGTCATCTCCAGACGTGGCCTCTGGAGACGAATGGCTGGGAGCCGCCGTCAGGGCCTGACTCAGGAGGTCCTGATGAAATACCCAGAGAGTTGTTCAGGCGGGGAGAGTAATGGCCCCCAAAGCTGTCTGCATCCTGTTCCCCAGAATCCACGAACACGTTACCTTACATGGTCAGATGGACTTTGCAGGGTTGGTAAAGTTAAGGGAAGGTGAGTAGAGAAAGCAGCGGCGGCAGCAGATGGGCGCGATCAGGGACTGGCGGGGGCTGGGGGGGCAGGAAACAGGAGGTCTCGGGTGAAGCCCCTGGACCATTCCGACCCCACACCTTGCTGGAGGTTGTGCCTGAGTCAGACGTGACAGTGTTCGAAGCCTGGGTCTGCCGCTCGCCGTGTGCGCTTCAGCCCCTCTGCCGCCCCTGCCTGATGGTGGCCGCGGCCTTAACCTGCCTCAGCGTGAGGTGCCCAAGCTCCAGCGAGCTCTGGGACGTGGCGGTTTTTTTTTTTCTTAAGCGTTCATGTGCGTGCACATCACCTGGAGAGCTTGTGAACGTGTGAGCCAGAGAGTCCTCAGTTCGAACAACTCTCCTGGTGGCGCTGGCGCTGCCGGTCTGGGAGCCAGCTTGGAGCGGTGAGGATATAGGACAAAAGTCAGAGAGGCTCCCTTTCTGGGCACCAGCCTGTTCCCTCTGCGACAGGATGGGAACGAGGCCAGGAGCGTGCTGTGGGTACCAGACGCTGTGCTCCACACCCCGCGTTGCTGGCAGAGGGAGGCCTTCTCCGACCTTGAGCGACAGTGACCCAGCCACTTGGAGCACTCCATACGAGGCCCGGGGATATAGGGGAAACCCCTGCCTTAGAAGGTCACACCCTACGATCCCCACCCCTGGCCGAGCCTCACAAGCGCCTGGGGCACCTACTTAAATTCCTGATACCTGGCCGCATCCCAGACTCCCTGAGTCAGACTCTCAGGGGGTGGCGGATGGGCCCGAATATTTTGAGATGATTCCTGAGGTGATTCTGGTACAGCAGATCCACAGACCAGGGCTGAGAACCACATCTGTGTAGAAGGATGTATTAGGCATCTTGGTGTACAAAGAATTCAGCCCGGGCGAACAAGGCAGAGATGGTCTGTTGCGGAGAAATGGGACTTCACAGAGGAGACGACTGAAATGGGTTTTGAGGGATGTGTAGGAGTTTTCCAGGAGGCCAGCATTTGGATGGGAGTAGGAAAGGTGTTTTAGGTGAAGGAAATGGTTTTTGCAAAGGTGTTGAGGCAAAACATGGTGGTATATTTAGGAGACTAAATGATTGTGTGGCCAAAAGGTCACAGAGAGGTCGGGCTGGGAAAATTGCCAGAGGCAGGCCACCATGTCAGGAGGACAGTCTGGTTTTGATCTTGCAGAGGTGAGGTGTCCGGACTGAGAGATTCTCTGCAGGGGGCACCTCCTTTCTCTCTGGGCCAGTGGGGCTTAGCTGCTGTATGAGCTCTGCCGCTTTTCTACGCCTCTTACAATGCTTCCTTTTCCTCCTGTTCTGCTGGCAGCATAGTTTCCTCTCTGGGGGTAGTCCGAGCTGTCCTTTCCTCTTATATGCCCACTGTCACATGGATGTTAATGTCCGTCTTCACAGCCACTCTTCAGTCTCACAGTCATGGAGCTGGTATACCCACTTGACAGATGAGAAAACTGAGGCTCAGAAAGGGAAAGTGACAAAACAGGCCCCCTCAGAAAACCTGCTTGTGGTTGGCTAACAATGACCTTGTGTGCTTGACGTTTTACCACTGGCCTTCGGTGTCTGTGCCGAAGTAATGAGTCAGGAAGTATCCTGAGGCACTGGGGGGTGGGATAGGTGTGGGCTTTCACTGCCCCACATCTCGCAGACTGCGTGTTACTTCTTGGCCTGTGGAGGGGGGGGCGCCTGCTCCCTGCTGGGACCACCCGGAGGGCTGAGCCCACTTTGAACATGAGATAGTAGCTGTGTGGGGCGCCTGGGTGGCTCAGTCAGTTGAGCGTCTGACTTGCTCAGGTCATGATCTTGCAGTTCGTGGGTTTGAGCCCCGCATTGGGCTCTGTGTTGACAGCTCAGGGCCTGGAGCTGCTTCTGATTCTGTGTCTCCCTCTCTCTCTCTGCCCCTCCCCCCCAAATAAATAAACATTGAAAAAAATGTAAAATTCTGGTCTTTAGCGACCTGATACCCAGCACTGTTACCTAGATAAAAGTCACGTGACCATGGTTGGGCCCCTTCTGCTCTGACCCTCAATTTACTCATCTGTAAATGGGTATAGTCACCCTGGAAGTGGCTGAGGTTTTGTCAGTCGCTGACTGACAGCTGTCGTAGCTTATGTGACCCTGCTTCTAGACCCCGGTGATCCATGCTGGCCAGTAGGACCCCTTCCCTGCAAACTGCTGAGCTGGGTCTAGCCAGGAGGGGTCCTGTCTTATGTGGGCAAAGTTGTGCAGGTGACAGCCTAGAAGCCACAAGGGGCCATTTTCCTCCACCACGTGGGAAGTGGGTCTGGGGTAAGAATCAGATCCACAGACTGAGAAGCAGAGAGAGATCCCGAGTGCCCTGGAGTCCTGGCACCTGTCATATGCAGGGCAAGGTCTCCTCTGCTTTCTTACCCTTTGCACTCGATGGCAATTTTTCCGGAAACTTCCCAGAATGATGATGCCCTTTTGCCTAACCCGGTTCACATTGTGGTTTTTGTCTCTGACTTAATCAGCCTTGTGTTATCTTGCCTGTTTTCAAGTGAGGAAACTAAGCCTCAGAGAAACAGGCTTGCCCCAAGGGACCCCACGGAGTGAATGCGAAGCTGGTGTTTGGCCTGAGGACCCCTGTAGCCCAAAGCTTGTGGGCTTCCCTCTCCCACAGTGTCTCTTGTGAGCCAGGCTCCCGGAGAAGCCCCTCTGTTTCTCTCCATGTCAGCAGGAGCCTGTCAGGGAAACAGAAATGACACAGGATTTCAACAGAGGAAATTTAATAAAAGGATTGGGTTACGCAGAGCGGAAAAAGAAGCAAGGGAATACTGAGGAAAACCCAGAGGAAATAACTAGAAAAGAGCTCTCACCTGGAGGGGAAGGGGAAGGAGATGGAGTGGCAGAATCTAGATGCCCAGAGGGTCTCCGGGCCTCAGTCACTGACGAGGGGCGTCTCCCAGCCTGCAGGTGCTGCCCGGGGGCACCGTAGGGCCGGTTCTGGGGTGTTGGGCCCGGAGTCCGGGTTTTAGGGCTCTACCTAGGTACACCACGTGACCAGAAAGAAAGAACAGGCTTCCCACGCTCTAGGAAGCAGGCTCAGGTGGGGCTGGGGGTGCCGGAGGGACACCCTCGGCCTGCCCCAGCTCCCTCCATGCGAATTCGGACCTGCTCTGTCCAGGTCTTCTTTAGAGGAGACTGGACAGCTCACAAGGTGATGTCCTCGGAGAATTAGCCACTTCCTGGCCAAGGGGCAGGATCCGGATTCGGTGTGGTAACAGATACCTTCCTAGCCTCTCTGGAGGCCACCTCTTCGTGGGGGCATCTGCTCACATTCGAGAACAGGCTTCAGGCCTTGGTGAGAGGGTGGTGCTTTGCTCCGGCCCCTCCCTGAGGCCCCCTCCGTGCCCTGGCGTATCTGGCCCTGACCTTCACTGGGCCAGACGCTGCGGAGGCCTGGGGATCCTCTGGATGCAGCAGCTGTTGAGGAGGCCCTGAGGCTACTGGAGGCTGTCACACTCTCTTTGTCTCGCTTCTTCCTCCTCCCCACTCAGTGGATCTGATGTGAAAGCAGCAGGTTGGGATTTGGCCATGAGTCATCCTTTGCTCTGTCACTTCCTGACACTGGACACTGGCAAGCTACTTGTACTTCTTCTAAAATATAAAAACCCTGCAACTTTATGGGTCCTTTAGCCATGACCTACCCATTCTTTATGTGATGTATAATTGTATGTACCACATCTATGCACACTACTAACCCCACAACTTACACTTATAATTGTATATTTTTATTTATTCTTTGTATATTTTTATTTATTGTATAATTATTTTTTATTTTTTTATTTGAGAGAGAGTGCACACGTGCAGGGTAGAGGGGCAGAGGAAGAGAGAATCCCAAGCAGGCTTCACGCTCAGTGCGGAGGCCAGTGTGGGGCTCGATCCCACGACCCTGGGATCATGGCCTGAGCCCAGATCAGAGTCAGATGTTCAACCCACTGAGCCACCCAGGTCTCCTATAACTGTTGCTTTAAACAGTCACATACACTTTTAAAAAGGGGGGAGGGGCGCCTGGGTGGCTCAGTTGGTTAAGCATCCGGCTTTGGCTCAGATCATGATCACGTGGTTTGTGAGTTCGAGCCTCACAGTCAGAGCCTGGGGCTTGCTTCCGATTCTATGTCTCCCTCTCTTTCTGCCCCTCCCCTGCTCATGCTCTGTCTCTCAAAAATAAATATTTAAAAGGGGGGGAATGTCTTTTCTATTTATCCATAATTTGTCATTCCTCACATTCTTTGTTCCTTCCTGATAATCTGGGTTTCCATTTGGTGTCATGTCCCTTCTACGTGAAAAACCCTCTTTGATATTTCTGTTAGGTATACTGGTGAGAAATTTTCTTGGTTTTCACTTAGCTCACTTTCAGTTTTGAAAGATTTTGAGTTGATAGGTTTCCCCTCACTCCCAGCCTCATGCTTATGTTTTTTAAATAATTTTTTTAATGTTTATTTATTTTTGAGAGAGACAGAGTACAAGTGAGGTAGAGGCAGAGAGAGAGGGAGACACAGAATCTGAAGCAGGCTCCCATCTCTGAACTGTCAGCGCAGAGCCCGACGCAGGGCTCGAACCCAGGAACTGCGAAATCAAGACCTGAGTGAAGTTGGGTGCTCAACCGACTGATCCACCCAGGCGACCCTCCCCCAGGATTTTAAAGCTGTCCCACTGTCTTCTGACCTCCATTCTTTCTGATGAGAAGTCTGTGATATTTATATCATTCTTCCTCTGGGTGAAATTAATTATTTTTGCTCTGTGTTCAAAATTTTCTCTTTGTGTTTGGCTTTTCTTAGTTTGATTTTATGTCTAGGTGTGTATTGCGTACTTATTCTTCTCGGGGTTCACAGGGAGTTTTGAATGTGTTAGCTTATGTCTTTCACCAAAACTTGGAGGAATTTCAGCCACAATTCCTTCGAAACATTTTTTTTTCATTCCATTCTCTCTCTCCTTTCCCTCTTGGACTAAAAATTATGCAAACGGTAGACCTTTTGATATCACACGTCTCTGAGGCTCTATTTTCTTTTCCTGGGTTCTTTTTTTTTTTTGTTGTTCTTTATGTTGGATACTTTCTATTGATCTATTTCCAGGTTTGCTCATTTCCTTCTGTCATCTCCACTATGCTGGCAAGCAGACTCCTGGTGGTTGCCTGTTTCTGGTTACTTTCCAGTGTTTTGTTTTGAAACTTTGTGTCCAGGGTTCCTAGTTGTTATTTGTGGTCTAGTGGGGACTTCTCTGCCATTACTGGAAACGGAACTGTGGGGGTTACTCCTGGGTGATACTTTCTTCCCCTAGAAAGTTATAGTGATGAACCTGACCTCATAGCTTCTTTCTGTAAAATATCTAGCATTGGATTCAGCACACAGTAGGTTCATTACCCATCCCACCTCTATTCCTGGTCAGCTGAGCCTTGATTCTATTCCCACCTTTCCTCGCCCACCAGACAAAGCAAAGGCATATCCTTGGGGGTGGATAATTGCCCCCCCTCTTCCCCCAGGCTCTTCAACTCTAGGCAACAAAGGAGTATCTAAGACTAGTCTTGAGATCATGTTCCAGGCTGTGTTGTGACTCCTTTATCATCAAACCCTGGAAATACACTCTGGATAGTTCCCGGGAGGCCTAGTCCAGGTACCAAGGCTTTTTCTGCCCTCTGTGTCTCCTCGGGGCTGAAGCAGGGAAGGGAAACTTATACATAAGCAAGTAGGGGTGCTGAGGCAAGGAGGGAGAAGAGAAGGCTCTGGTGGATACAGGGAGGAGAGAGCAGGTGGCCTTGCTTGTTGAGGGTTGCCTGTGCTGAGGACCACGGCATCCACCGGCACGTCTCCTCTAAGGCTGACTCCAGGATAAAGTCTCCTGTGGCATCAGTAATGGGCCAGAGATGCTACACAGTGTCGACGGCCATGGGATGGCCTTGGGTGAGGAAGGTGGCCTCTGGGGCTCATTTCTTTAGGTAAAAGGAAGAACCCTTTCCTGTGAGAATTAAATAAAAGATGGTCATAAAAGTGCTTTGCAGACAGTAAAACTCCCAGAGTTGGGGATGTATTACTCGTGTTTTCCCTGAGCGACTGTCACTTTGTGAGTAATAAATAGCAATTTTCGGGAGTGGCTTTCTGTGCCAATGTCATTCAAAGGTTTCAGTGAAATAGCTCTTTTAGTGTTTACTGCCAGCCTTGTGTCTGCCTGGCATTCAAGCAGGACTGAGTCACCCCTCCCCTTTGGCCCCTGAGGTCCGGTGCCTGAGCAGACTTGGGTAGGTCGGCCTTTTTTCCCCCATTTTGATGGATTCTGTCCTTGGGCAGAGACCTGGGCGGCTCTGTCCCACCTTCTATCAGATATGCCCAGGTAGGTCTGCACTGCAGCAGGGGCACAGCCCAGGCCGAAGCTGGGGCCACTCTGTCCCCTCCGCTAGAATGAGAAGGAGGAGTGACAGCCTCTTGGCCTGTCACAGGCCTCGAGACCTGAGCACTCACTCATGAGCCGCGTCCATATGAAAGCCATGACCATGAAGCCCCCAAAACCTAGAGCTCTAGGTGGACCGTTATAAATAACACTGCTGTGAATATCTTTTGTGTTCACAAATTTCTCTGGATTCCATTTTTTTTAAATTTTTTTATTTATTTATTTTTATTTCTAGGAGAGAGAGAGAGAGACAGCGTGAGCAGGGGAGGGTCAGAGAGAGAGGGAGTCACAGACTCTGAAACAGGCTCCAGGCTCTGAGCTGGCAGTCAGCACAGAGACCGACGCGGGGCTCGAACCCACGAACCGCGAGATCATGACCTAAGCGAAAGTCGGATGCTTAACCGACTAAGCCACCCAGGCGCCCCTCTATTTTTTTTCTTAATAGAAAGCCTGAAGTGCAGGATTAGTGGTTCAAAAACCATGAACGCTTTTAGGCTCTTTGCAGACATCATAGTTGCTTTCCTCCAGTCTCGTGCCATTTATGTCCCTGCCTGCAGCGCACGCCTGCCTGCCTCACCACCTCATCAAGGGGCGTGAGCATTCTAGCTTTTCAGTGTATCCCTTTGATAGGTGGAAATGGTACCTCATTGTCATTTACATAGCGATCTCCTAGCAAATCCTCATCCTCCTTGATTGGATTGTACCCCACGCACCTGTTTTGGCTTGTGACTATCACTTGAGATGATCCTCCTGATGGCCAGGGTGGTGCTCTGGAGAGGCCTGTGTCTGAGCAGCTTGGGGGTCCCCACAGTTTCTTCCTTGGCTCCCGTGGTAAGTTGAAGAGGATGACCAGTGGGCCGTGGAAGAAGGCAAGGGCGTTGCAAAGCTCACATAATTTTCTTCTTTTTTTTATGTTTCTTTTTTTCTTGTTTCCAACTTAAATTTCCTTAAAAAGATTTTTTTTAATGTTTACTTACTTGGGGAGAGAGAGACAGAGACAGAGGGTGAGAGAGAGGGGCAGAGAGAGAGGGAGACACAGAATCGGAAGCAGTCTCCAGGCTCCACACCTGTCAGCACAGAGCCCAACGCGGGGCTTGAACTCATAAACTGTGAGACCATGACCTGAGCCAAGGTTGGACACTTAACCAACTGAGCCGCCCAGGTGCTCCTCCAGCTTACGTTTTCTCTTTGCATTATGGGTTCAGGTCGGTAAAAAGAAGAGCTATCTGACTTGGTGAGGCTTAGCTTAAACTTTGGAAGAAAATTTTAGACAATCTCGGTAAAGGTCCTAAAGTTCTTAAACAGTGCAGAAGCACTATTGATGAATAATTGGTTACTTAAGTGATTTTAAGGGAAAAGAGTCTATCAAGCGTTCTATCCTAGTATGTCACCCATTCATTTAGAAAGTCTTAAACTGGCCCATATATTTTTCATTATTGTAAGCAGCACAGATCTCTACTTGGTGGGTTTGATTTTTTTTTTAACTTAGCATTATTACCATATAAGGACATGATACCAGCAATAATAGAAGAGCATCTAAAAGTCATATTCACATACAACATCTCAGGGCCATCCTGGGCAGAGGGTGGTTCAGACCCCATTAACCCACTATACTGATAGGGAAGCTGAGAACAGAGAGCTTTAGGGACTCTTCCCAGCCTGGAAGAGTTAGTTCGAGTTGAAACTTACGCCTTGGTTTTCTTGTTCTGAGTTCAGTGGTTTTGGAGAACCTTCTAACCCGAGATGCTTTCACCTTGTCTAGTTAGGCATGGATCTGGCACTTTGTAAGAAGATGAACGGTGGAAACACAGTCCCCTCTGGAGGGCGAGGGGGGCCTGGGTGACCTCTAGGAGATGGAGTCAAGCTAGATCCCTGGAGGAGTCTTGAGTCTTCAAGATTCCTGAAGATACCTCTCCTTGGTTGGCTCACTCGAAGCAGAGGGTCCTGTTTTATCCGTGCCTTTCTCTTCTTCTGTCTGGTCCTTCTTACAGTTCCATCTTTAGCATCTCTACTTAGGTTCATTATTCAAGAATCATTTGAATGTTAAATGTGAGGCCTTGTTCAAGACACTGGGGATATGAAAAAGAAGAAGGCAGAAGCCTCAAGTCTAGGATCTCAGAGTAGAGGGGGCAGAATAAGGGTTCTTTACACTGTGAATGACCAAAAGCCCACTTCACACTGCATCAAAACAAGGGGAATCTGCAAGTGTCGGGCTAGCTGGAGGTATAGAGTGATCCAGGGCTCAACCTCTCTGTCTACCTTATTTCTCATGCTCTGTAAGGGATCCATTTTCAGGCAGTAGGTGGAGAAGGGAGGGAAGAGCATTCCAGATGAGAGAACTTCAAGGAGGCCAGCGTGGCTGGAGTACAGAGAACAGCGTAGTGAGAGGCAAGTGAGGGGGAAGGAGAGTCAGGGTCAGATCATATGGGGCCTGGGCCCTCTCTGGCGGAAGAGTGACATCAGATTTGCATGTTTAAAAAGATCAGTGGCGGGGACACCTGGGCAGCTTGGTCGGTTGAGTGTCCCACTCTTGAGCTCAGCTCAGGTCGTGATCCCAGGGTTGTGAGATTGAGCCTCACATCCAGCTCTGTGCTCAGTGTGGAGCCTGCTTAAGATTCTCTCTCTCTCCCTCCCTCCCTCCCTCCGCCCCTCTCCCATGCTCATGTGCTCTCTCTAAAATAAATAATAGTAAAATAAAAGATCAATGGCTGTAGAGGGGATATACAGCGGAGAAATTCCAGCGGATGTGGGGAGGCCATTGCAGAGCCCAAGGCAAGTGATGATGGTGCCATGGGTAGGTGGTTGCCAGGGGAGAGGGAGAGGAGGGCTTGAGAGATACTAAGGAAGTAAAAACAAGGTGCGATGATTGACTGGATGTTGTAGATGAGGGGAAGGAGGTGATGGCAGTGACTCCAACGTTTCTTATTTGCTTCATTGAATGGTTGGTGGTGCCTTTTACTGAGCTAGTGATGTTGGGAAGAGACTTAGACTGTAGGAAGAAGAGTTTGGTTCTTCACATTATGGTTATACGGCACCCGTGAAACATCCAATTGGAGATGAATTTTTCCCCTGGCTTCCCACCTTCCCTATCTCCCCCCCTTCCCTTCACCTCCCCTTTGCTCAAAATGGCCCAACATGGCCACCATAGCCCTTTCCAGCTCCAGTACCCAACAATGAATGACTGACTCTCTAAATTTAAATTTTCGAGAGACTGGATCAATTGGGCATTGGGCAGTCAATAGATTGGCTCCCCTTGGGTCATGTGACTAGCTCTCCTCCAAACAGAGATGACTGGGAAGGAGTGGTGAATCACATGGTACAAACATGGCTGCCTAGGGCTGCCTGCCACTTCAGCAGAAGCTAAGGAACAGGCGTCATAGACAGAGAGGCACTCCCAAATATACTGACCACATCTTTTTAAATTTTTATTTATTAAAATTTTTTTAAGTTTATTTATTTATTTTGAGAGAGAGAGAGAGTGGGCAGAGGTGCAGAGAGGGAGGGAGAGTCCCAAGCCAGCACAGAGCCTGACGTGGGGCTCGAACTCACAAATTGTGAGATCATGACCTGAGCTGAAGTCAAGAGTAGGATGCTTAACTGACTGAGCCACCCAGGCGCCCCTGACCACATCTTTAAAATGAGTTGTCAACTAGGAGGTGGGTAAGGTACCTGTACCTCTCAAAGGTTCGTGTGCCTAGGAGTGAGGGTCAGAAAGGACTGAGCTCCTCGGGCGCCTGGGTGGCTTAATCGGTTAAGCGGCCGACTTTCGCTTAGGTCATGATCTCGCGGTTCGTGGGTTCGAGCCCCGCGTGGGGCTCTGTGCTGACTGCCAGCTCAGAGCCTGGAGCCTGCCTCAGATTCTGTGTCTCCTCTCTGACCCTCCCCTGCTCACGCTGTCTCTCTCTCTCTCTCCTAGAAATAAATAAAACATTAAAAAAAAAAATTAAAAAAAATTAAAAAAAGAAAGGACTGAGCTCCATCTAGGCTCCAGACACTGAGAAACGTCTCCAGCCTCACCTCCCCATGAGCCTGGCACAGGGCAGGTTTTCTGGTCTTTGCTGGTGAGGGACCCCAGTTCCTAATGGGATCCACCGGCTTCTACGCTTGGGAGGATGGTGGAGGGAAAGCCCGTCCCTGGGCAGCAGAGCTAACCTGTGGCTTTCCCCAGTGACAGAGCCTAGGGATGATGCCGACCCAGGCCTGTGCTGAGCACTGCTGGGCTTTGTCATTTCTGGATCCCTCCCCACCCATCGCTCCCAACTCGGAGAAACTTGGAGACAAGGGCTGCCAGGCTCCTCCCCAGGGGCTTGTCACCTGCAGCCCGGGGAAGGGGATTTCCAAGGTCCATCCTTGTGGCTCAAGAGTCTCAGACCTGCGCAGCCTGGCTCCCAGGTCTTTGTGTCACAGCATCTGACTTCCTGGGACTGAGCCCCCGGGCACTCCAGTCATCAAGCCTGGACAGCCGTCCTTGCCCCGTTCTTACGCAGACCCGTACTCCTCCGAGGTGAGACTCCCCTGGGAGCCCTCCTTTACTGACGTCTGGGTCAGGACAGCTGCCCGACCTCATGTGCTCACATTTGCTGCATTTCTGCCTTTTCCTCCCGTGATACTGAGATTTCTAATAAATATATATTTGGGCTTTGTCTTCCGTCTCTGGCACCTCGCTCCTAGAACTGCTTGGAATTTCCCAAGGGAAGACAACGGTAGACGTGTCTTTTGTTATGTTCACGAGGCGACTTTAGGAGCTCATCTAAGGATGGGGGCTGGTTACCCGGAGAACCAATCATGTGATTAGAGGGTTGGAACTTCCAGTCACCTCCCTGACCTCCAGAGGTGGGAGAAGGCTGGAGGTTGGGTCAGTCTCCAATGGCCTGTGATTTCATCAGTCATGCTTGTCCCATGAACCCCCCAAAGGACAGGGTTTGGAGAACTTCTGGGTTGGTGAGTACTTGGAGATTTGGGGGAGAGTAGTGTGCTCAGAGAGGGTGTGGAAGCCCCAAGACCTGGCCCAGACCTCGCCCTATGCATCTCTTCCACTCGGCTGTTCCTGGGTTCTATCCTTTCCTAATAAGGTAGCAAAGAGGGTTGTTAGAACCCCCAATCTACAGCCGGGGGTGGGGGGGTGGTTGAGCTCTCCCTCTTCAAGTAGACAGTATCAGAATTGAGTTGGATTGAGGATATTTAGCTGGTGTTGGAGAATTGCTTCATGGGGTGGGGAAACACCCCTCCCTCGACACCCTCTCCTTTCTTCCCCTCCCCCCCCACTAGGATTGGTACTAGAATGGTCTCAGCTTCCTCTACTGTCTGCCTTCCTGCAAATCAACTCGACCCATAGGGTCCTCATCTGTAAGATGTGCATCATGATGATAACCCCTCGCACATGCACACAGAGACGGTGGAATCCAGAAAGCACTAAGCCAACAGTCCTCAAAGTGTGGTGCCCAGACCAGCAGCATCCAGAGTCTGAAACTGGCAGTTCGTGGTTGAACCAGCCTTCCAGGGGATTCTGATGCACGTTCAAGCTTAAGAAACACTGCACTAAATTCACTACCTGCCCTAGGAGGCTGAGATGGGAGCTGGGTCTGGTCTGCCGGGGCCAGCCTCCCCTCCCCAACTCACATGCCTCCTCCCACCCCCATAATCAGGGTCTGCTTCCTTCTTTTTTTTTTTTTAATATTTTTATTTATTTCTAGGAGAGAGAGAGAGACAGCGTGAGCAGGGGAGGGTCAGAAAGAGAGGGAGACACAGACTCTGAAATAGGCTCCAGGCTCTGAGCTGGCAGTCAGCACAGAGCCCGACGCGGGGCTCGAACCCACGAACCGCGAGATCAGGACCTAAGTGAAAGTCCGACGCTTAACCGACTAAGCCACCCTCGCGCCCCAGGGTCTGCTTCCTTCTGACTGAATGTGTCGGCTTCCAGTTTCATCACACCCAAGGTCCCATGAACGCTTATCCTTTCTCTGTTTCCAAAAGACCATAGGTTGTCTTTGACCTCCTTAGCAGCTCAGAAAACCCCAGGCTGGCTGGGGCAACAATCTGGGATGAATGATTTCCAAAGGGGGGGGGAAAGGGGGACCCCCAGGACATACTAGCCTGTCCCAAGCAAAGCTTCTCAGTGGAAGGTGATGGCAACTTAGGAAAAACTCCTTTCACCTCTCCAATTTACAGAAATGAGGTCTCAGAGAGCCAAATGTGTCTTGCTCAAAGCCACACAGCAGAGTGCGACGCCGGCCCCAGGACCAGGTCTGCTGGTTTCTACGCAGGGCTTCTTATCGTGGCATTTGAGTCGTGACATTCTACCCGACGCTGTTCACCATGCATCCCACCTCCCAGACTGATGTGTGATAAACTTCCAGCCTCGGGGAGCCAGCCCTGGCTGCACAGAACTGATCCCTCACTCGCGGCCGAGTAACCGAGCACAAAAGTCCCCAATAGACAGCGGTGGGGTTGGCGAGGTCTGATGAACCGCAAAAATCCCATTGTCTGTTTCCCCAAGTTCTACTTGGAGCCAGCGCTGCTCGAAAATCTGTTGATTCTGGGCCTCTTCCTGAGTTGGAATCTGCTGCCACCCCGCCTGACCCTCCCACCCCCCACTCTCTCCCCCTTCCCAATAGCCCCCCACCCCCGATGCTGCTTCGGTCTCCACAGCGGGTCTCCAGGGTGCGGCACTGCGGGAATCTCTCTCCATGGCAACAGACAGTCCTGCGCCAAACACATTCATTAGAAAGAGCTGGAAGGAAAACAGCCCAAACTCTTCCCGACCCGACCTTTTCTGGGGGAACTCGGCGGCCCCCTGGGAAAGTCTTCCCACCCCAAACCCCGAAGCAAAGAGTCCGTGACTCTTGTAGGACCTTAGCGAGAGAAAGAATTTCGAGGCTGAACTTGAGCTGCTCGTTTTCCAGATGGTGCCAGAGAGGGCACAGAACTCCCCCAAGGCAACGTGGCTGGTTTCTGGAGTGAGGACCTGGCCGCTGGGCCATCAGCACAGGCTTGTGCCTCTCAGAGAAGCTCCCCGAAGGGCAGTGCCATGGACTGAATTGTATCCCCCCTTCGTATGTTGAAGTGTTAACTCCCAACAGGATTGTTTTTGGAGATGGGCTGACAGGACTGTGGCCCTATAAGAAGACAAAGGAGAGGTCTCTCTTTCAATTTTTTAAAAAAAATTTTAATGTTTTATTTATTTCTGAGAGAGAGAGAGAGAGAGAGAGTGTGTGAGCAGGAGAGGGTCAGAGAGAGAGGGAGATACAGGATCTGAAAGAGGCTCCAGGCTCTGAGCTAGCTGTCAGCACAGAGCCCGATGCGGGGCCTGAACCCACGAACTGTGAGATCATGACCTGAGCTGAAGTTGGCCCCCAACCCACTGAGCCACCCAGGCGCCCCTCTCTTTCAATTCTTAAAGAATCTTTGGTTATTTTTGAGAGAAAGAGACAGACAGAGCATGAGTGGAGGAGGGGCAGAGAGGGAGACACAGAATCCAAAGCAGGCTCCAGGCTCTGAGCTGTCAGCACAGAGCCCGATGCAAGGCTTGAACCTACGAACCGTGAGATCATGACCTGAGCCAATGTTGGAGGCTTAACTGACTGAGCCACGCAGGTGCCCCAAGAGATCTCTATTTCTCTCTGTGCCGTGTGAGGCCACAGTGAGAAGGCCACCGAGTACAAGGCAAGAAGAGAGCCCTTACCAGAATCCAACCATGGTCTTGGACGCTTAGCCTCCAGACTCTTGAGTAAATACACGTGTGTCGCTTTAGCCGCGCGGTCTGTGGTATTGCGCCATGGCCGTCTGAGCTGACTAAGACCACCTTTGAGTCCGTCACATTCTCATTCAGCGTCGCTAGCGGACCCTGGAATGCCTCACGTGGTGCTTGGAGAGCTCTTATAAGTAATACCTTCTCCCTGGATTGCTGGGAAGTCACTTACTTGGTTTTCTTGACCCCCAAGAATACGCCAGTTTAGTTGACTCTGTGTGTTAGGCTGGCCTGGGCAGTAAAAGCAGGTTGTGCTGGGTGTGGATGAGAGCATGGCTCACGGCTCTAGGGGGCGACAGGGAGAGGATGAGCGCCTCAGTCCTGCCTCCCCTCCAGCACCTGCGCCCCCCCCCCAACTGCCCCACTTCCACCTTCACCTTCCACAGACCCGGAGCTCCAGCCTCGCTGAAAACACCATGGTGTCCCCAATGTGCCGTGCTGTTCATTCCCCCATGCCTTCACGTGTACATCCACGCTGCCCGAAACACTCCTTTCTTTGTTCCCCTGGCAAGCCCCCGAGACCCAATGATCTCCTCTTCCACGAAGCCTTCTTCCACAACCCACCGGGACTCCCATTCACTCATAAACACACACCTACACAACAGCCATATACGCATAGACATGTGCGCACACACACATACTAGGTTCTAGATTGCAAACAATAGTCACCAACTCTGGCTCATTCCAACAGAAAAGGTCTTTATTTAAAGGATACTGGGTCACCTCCAGATACCCTGGAATTGGGAAGGCTATGCGGCCACCCACAGTGCCCTGTGGCACCCCCAGCACCAGGTGCGGGACGTCACGGGCACAGGGGCGTGTGTGATGGCTTGCGTCGCCAGCCGTGCCATCCCCGGCCCCTGGACGGTGTCCTGGAACTGGTGCCATCTCGACCAGCAGGGATGCTTCGGGTCGTTTCTGGAATCCTCCCTTCCCTGTGGCACTAGCTCCCATTCAGACCCTGGGCCAGAGCCCGGGTCACGCGTCATGCCCTGGCTCTGGGGCGGGAGGGGGGCTCCTTGCTTCACCCGAGAGCCGTATGGAGGGATTCCCCAGATCAGAGAAGGGGATTCAGATGCTGGGTGGCCAAAATCCTAACAGACGTCTCCTAGATGTAGCATGTGTATTTGGGGAGTTTTTGAAATTCTCATTATTCATGGTAGTTCTGTTCTGTAAAGTCACTATAAACACTGAATTCATGAATATCGAGGCATTCTTAGGGAGCATGCAGGCTTCAGTCCCTGCAAGCCTTCGATCACAACATTTTTGTTAAGAGATCAATACATACGTGTGTGTAAGACACCATATTTGATACACGTTGTTGATTCACTGACATGGAACTCACAGCCAACAGCACCATTGACCACTGATGCCTGAAGCTTACCTAATGCTATTTTCTCTGTGAGGCACACCCAGCCTCCTCGTACTTGGGAGCACCCGTCAGCACTTCAGCACCACACTTGGGACCCGTCTAAACAGTGAAATCGCCTCCGAGAGCACAAAAACACAGAAAGCACGTCACGAAATAGAGCATGAGAAAGACACCTGTGTAAGAGTTGAGACAGGAAGGCAGAGGCATCACCTTGCTTAACTTCAGCCGGGAGCGTGTGCACCGTATTGCTCAAAACTTTGCCTTTCTTGGCGTGTCCGTGAGTGACTTACCAGTCATCGATTGGGGGGTTCTAAACAAATTTTACCTAGTGGGCAAATCTGAAAAATACAAAATCTGTGAATAATGAGGACTAATTGTGTGTATGTGTGTGTGTGTGTGTGTGTGTATTGCATAACTAAGGGGAAAAAAAGCCTCCCGTTGAAGGCAACGAGATTATTGAATACATGTGAATCCCAAACTCCCGGAGAGTGATTGGAAGCCAGTGAGCTGTCCCCCGCGAGGGACTGAGTAGGAACGGATTGGAAGGCATTGCTCACCTCCTGGACCATCACGTTAGGGTTCCGGGCCAGAGGGGTGCGGTGCGCGGAGAGGGGAGGGCGTGCTGGCTTGGGAGTCTGCGAAAATATTTCCAGCCATATGTATAAATAATATTTTTATATATAAATTCATCTATCTATATGATATCGATCATCTCTCTATATATGATATGGATATATATAAATTCATCTATCTATCTATATATACATATATGTATATATAGATATATGACTTTTTTAATACATAACATTTTTCCATATGTATTTCCACACCTACACATCTTGTGGCGGTGAGGTTTCTCACCCATTGAGGACGCCCCCGTTTCGGGGGACAGTGGATATCTGCTAGGACATTAGTCACTCTGCAAGTGTCCAGTTAGACTTAGTCATGGAGGACCCTTGACTGCTTTCTCTGTGGGTAGGTAGACTCTGGGGGCAGAGGACAGATAGAACCCAGGGAATAGTGCCCCTTCTAGTCCTGAGGGATTTTCTTAAAGGGATAAGAAGGTGCAAGTAGGTGGGGGACCCTGAGAACATCCAGCTAGTGGCCGCATGGTCACCATTTCCATGGGAAAGATGGAGTAGCTTTCCTGGTAAGACTGAGTTGGACTGACTCCCTAGAGAGCTCATAAGAAATGCACACGGCCTCTGGGCAAGAAGGAACTCAAAGACTGGCAGGACCTTTGGGCCACGGGTTCCTGGCTGTTTTCCAAGGTGTGTTACCCAAGGGGCTTAGGGATATCTTCCTAATTAAGTGAATTCGGGGTGGGGGGGAATCCTCTTTTCTGGTCACAGAGGTATGGCCCCTCCCTTACAAATGCCGTGTGCTCCTATGAGCCCCCAGATCTCTAGCTCTGCTTGCTAGGGGCCTGCGCTCGTGGACCAAAGAGATCTGTCTGCACAGTGCTCTGCTCTGCACACCAACCCTGCTGGGCACGGGGAGGGAGTGACGGGAAGGCGAGGTGTCCAGGACAGATCCTTACTGTGCCAAGGGGTCTCCTATCCTTAGGCGCAGAAAACACACATACGCAAAAGGAGAAAAATGACAAAGTGAGGGGGGAAAAGCCGCAAATTTTTGCATCACTCAGAAAAATAAAGCCTCCCGTTGAAGGCAACGAGATTATTGAATACATGTGAATCCCAACTCCCGGAGAGTGACTGGAAGCCGGTGAGCTGTCCCCCCCGAGGGACTGAGTAGGAACGGAGTGGAAGGCATTGCTCACCTCCTGGACCATCACGTTAGGGTTCCGGGCCAGAGGGGTGCGGTGCGCGGAGAGGGGAGGGCGTGCTGGCTTGGGAGTCTGCGAAAATATTTCCAGCCGTTAGCTCATTTGATTGTCACAACAGCTCCTGGGAGGTAGGAAGGTCAGCAAGAGTTATTCTCTTTATTTGGTACTTAAATGTATCCTCAAAGAGGTGAAATGACCCCTCCAAGTGTGGGGGGCTGGGGGACACTGTCGCCATGGCTTGCAGGTCAGGGTTTTCGGATGCGTCTACTAGCTGTTGGTAGGAAGGGAGAGCAGAGAACACAGGGGTGCAGCCTCCCTCACCCCCACCCCTGGGTCTCTGGCTATACTATGTGATTTCATCGTGACCGCGATGATTCCTGTTTACAGGAATGGGCCCAGAGGGGGGAGGTGTCATGCCCTCGAGCCAGTGCTAAGTGCATCCCTACAAGCTGTCATATCCTAACGAGGCCACGGAGTGAGCATGACCGTGGCCCTCTCTGTGCAGCCCCAAGGAGCCTGGAGCGTGTGGGCTGAGGGCAGGCAATGGGGCCTGGAGCCAGGCTCGCCTGAGTGTGAATGTCCTGTCCCACTGCCCTGAAGTTTCTGCGGTGTCACCCTGGGTTGCGGCACCCCCTTTCTGACACCTCAACCTGCCACAGGATTTCCCTGGCCAAGTCCCACTGAGCTGGGCTCCGGAATTATAGGAGGGCGGCAGTCTGTCTGCCCCAGGGGCTGCCGAGCCCGGCCTGTCTCCTCAGGTCCCAGCCTGGTGGCCGCCTGGACAAAACCCATGGGCGCCATGCCGCGACTGCACCCTAATCACAGAGCTGCCCCGCAGGCGATTTATTTATTTTTAATTAAAAAGAAAAGTCTTTGAAAGTAGCAAAGTCGTACTGAGCCCCTACTGGACACCTGGTCCTTGCCTTCAAGGAGTTTAGAGCTTGCTTAGGGGACACTTTGAAATGCCTGGGGCATCTGGGTTGTTCCAGTGACCGGGGGCGCGGAGGGGCCGGGGCGAGGGATGTTCAGTCTCCCACAGCACACAGGACAGTCCTTGGCAACAAGAGCACGTCCTGCCTCAACGCCGACAGCGCCCTCGCTGAGAAATGCTGGCGGGAGATGGATCTGAGCCTCCGGACCCCCCTCCAGGAGGTTGGGTATTTCCCACCACTCTGCAGATCTGGACCCTGAGGCTCAGGGAGGTTCAGCGGCTAGAAGCAAATCTGGTCAAACCAGACTACAGAGCCTGCATTCTTTCCAGGCCTTCAAGGCTGCCTCTCCCTTGCCTTCAGGAAAAATGGGGCATGACTAGGCTGATCTCTTAGGAGGCAGACACAGGCCAGGGGCCTTGAAACACTTGGGGAGACCGGGATGATGGTCTGGAGGAGCAGGATGTGTCGGGTGTAGCTGTGGACAAGAGTAGAGGGGAGGGAGGGAAGATGGGAAATGGGTCTCTTCGGATGGTTTCAGTGTTTCTTTTTTTTAATTTTTAAAAATGTTTATTCATTTTTTTTAATGTTTTATTTATTTCTAGGAGAGGGAGAGACAGCGTGAGCAGGGGAGGGTCAGAGAGAGAGGGAGTCACAGAATCAAAAGCAGGCTCCAGGCTCTGTCAGCACAGAGCCCGGCGCGGGGCTCGAACCCACCCACGAACTGTGAAATCGCCTGAGCCGAAGTCGGGCGCTTAACTGACTGAGCCACCCAGGC